>CM008286.1:18671724-18992832 GCA_002319775.1 Fagopyrum tataricum
CCAGAGGCGTCCGCGGGGGCGGTGACAGGCTCTTCTTGGCCGCGGGCGAAGGCGCTGGCCGCGGCGCTTGTCATGGGACTCCAAGGTTGTCACCGCAGGGGCGGCCAGAGGAGGCCGCGGGGCGGTGACATGCTTCGTTCGGCGTAGGTGAGGCCGCTGGCTGCGGCGCTCGTCAAGGGTGTCACCACAAGAGCGGTGACACTTATCCGCGGGGGCGGTGAGGAACCAGAAACTTGTCTTCGTCTCTTTGCTTCAACTCCTAAGTGTTGCTAATACCTTCTTTTGCTTCATTTTGACTCTTTTATCTGGATCAAGACATTAGTAACATAATATGACTCAAAAATATAAAAACGACTCTAAAAACTACCTAAATTGATAGTGATTCCATCACCTATCAACTTGATCATTACAATTAGGAAAATGTTTTATTATATTCAATGGGTTTTATCCCACTAGATAAATCTATCAAGTCTCATACTTGAGTTTCAAACATGGATTCCATTATATATTTCATGGTTGTAAGCCATTTTCGGAGTTTGTATCCGTCATAACTTGTTTATAGGTTCCGGACTCGCCGTTCTCTAAAAATAGAACGTCAATCTCAGTAGTCAACACATAGTCATCCAAATGAGGAGGTTGTTGCCTTACCCTACTTGAGGAATTGCATCTTGATTTTGAGATTTTACCCTTTAGGAAAGAACATCAATATAGTCAAGTTCCTCAATGACATCACATATGTCCTCTTTTTGTTGAGTTTGTTGTTTAGCTTGAATCTAATTAAAGCTGAACATTTCTCCCACCCGTCTTCTTGGAAATGAATATTTTTCCAAAAAGACACTACCCCGAGAAACAAACACCTTGTTCTCATTGGGATGGTAGAAATAGTACCCCCTTGTTTCTTTGGGGTAACCTACAAAGTATCACTTGTCTGATTTGGGTGCTAACTTATTGATGAGTCCAAAACATACGTGTTTTATGTCCTCTTTTACATGCATTATTATGCCTCCTTTGGTTTGGTTTGTGTCCATTTAAGGCATAAATGCTCCCTATTGTAAAATGTGGTGTTAACTTGGGTTTATTTCGTATTTCAGGCATTCGAGACCATAAATGATCAAGAACAATGATATAATGTCAAAATATGAGTTTCCGGTCATCCTCCATGAGGTCAAGCATACCATTGAAAACATCTATATTGATTGAGGATCGTATTTCATGGTAGATTCTTGTTGAAGAATGAATAATTGAAGATCCATGTGAAGATCATTGAAGTTGGAAGTCATTCTAAGACGACTCCTGAGAGATTCCCAAATTCAACCATATTCCCTTTGGAATTCGCCAATCATACCAATTGTAAAGTTGTAGATCTTCGAAAGAGCTTCAAAAGTAGTACTAAAGGGTCACATGGTTCTAACCAAAGCAGCGGAAAAGTCAGTTTTACTAAGCTGTCGCAAAGCTGTTACGGGCATACGGGGGCGTAAGGGGCCGTACACTAAGAATAATGGCGCCGCTGAAGATAAAATTCGACGACCTAATCTTTCCTAGGTTTTCGACGGGCTTGCGACCTATTTTGGCCCATGCTTTTCCTATATATACAACCCTCCACCTTAGGGTTTGAGGCATCCAATCCTATCCGGCATACAAGCATCCACAACACATAGATTAGGGTTTTCAAGAGCCGCAACCCAGCTTAGAGCCTCTAGGGTTCCTGGAGTTCGAAGGCCGGCCATATCCGCGGCGCTGTAGAATTAGATTTCTATTTCCCTTTTTTCTAGTAGTTGTTAGTTGTTAGAGTTACTTTGTAAGGTTCTTCCTAGAACCAAACTATTGTGGGTTTACTCTTTCTTTCATGTTTGAATACATTGCTTTTGCTTTATATCTCAACATGTCTGGCTAGTCTCCTTCCTTGATCTAAGGATTGGGATGAACCCTATAACGCTTTAATTCGATTTATTGCATATATACTTATGAATTGAGATCTTTGATAATCTTTCTTTTCAAAGGGATTAATTCTACCTATTAATTACATTCGTTAATTCAAGGTGGTGTTTCGTTTTATTAGAAAGATTTGAAAAGAGCTTGACTTTGAGAATGATATCCTATCAGAGTTTCAGGATTCTTAATCATCGTAGAATTCATCGGTCTTTGTACCTTTTAAAATTGATGAACCTCAGGAGAAGGTTTTCTATGGTATATTCTGAGTTTCTAAATGCTTAATGGGCTTTCTTGTACTCACCGAACCGTTGGACTGATAGCTACGTGAGTTGGTTAGCACAGTCTTGTTTTGTTTATGCTCAAGGAGATTTTAGATGATTACATTTCTTATATTTTATCAATGTTCACATACTATATATGCATCAACAAGTCTTAACATTATAGTGGGAATTCCTATTTTCTTAGATCGTTTTCTCTCCTTATTCTCTTCTCAACAACAATCATTGTTTTCTTGTTCTCTTAACCGTCTTTAAAGACATACTTTCTTCTTCCCTTTTCTCTTTCTCTTATTTCTTTACTTGCGTAATTACTATCATTTATATCCAAACAGACCAAACTTGTGTTCGATATCCTGTTTATACTACATCCGATCTTGTATCACGTGCAGGGGAGGTTTTTATTACTGTAAAACATCCACGATCACTTATATGATTTTAAATGCTTTACATAAGTTTCGCAACATCAAACTCTCATAAATGATATGACAAGAACCTTTCCATACCATATCTCAAATGATGTCTTATCAACTGAGAAGGATGGAGTTTTGTTTAGTGTGAACGTAACAATAGTGAGGCGTATCTCGAAAAGGACGTAGGAAGATTAACAAAACTCATCATTGAGCAGACTGTGTCTAACGGGGTCATGTTTCTCCTTGCTTATTATCTTCTAGGTACTTGGGGCAATTTATCTTCCAGTTCCCCTTTCTCTTGATGTAGAACTATGGATGCTCAACAACGACCTTCACTTTAGGAGTTTGGTCTTAGGTTGAGCAACTTGCTTGCTCTTTCCCTGATTATGATGTTTATTCTGATGTCCTTTCTTGAATCACTTTGCTTTGACTATCAAAACTTCTTTCGTTGGGTTACCCATTATATTTTACTCAAATGTCTTGAACATTACATGTAACACCCCAAATCCGTAGGACTCGAGGTGCTACTGGGCTAGGATCTCACAATGGATCCTGACCCTAGCCTAACAACAAATTCACTGAATCTTACAACAAGACACCAATAGATTAAATACAAAACATAAAACTGATATATACAAATATCAAAAGGTAATACATAGGTACCGCTGAGTACAAAAGAAACATATATCCGTACATCAAATATCCCATATCCCACGATAATAATCCCAGTGTACTGAGCCCTCAGCGGATCACCCCTTTGGATCACTCTGCAGCTCTCCTAACCTGCAAAGGATCTACAACACGGTATAAAACCGTTAGCTAACCATACACATATATAAGAAGATGCATCAGCACAATCACACACCAATGAATAGTAAACACATCAACATGCTATCACACATTTACCCGGTTTATTATTTTAATAACGTCCAGTCACTCAAGCGTGTATATATATCAATTTGAATATATGTGACACGAGGAATATAACCCTCGCCTTTGGATGCTCATGGCAGCTGGAATGGTCCTAGTCACACCCACCCGTGTACCCAAAGGGAATGGGGAGTGGCCAACCATTTACCAAGTCTGACCCAACCACAGAGAACCGCCCAGACTCCAAAGGGATGAAAGGGACAACTGTCATGGCCCTACAATGGGCAATCACTATACCATAGGTCGATGACCATCATAACGCATGCTATAAAGCATATAACAAACACCACTCATGCACACATCCAATATAAGGATGGCAGCTAAGTAAGTCCCTATGGACTTACCTCAACCTCGAAGTCTCAATCCAAACAACTCTAACTCTGGAGATCAACACTGCCTAAACAAGGCATCACAACATATATCAAACTCATATCCATCACAGGGGTCACACCTAGACCCAAGGGATCCATAAGGATCGTATCCTAACTCATAAACCTCAAAGCCATAACCGGCATACAAATATATTACATCCTCACATTATATCCTCATACACAGGCCTAACATGCTACTAACCCGCTCATACTAGGAAAGGAAAGGATCTACCTAACTCTAGGTAGATCCGGGACAAGACACACCTGCGTGACACAAGAGACGTAGGGGCGGAGCAGGCAACCCGCGGACGCGGCAGAACTCAGCCGCGGGCGCGGTGACAAAGGACGCAGGCAACGCAGGCAAGGCGCGGGCGCTGGCGCAGGCGCTGGGACAATGGCCGCGGGGCGGTGGCTTCTGGCCGCGGGTGCAGCGACAAGGTACCCGCAGGGGCGTTTTGCTGGACCGCGGGGGCGGAGACAGTGCAGAAGATGATCCCGCGGTTCTTCTTTCACTCTTCACGTGATCAATTCACGTCTTCTCTTCACCAAAACCAAGCATATACATATACACACACATACCAACATCAACACCCTTAAACATGCATCTAATCCTAAGCTAGGAAGATGGAATCAAGGAAGAAAGAAGATAAGAGAAGCAAGATCACTTACCACACTTGTGGTCCTAGGCTGCAGGGAGAGGTCACACACCTCAGTAGCTGGCCTCCAAGCTCAGCATACACACATCCATCATCAACATCAACATCAAGCCACACAACTCTTCCAAACTCTAAGGAAACTCAAGCAAGATCAAGGAGGAGAGAAGGAGAAGCAAGGAGGACGTGCAAAGCTGGAGTGAAAAGTGAAGAAGGAAACCCTTGCTCAGCAAGGAAGAGAAAGAAGTAAGGCAAAGGGTAAAGCACGGGTCAAAGGAGTCAACAAAACCGGTTGTAGTCGTCGGAAACCGCAGGGGCGGTTCCCTGAGCCGCAGGGGCGGGTCTCTATACTAGCCGTAGGAGCGGCTCCACTCACACGCAGGGGCGGCTAAGGCCAAAAGTGGCTCCAAAGGCTAAGGCTCTTACATTACATGTAGCTCGTTAAGAGACTTGTCCATGACGTTCATATGATATGTCGAATGAAAATATTCAAAGCCATCATGGACAAAGTTGAGGATCATGTCCGTTGACGTCTCTAATGTGAACTAGTTACCAAGTCTGGCAATCTTGTCAAACAAGCCTATCATGTTATATACATGTGGATCGACTAGTTTCTCTTTTTCGAGTTTGCAACTCATGATTGTTTTTAAGGTGGAATACCTCTCAAGCCTTGCTTGTTCTTTGAACAAAGTTCGAAGATTTGTTATCAACTTATCATGATATAGGCATCTTGTTCCTCAAACCTTTGTTGAAGACCATGTTCCATAGCAACCAACATCAAACATGTGACACTACGTGACCTATCAGCTATTGTCTTATGGGTTTGCTTTTCCACTTCAGAAGCGGTTTTAGTGAGCTCGGGGACGGGTTTTTTCAAGACATCTTCTTGGATCTCATACTTGAGAACAATTCTCAAAATTCTTTCCTTGTTTAGGAAATTTGTTTGTGTTAAGTTATTATTCTCAAGAATAGTTAGGAGGGTGTATTTGAGGTTTTCGGTAGACATAGTAACTAAAAAAAGGAATGATAACATTGTATAGATAAGTATATGATAGGTTTAAGCAAAACTATATATAAAATTTAAGACAATCTTTAAATAGTAAGCTTTGCACATTCTGCTCAGTTATTTCAAATCCTTTTAGAGTAAAATGATTCCAAGATCCTATATATATGAAACTCGAGCGTACTTGGACACTTCCTCTTATCTTATATAATCAAGGTAAGTGAACTCTTTTACTAATTATAACTCCTTATAATTCTTGGTTTGATGGTTACATACTCACATCTAATGTGATCGCATCTTATGCCTCAAAATTCAAAACTCTTATGCTCTTTTGTTGAGTATAATCATATCAAGGCATCATGTTTGTTGAACATACCCGGAATATATCTTGGTCAAAGCAAGACACCTAGTGAAAGCGAAACCTATCCAATGAAATCCCAAGGCATGAATCAGTTATGATATGAGAATGCATTTCTCAATATTCTTTATAGGGGACGTTATTATCATGTTCGGTTTGTCATTTTATAAGTAAACAACATAACATAAAATGACATACACCCATGCATAGTGACTAGTGAGAAATTAAAACATTCAAGCAATTCAATAATTAAAGGTGGTTCCTAGTATGACCCCTGAAAAGATCTCATCTTCAAATCTTGTAACCTTCATGAGTCTCCATCCTTCGGGCTCCATATCGTCTCCGGTCTTCATATATTAAATATTTAATGAAATGAAAATAACTCCTGCAGAAAATAAAATTTACAAAAAATACATAAGAATACGCATATCTTGTACATTAAAACCATAACGATATGCATATTGTATTTATCTATGTGGGTCATACTAGTCACCGCGTGCAAGACATATCAAATATCGAATCAAACACACACACACACACATATATAGATAACACAATTATACATATATAATAAATTATTCTCGAAAAAATTTCAAATAAATTGCATTCGAAAATAATAAAACTTTTAGTATCCTTACTAAAATCTTAGAACCAAGATAGTATCTCCACCAACACTTCGGGGACCTTGGGAAGGGAAGCACTTCACAATAAAAAGTATTAAGCCGACCTTAACCATTTTTATATATTTTATACAAGACTGAAGGGGATTTAGAGCATCAAGTAATGGAACTCGAATAAAGATGTAAAGACCTGGAAATATTTTTATTCAAAATAATAAAAAAAAATTGAGACAACTAATAAAACAAATTTTATCCGAAAAATCCTTTTTTTATATATAAAATTTTAACTAAACACTTTAATCAAATAAATATTAATTAAAATGTGGAACTCCTTTCCTATTGTTTTAATTTGATTAAACTATTTATGGTATTAATATCTTATATTAATCATTAATTTGTTTAAAAAAATATGCCCAATAGAAAATCAAATATCTCACAAAATATAATAAGATATATAATATCAACTTATGAGTTTATCTTATATTTCAAGATAATATTTAATTAAGGTAATTTTATCTTTACCTAATAAGATATCAAATATCCAAATTAAATCATTATTTGGCCGCTGCTGTAGGGAAGAGAAACCTAGCCGCCGCCGTAAACCTCTGTAAACCCTAGCCGCCGCCGTCAAACCTCTGGATCAACTACCGTCGTCGACCGCCGAGCTCCCTAGCCGCCGGAAACTGCTCGCCAGTTGCTGTCTCTAGAAGACAATTGCCGCAGCCGCAAAGACATCCTACGAAACCCTAATCGGCTGCGAAACTATAGCCGCAAAGATCGTGTCTCTTCGTCCTCTTCGTGTTCTTCGTCCTAACATCGCCTACGAAGCCTTACCTGTCACTACTGTTCTCAATGGCGTCGCCTTGCCGGTGCTTTTCGTCCTAATCGGCTGCTTGGTTCTCAATGGGGAAGGTGAGTCAACTCGCTGAGTTGGCTCAGCTGGTGAGTCAACTCGCGGGTTAACTCAGTTTAGGGAAAGAGAAAAAATTTTTTTGTCTTGTGTGTTTTTCCCAATGGAAATAAGGGAAGGTAATGAGTTTCTCTTTTTTCCGTTTAGTTCCTTTCATGGGTGTGGTGGTGATAGGGAGGGAAATAGAGGTTTTTCTTGCCTGGTTGGTCACTTGAAGAGGCAACACCTTTTTGCAGTTGAGCGCAAGAATGAGGTTCGGGGCATCCTTGAGTGTAACCTTGATGTTTTTGTGGCATTTGTGGAGGTTTTGACTGTCCTCAGAATGTGGTTGTGTGGACGATGTATGTAACACCCCGAATCCGTAGGTGAATACATTATGGGTATTTCGAGGCCGATTGTGGATATCTCGGAGCTGGTTGTTGCTGTAACACCCCGAATCCGTAGGACTCGAGACGCTACTGGGATAGGGTCTCACAATGGATCCTGACCCTAGCCTGACAACAAGTTAACTGAATCTTACAACAAGGCACAAATAGATTAAATCCAAAACATAAAACTGATATATATACACATATCAAAAGGTAATACAGAAGAACCGCTGAGTATAAATCAAAATATATATCCGTACATCATAAATATCCCATAGCCCACGTATAAACCCAGTGTACGGAACCCTCGGCGGATCACCCACTCTGGATCATTCTGCAGCTCTCCTAACCTGCAAAGGATCTACAACACGGTATAAAACCGTTAGCTAACCATACACATATATATAGAAGATGCTAGAGCACAAACACACTTCATGAATTATAACATATAAACATGCTATCACACATTTACCCGGTTAATTATCTTTATAAAGTCCAACACTCAAATAGTATATATCTATCTACATATGAATATATGTGACACGAGGAATATATATAATCCTCGCCTCTGAGTGCTAAAGCTAGCTGGAGTGGTATAAGCGCACCTTCCCGTATACCATAGGAGTGGTTAGTGCCCTTCCCGTATACCAGATCTAGCCTGACTACAGAGAACCTCCCAGACTCCAATACGGGATGAAAGGTAGGTTGTCACAGCCACTACAATGGGCGGTCACTAAATCATAGGTCGGTAATAATCACTATCGCATGCTATAAAGCATATAACAAACACCACTCATGGATACATCCAATATAAGGATGGTAGCTAAGTAAGTCCTATGGACTTACCTCAACCTCGGAGTAATCTCAACCACGATCTCAAACACGATCCACTCCAATCTGGAGGATAGCACTGCCTAATAACAAGGCATAACAAGACATCAAACTCCTATCACACAAAGGGGTCACACCTAGACCCAAAGGATCCATATGGATCATATCCAACTCATAAACCTCGAGGCCATAATCGGCACCTATAGATATCATACTCATCATCATTCTATCCTCATACCCATACCTAGCATGCTACTAACCCGCTCATACTAGGAAAGGAAAGGAAAGGATCTACACTACACTAGGTAGATCCGGAACAAAACGCACCTGTGTGACAAGAGGGACGCAGGGGCGAAGCAAGGCAAACCGTAGGCGCGACGGCGCTCCAACGCAGGCGCGGTGACCGTAGCCGCGGGGGAGGCGTCTTCCGAGCGCGGGTGCGGTGACAAAGTCCCGCCGGGGCGGCTATTTACAGACGCGGGGGCGGCGACAGTGCAGAACGGCCTTCCCCGACTTCTCTTCGACTCTTCACATGAGGAACTCACGTCTTCATCATTCCAATCCACACACATACATAAACATACACATTCTAACATCAATCTACATCCAATACATCTAATCTTAAGCGAAGGAAGATGGAATCAAAGAAAGAAAGAAAAGAAGAAGAAGAATGGAGCTTACCTACTGCAGGTCTAGGCAAGGAAAATATCACAAACACCTTCTCAGCTGGCTCCCAAGCTCAACAACAAAGCACAACATCAACCTCCACCAAAGCCACAAACAAAACCTCTTCCAAACCAAGAGGAATCCAAGCACAAAATCAAGGGGAAAGAAGGAGGCAAGAAGAACGTGAGAACTGGAGAAATGAAGACTGAAACCCTTCCTCACGAGCCCAAGAAGAAGCTTAAGGAGGAAGGAAGGAAAGAGTAAAGCTCGGTCAAAGGTCAACAAAGCCGGCTGCAGCCGCAGGAAACCGCAGGAGCGGAAATCCTAAGCCGTAGGGGCGGATCATGGGCTCAGCCGCAGGGGCGGATCATGGGCTCAGCCGCAGGGGCGGCTCTATAACACGCAGGGGCTGCTAAGCTGGCTCAGCTCCTAAAGGTCAAGGCTCTTACATCTCACCCCCCAAAAAACAAGTTTCGTCCCGAAACTTGTAAAATCCTAAAACCACTCTATAACCTCAAACACAAGCATGGATGAAAAACGTCTCCAGTAACAAGATCACTATACTATCCAAGGCATAGAGGAAAAACATCTCTAGCCAAACCATCATCACATCACAAGGCATAGAGGAAAAACATCTCTAGTCATATCATACTCATCCCATAAGGGCATGTAGAAAAAACATCTCCTGCAATATTATGTCCATGAAATAGCATGGATGAATAACCATCTCCAGCTGAACCCTAATCATATCACAATAGCATGGAGGAAAGAGCCATCTCCAGCTATAAATAGCAATCGCACTAGCACAACAAGATCTAATAAGATCACATATTACATCATAGCTAGTACGAAAATAAACACATCATAGCATATAAGCACATAAGCATAACACTCACCAAGATAGTACTAAGATCTACTCGTCGATCCTACAGGTGCATCTATCTCGGCGTAGAACTCTGGATAGTTCCTCTAAATACTATCCCTAGTCTCCCATGTAGCTCATCAGGTCCTCGTCTCGACCACTGTATCCTCAGCATAGGAATGTCCTTCGAACGCAGGCGTCTTATACCTCGTTCTAGGACTGCAATCGGATGCTCAACAAAAGTGTGGTCCGGCTCGACCACCAAATCATCATAACTCACAATATGTCTCGGATCTGGTATAGACTCCCTCGGTTGAGACACATGAAACACCCTCTAATCTCGGAGGCAAGGCTAATCTGTATGTTGCGCTCCCAACTCGGTCCAGAATCTCGAACGGTCCGACATATCGGGGGCTCAACTTCCCCTTAATGCCAAATCGTCTAACACCTCATGTTGGAGACACTCTCAGCCACACATGGGCTCATACTCTGAACTCTATGGGTCTACACTTCCTATCTGCATAAGACTTCTGACGGCTCTGTGCAGTCAGCATCCTTTCTCTAATCAGTGCTACACGAGCAACATCATCCTGAATCTAATCAGGTGTCAAACCACTAACACTACTCGGCTCATCCCAGCATAACGGAGTACGACATCTCTGTCCATACAATGCCTCATATGGGGCCATCCCAATCGATGCATGCCAGTTGTTGTTGTACGAGAACTCAACTAGTGGGAGATGATCCGTCCACACTTGTCCCCAATCCAACACACAAGCTCGTAGCATATCCTCTAGGGTCTGAATAGTCCTCTCTGACTGACCATCTGTCTGAGGATGGAACGTAGTAGTAAAGTGCAAAATCGTCCCCAGGACAGTCTGAATTTACTGCTAGAACCTCGAGGTAAATCGCCCATCTCTGTCTGAGACGATCGTCCTCGGTACACCATGGAGTCTCACTATCTGTCTAGTGTACTCCTCAGCTAATCTGCTCACTGGCCACGTTTCCCGGATAGGGATAAAGCGTGCCGTCTTTTTCAGTCGGTCCACAATAACCCAAATGGCATCAAAGCTCTTGCTCGATCTCAGCCCAGTAACAAAATCTATGGTGACGTCCTCCCACTTCCTCTGTGGAACAAGAAGTGGATGGAGTTCACCTCCAGGTCTGCAATGCTCTATCTTGACCTGCTGACAGGTCGCACACTGTGCCACAAATCTGGCCACATCAGGCTTCAACCCTCCCCACCAATATAAACGTCTCAAGTCCTGATACATCTTACTCGTACCTGGGTGTACTGAAAAAGGCGTACAGTGAGTCTCCTGTAAAATCCTCTGGCGTAGATCCACATCAGCGGTACACAGACGCGACCGCAGCTTCTCAAAACTCCATCTGCTCCTAAAAGGAACTGTGGTGCCTCATCCCGAGACATCATCTCCCGTATCCTCCTCAGTGTCGGACAGGTCTCCTGCTTCTGTTGGATCTCACCCAACAGATTAGGAAGAACCTCTAAAGTACTCAACTGGGCATCCTCATCAGGAAACTGGATGTCCAACTCTAACCAGATCAGGTCTCTCTGTAACTGATGTTGAACTGTCAGCCTCGCAATCGCCTGCTCTCGAGGCGTCTTCCTGCTCAGGGCGTCGGCGACACTGTTCGCCTTCCTTGGATGATACAGAATCTCCAGATCAAAGTCCTTGATCAACTCAAGACACCTACGCTGGCGGTTATTCAATTCCTGCTGCGTGAAAATGTACTTCAGACTCTTATGGTTTGTGAAGATCTGACATGTAGCACCATATAGGTAATGTCTCCAGATCTTCAGTGCATGAACTACCGCTGCCAACTCCAGATCATGAGTCGGGTAGTTCTCCTCATACAACTTCAGCTGTCTAAACGCATATGCAATCACTATGCCCCGCTGCATCAATACACATCCCAAGCCTAGTCTGGATGCATCACTGTAAACCACAAAATCAGTTGTACCCTCTGGCTACGCCAAAATAGAAGCAGAAGTCAGACGTCTCTTCAGCTCCTCAAAACTCTGCATACACTGATCAGACCATACAAATTTGGTAGTCTTCCTCAGCAGACTCGTCAGTGGACGGGCAATCACAGAAAATCCCTCCACAAAGCGTCGGTAATAACCGGCTAGGCCAAGAAAGCTACGTACTTCCTCGACGTTCGTCGGTGTCGTCCAAGCTGCTACTGCCTCGATCTTTGCCGGATCCACCTTGATCCCTTCAACTGATACAACATGACCCAGGAATGCTACCTCTGGCATCCAGAACTCGCACTTAGAGCACTTAGCATAAAGTTCTCTATCTCGTAAAACCTGTAATACAATCCTCAACTGCCCTGCATGCTCTTCTCGGCTGCGAGAGTACACCAAAATATCATCAATGAAGACCACCACAAACTGATCCAGGAAGTCGATGAATATGTTGTTCATCAACTCCATAAAAACTGTTGGGGCATTCGTAAGCCCAAATGGTATCACTACAAACTCGTAGTGTCCATATCTAGTCCGGAATGTTGTCCTGTGCACATCCTGCTCTCTCACCCTCAGCTGGTGATACCCTGAGCGCAGGTCAATCCTAGAAAATACTATCGCTCCCTGAAGCTGATCTAACAATTCATCAATACGAGGCAATGGATACTTGTTCTTTATGGTCACCTTGTTCAGCTCCCTGTAATCAATGCATAATCTCAGCGATCCATCCTTCTTCCGTACGAAGAGGACAGGTGCTCCCCATGGGATACGCTACGGCGGATAAAACCCTTCTCAGCTAACTCCTCGAGTTGCTTCTTCAGCTCCAACATCTCGACAGGCGCCATCCGGTATGGGGCCTTCGAGATAGGTCTCGTACCAGGCACTAAGTCGATACCAAAGTCCACACTCCTCTGAGGCGGAAAACTGGACGGCTCAGCAAATACATCTGCAAAATCAGAAACAACTGGGATATCCTCTAATGCTGGACTCTCCCCATCCTTCATAGCATAACACTAGAAGGCCTCACAACCTTGTGCAATCAGTCTCGTTGCTCGTATCGCATTGATAACCATGCCTGATTTTTCAAGGTCCCAACCTCGGAAAACCTCTATCTGTCCTAACTCGGTAGAGAGGGTAACAGTCCTCCTACCTACATCCAAGACTGCCTGATGCCTATCCATCCAATCCATACCCAAAATGACTTCCTTATGCACTAGCGGCATAACAAAGAAGTCAACAAGCAATACACGGGTCCCTACAGAAATGGGACAGTCACGGATCTCTCGGGTACCTCTGACCCTACTACCTTCGGGTAACCCTATACTAAAGGGTATTCCCTCAGTCGTGTCTAGACTCAGACGCTCAACACATGCATCAGAAATAAAAGAATGCGTAGCACCCGTATCAAACAAGACTTTAACAGGTAAACCATGAATCAGAATGGTACTTGTAGCAGTCGGTGCAGCTGGCTCCTCTGCACTCCTCAACTAAAAAACTCAACCCAGTGGTCCTCTGGTGTCCGTGTTACTCCCACCACGACCTCTGCCTCTACTCGGCCCAAGAGCAGATCCTTGAGTCTTAGGGCGAAGAACCCTGCTGAGAAGAAGCTCCGCCCTGTCGGCAGAAAACAGCTATGTGACCCGGTCTACCACAGGTGTAGCAAGTCACTAGCGGCCTCGTGCACTCTAGCCTCATATGTTCTTGATCACCACAATTATAACACTGACGTCCCTTATTTGCAACCGGTGCAGATGAGGGGTAACTCTGGCGTCTCTGACCTCGCCACACACTAGCAGCTCCACCAGTACAACTGGTATGCCCAATACGCTGTCTCTTCTCAGACCCTCCGGTATGAGAAGCTCTCCTCTGTCCAGCTCTCTCTCTCTCTCATAATCAGAAGTCCGGTCCTGATAATCCACCAAGGTCTCACAGTGAAACCCTGCCATGTAAGTCCGGGTAATATCCCTCAGTCGTCGGGAGAAAAGATATACATGCTGATTTGCAGGAAGTGCAGCTGGACCTAGCAAAGTCAGCTCCTCCTGGAACCTTCTGATAGCCTCTGAGACTGGTACATCCTCAAATCCAGCCTCAACAAAATCTCGCAGTTTCTCCCTCCTCAGTGAGGCAGGGCAGAAACGCTCTCTAAGCAGGGTCCTCATCTGATCATAACTACTAACCTGACCCCGTACATTTCTCCACCAGTGTTGTGCTAAGTCTTCAAACAAAGTCTGCACCAACTCTATCTGCCTATTTGTTGGACATCAAATAGACTCCAGAGCTGAGTCTACATGCCCGATCCATAACTCCACCTCTAACCCTACCTTCCCAGAGAAAGTGGGTACACCCATCTGGTGAAATGCCTTCAACCAAGTGTCTAGTCTAGGCCCTCTATACTCCTTTGGAATCTGAAGAATCTTAGCAGCACGTGCCGGTACAACTGGCACCTGAGTAACCCCATGGGATCTCCTAGATGATCCCTCATGTGTAGGCAGATCAAGGCACGTCTACCTGCTCTGGCAGCCTCCTTAACTCGTTTGATATAAGCACGAAAATCTGATCCTCCCATGGAGACACGATCCGAGTCATATGAATGGACTCTTTGTGATCCCAGTCTCTCAGCTGCACCGTTTCCAGTCTCAGGAACGACACTCTCGGCAACATCCTCGTGAGTCTCCTTCGATGCACGTGAACCACCAGCGGGAATCCTACCCCGTCCTCTACCTAGAGGGGGTCTATCCCTACCTCATCCAACTGCAGGTAAGGCTCTACATCCAATACATCTAATCCTAAGCGAAGGAAGATGGAATCAAAGAAAGAAAGAAAAGAAGAAGAAGAATGGAGCTTACCTACTGCAGGTCTAGGCAAGGAAAATATCACAAACACCTTCTCAGCTGGGTCCCAAGCTCAGCAACAAAGCACCACATCAACCTCCACCAAAGCCACAAACAAAACCTCTTCCAAACCAAGAGGAATCCAAGCACAAGATTAAGGGGAAAGAAGGAGGCAAGAAGAACGTGAGAACTGGAGAAATGAAGACTGAAACCCTTCCTCACGAGCCCAAGAAGAAGCTTAAGGAGGAAGGGAAGAAAGAGTAAAGCACGGTCAAAGGTCAACAAAGCCGGCTGCAGCCGCAGGAAACCGCAGGGGCGGAAATCTTGAGCCGCAGGGGCGGATCATAGGCTCAGCCGCAGAGGCGGCTCTATAACACGCAGGGGTGGCTAAGCTGGCTCAGCTCCTAAAGGTCAAGGCTCTTACAGTTGCTGAGTAGTTTGAAGTTGATGGGGGTTTGGTGATTGATGTTGGTCTGTTGGAGAGGGTTATGCGTGTTCCTATTACTACTGTGAAAAGCATACCTCATGGTTGTCGTTTAAGCTTTTCTCAAGCGTTACTAAGTGCTCTTTTAAAGGTGGTTGTTGAGCCAAGTTGTGTGGTTGCTTGGGTTAAGTTGTGTTTTCTCCCTCGTTGTACGTTGGAGGTGTTCAGGCCTATGAGTAGGCGAGATAGAAGATCAGGAGGTAGGAAGTTTATTCAACATCAGCGGATTTTGCAGGCCTTGTCTACTTGGGGAGAAGTTGATGGTGTTTCTAAGCTTTGGCATGCTTTGTGATAACATGATTTATCGACCTGTTACACTCATGCATTTAGTTAGATTTTCCCTTTCCGCATTCATGTTTTAGCCTTAGTTTGTGCCATTTATGCTTGTTTAGTTCTACTTTGCAAGAATAGATGTCTACACACACTATTTGTGGCTTTGTAGGTAATTTGACACATTTTGGAGCTAAAACGACGTATTTGAGGATCAAGCCTCGAAGTGGACGCATTGGAGCGAGCTACGTGCACGGGAAAGGCGAGGAATCGAGCTAAAGACGCGAGGACTCGAGCTAAAGGCGCGAAGGAACGAAGAAGACTGCGTCTCGGACCGAGATGGACCGATCTCGGTCAAACCAGACCGAGATGGTCCAAATCTCGGCCGAGATTTGGCCTAGCTCAGCCGAGATGGCCCTAGCTCGGCCGAGATTCACCTGGCTCGGTCAAGATTGCCTTGGCTCGGCCGAGATGGTCCGAGCTCGGCCGAGATCTCTCGATCTCAGCCGAGATTCCCGATGTGCTGACGCGCTGAACTTTCTGTTGCCAAATCTCGGTCCCGACTGGCCCGATCTCGGCCGAGATTTCTGCCCGAGATTTCCTGTTCGGCGATTTTATTTTATTTTTGGATCGGTTTTGGCCCAGCCCGTCCTTTGGAAGGTTGTTGCCTATAAAAGGGAAGCTCTAGGTTATTTCTAAGGGTCCAATTTTAGTCTCTTTTTAGGGTTAGGTTACCCCATAGGGGGGAGCCGCCTCCCTTCCTTTCCCTTCTTCTTCTCCATTGTTCTTCATAAGTTTAGTTCAAGATTCATACTTTTGCTTGAGGTTTGTTTGGAAGACCTTGTTGGATTCTAGTTTTGTCAAGATTGGAGTTTTCCGTTTATTGAAGTTGAGTTCTTTTATTCCCTTTGTTATTTATTTATTTGTCTTTCTTTGATATGATTGTTATTGGCTAGAACCTTGTGGTTCCAAGGTTGACAGGGATTTGTTTATGCCTTTGATTATGATGGAATGTTGTGCTTTATGTTTTGGCTTTGACTTGCTAGAAATCCTAATGGTTGGCTTGGACTTGAATCTAGTTAGAATCCTTCTAGCTAGTAACCTAAGTTGGAATTGAGATTTACCCGGTGATATTCCTTCATAGATACATGTGTGACTGATCATAGGTAATAAAGTTTTATCCTTTATTGGTTGAATGTGATTAGATTCCTTCCTAAGTAGGGTAATACGTGAGACTTACCCGGTAATGGTTTACCTTTCCCTTAGTTTGTAGTCTGGTTTGTTTAGAATTTCCTACCTCTCTACCTTGAGACTTACCCGGTAATAGGTAGTTGGTTTGGAACTAGATAGTCTTGAGACTTACCCGGTAATAGACTATCAGCTTAGAAACGTTCATCCCTGTGGCTTTTCTACCATATATCTTTATGAGTCTTTCTGAATCTATATGTATAAACAATGATCTTGAACTCTTGGAATCCATTTTCTTTCCTTTAGCTTGATTATCTTTGTTTTTCCCTTTTTATTTGTTTGTTTTGACTTTAAATCAATAGTGACAATTGATTGTGAGTCCTTTAAAATCCCTTTTCAAAACCCTTTTGATTTCTTTCCCTTATCTTTTCCAACCCCCTGTCTTTAATTGAGATCTATTCTATTTATAATCATTATTGCATATTAATTCTCCCAGTCCCTGAGATCGACCCTGAAATACTTACCTTTACTGTGATTGACCCATACAATGTGGGTTCATTGCTATTTAGGAAATTACTACAAGTTATAAATTTAAAACTATCCCTTCGGGGTGTAAAATCAACGAACAATTTTTTGGCAACAGAAAGTTCAGCACGTCAGCACATCGGGAATCTCAGCCGAGATTTCTCGATCTCGGCCGAGATTCCCGATGTGCTGACGCGCTGAACTTTCTTTAGCTCGTGCATGCTTATTAGACAATTCATAGCATAGACATGTTGTTCGGGTTGATGGTGACGCAAAGTATGAAGAAGGTTGAGAGAGGAACCTAATATCAAGCAGTGTCTTCGTAAGGTTTCAGATGGACATTTTACGGCTGTTGTAAAAGTTTTGTGTTTTTCTGGAGTAGCTCCTTATAATGATGAGACTTTGAAGGTGTTGAAGGCAAAACATCCCTTTAAACCTCCTTCTTCTAAGCCTTGTTCTACTTTTCTTGAACCACCTCTCGTTGTTGATGTTGATTTGATTTTTACATGCATCAAGTCTTTTCCCAAAGTAACCTCTTGTGGTAGAGATGGTTTGAGAGCACAACACCTTTTAGATGCTTTGTGTGGTGAGGGCTATGCGGTTGCCACAAGTCTTTTGAGAGCGCTTTCATCAGTGGTCAATTTGTGGTTGGGAGGTAAGTGTCCGTTGAGTTTGGCTGAGTTTGTTGCTTCAGCGTCTCTTACGCCGTTGTTGAAGCCTGACAATGGGGTTCTTCCCATTGCAGTAGGTACTATATGGAGACGGTTGGTGTCCAAAGTAGCCATGAAGGGTATAAGTAAAGATATGAGGGAATATCTGGGAGGTTTTTAGTTTGGAGTTGGTATTTCAGGTGGTGCAGAGGCTATTCTACATAGTGTTAACAGGGTTTTAAGTGAGCGTCACTCTGATGGTTCTCTGGCTATGTTGACAGTGGATTTTTCTAATGCCTTCAACTTGCTTGACATAACTATTTTGCTTAGGGAAGTAAGGGAAAGATGTCCCTCTATCTCTTTTTGGGTTCATTTCATGTATGGTCAAGCTGCCCGTTTGTATGTTGGTGATGATATTATTTGGTCGGCGACTGGTGTGCAACAAGGAGACCCTTTGGGGCCGCTTCTTTTTCCCCTTGTCTTGTACTCACTTCTTCATCGAATCACAGATAATTGCAAGCCTCTTCTACATGCTCGGTATTTTGATGATGGTACTATTATTGGTCGGACAGAGGAAGTGGCTAGAGCGCTTGATATCATTAGAGAAGTTGGCCCGAGTTTTGGCCTTGAGTTGAATGTTTGCAAGACTGAGCTCTTTTGGCCTTCGTGTGATGGATCGAAGCTTAGAGAAGATTTTTTCCCTGATGGCATTGCTAGGCCGGTTTTGGGTGTTAAGTTGTTGGGTGGGGCTGTGAGTAAAGATGATGTGTTTATTAGAGAGCTAGTCATGAAAAGAGTTGTTAAGGCAGTTGAGTTGATGCACCTTCTTCCATAGTTGAGAGACCCACAGAGTGAGCTTCTTTTGCTTCGTTCTTGCATGGGTGTTGCTAAGATGTTGTTTAGCTTGAGAACTTGTCTACTGGAACATGGGGAGAGTGCATCTATTTTTTTTGATTTGGGACTCCGTGATTCAGTCGAAGATATTGTGGTTTGTGGGGGTGTTTATTTTGGCGATCTTCAGTGGAGACTTGCTTCTTTTCCAATTCGGTGTGGAGGCCTTGGGTTATACTCAGCTATGGAGACTTGTTCTTTTGCTTTTGTGGCTTCTAGAGCTCAGTCTTGGACCCTTCAAGACCACATTTTGCGGGACAGTGGAGTTGTTGATATGGGCTCTGAGTTTTTTGGAGCTTTGGGCAATCTTCAAGCTTCTATTCCTAATTTTTGATCTTTCTGGTTTCACTATAAAGAGCATCGTCCCCCCTAAAGGCCAACATGCTTTGGTGAGTGCTTTTTATGGGAAGACAGTACAGACGATGGACGCAACTTTTGGTTTGACCGCTAGACAAAAAGCGGTTTATTAGTGTCTACAAACAGAGCATAACCAAGATTTCCTTCTTGCCATACCTATTGATGGACTTGGACAATGTATGTCTCCCGTTGAGTATCGCACGATCCTCAAGTATCGCCTTATGATTCCTTTGTTTTCGTCTGGTATGTTTTGTCCTATGCCTAATTGTGGGAGGCCCTTGGATGTTTTTGGGGAGCATGCGGTTCATTGTAAAGAACTACCCGGCTTCAAATATAGGCATGATCTGGTTCGTAATGTTTTATGTGACGTGTTTAAGAGAGCAGAGATTTCGGCCAAGAAAGAGGCGCCTATATCCTTCTTGACTAATCCGCGTGAAGGAAGGTCTACGTTGAGGCCTGCAGATGTGTTGGTTTTTGGATGGGTGGGTGGGAAGCATGTTTGTACTGATTTGACATGAGTCTCTCCTTTGGTTGGTTTGGATAACGGGCCTTTTGTGGTGGGTAAGACGGCTCTCAACGCGGCCTCTTTGAAAGTGGTTAAGCATGAAAGGGCTTGTCTTGAAAACCAACACGTGTTTCTTCCGTTCGCTTTTGATACGTTTGGTTTTCTTGCGCCTAATGCCGTCGAGATTCTCAAGAGGGTGCAACGGGTCTTGCATGGTAATTTCTTGTCTCCTAGGTCTTCAAATGTAGTGTCTAGGAGGATCGAATTTGCTATTCAGAAAGGGTTGGCGACACAGCTTGTTGTCCGCCTAACTTCTAACTCGATGTAATAATTGAAATTAATTTGTAATAAAATGGATATATAAAATATATTATCGATAGGATGAAACCCTACCCGTCAATAGAAGCATTTGCAGAAAATAATTTCTAGCTTCTCCCACTTAAATTTTGTAAACGATTTACATTATTCAATGAGGAAAAAAAAAATCAACATTGGTAATTTCACGATTCAACTATTTAAATTCAAACTTATAATGTATGTTCATCTTATATGCTACAATTGCATGAACTAATCAATAAAATTTAGGTCATATACAAATTAAATTTCTAGTTTTAATCATATAAATTAATACCTAAAAACAATCTCTTTCATAATCAAGATTAAAAACAATCAAAACATAGTCTTTTCAATACGATCTAATCAATTTATGCAAGAGACAACTTATACCATTGTTGGGATTTTAGATGTGTACGTAAAGGCGGAATTGCAAGAAACAAGTTTTCCTAAACATCTAAGTGATGGTCACATGCATAATCGATTAGACAAGTCTAAGGAAAAAAGAATATCTTTTAATGCGTAAACCGCTACCTTTAGAAAGAGATAAGAGCCTCAAATGCGAGAACTCTAGTTGGTTCACCCAATTATGGATATAGATCGTCTTAATCTTGAATGCTAGTGCAAGAATCCAAGGCAAAGCACAAGATATCGAACGGGAGAAGCCAAAGTCGTTTCTAATACTGCGGCCAGAGTTGTCTCTGATACTGCGGTCAATGTCGTTTCTGATATTGTGGCGAGAGTTGTGTGAATTCAGGGTTCTGGGTATTCTCTAAGAAAGCTCGTTTTATATAATGATTTTCGGATAAGATATCTCCTAGAAATCTTATCTTTTAAATTAATCATTATTAGAAAATAACACCTTATTATCTAATTAATATACACTCCCGTGTTATATTAAATATAACATTATAACATATACTCTTATATATTATATCTCCTTATTAATTGATCTAGTCCATCAATCCCACGTATGTGACCTCGTAGGACCCGATAATACTAACAACATATTTTATCACATGAAATACATAAGTTATAATTGACTTCTAGCAAAACGCTATGACTACCTAATATCATCCCATTATATATCTCTATCTATCGTCCTATAACATTAATCAATAATTTCACCTTTGAATAAATGACACAATTCATTCGCTTCGATCCTCGATCGACCTTGATAATTCAATGAAATCCTCGACCTCGAGGAATCTTTATTGTGCCGGCATCACTTTATTGGCACCAAAATGCACTATGAAGATTTCTATACTAAATGGTGGCAAAGTTACACCGAATGAAAATAAAATGCATGAATCTACTATCCTAAATATCATGAGTCCTTACAACATGAGATGCTACAACAATGGCCGTGATAGGATATGTCCATCAGTCCATGGTATTCCAATTGGATTTGAAGTGCCGCAATGGCACAACCACAACGACACTAACAAGGATTGCCTCTTTTATGAAAAGGTTTGTGCATTTCAGTTGTAAATTGTAATTTTTGATGCATGAACAAGTGGATCTGGCAATATCATTTGCACATATCGACTACCTGATATATTTATAATCAATATCATGACTAATGTCCAGGGTTTGATGATATCCACGATATCCAACAAAATAAATTGTGCTCCCATTTGTATAGATAACAATTAGTAAATGCACATTTGCATTAATTCTTGCTTTGTCGATATGTTTATTATAAGCTAATAAGCATAGTGGTAAAATATGCGATTTGGGTATTAACAAAACTGAAATTGATAAAGATCACATTTTTAATATCTTGGCTTTTTTTTTTGTTAAGCTTGCGGATTTGAGTCATGATTTTCCGCATCTACTCCCTTGGTGGATGATCTCATCCACAAGGATACTTTAGGGATTCTTACTGTTTAGTATTAGTAAAGTTTTATAAACATAGTGGGTATGAGGTAGTATTATTATGAAGATTAAGAACAACAAACATAAACAACTTTGTAGATAAATTTTCATTAGTTCAGTTAGCCTTACGAGGCTTTGTAGTAAGACCAAATCCATAAGCAAAAAGAGGATCATAATGTGGGTCACCCACATTCATAGGCAATTGATCAAGGCTCCTAAACCAAGTCCTTGAAAGCTTCCCTGTGAATCCATACTCTCCATACAACACATCAGCGACTCCTTGCCCTTCAGTTCCCGGCAACCAAGCAGCCACCAATGCATCCACATCTTCTAAGTACGGCTCCATCACAAGCGGCCGCCCAGATATCACCACAACAACACATTTTGTCATCCTACAAACATTCTTCAATATGGTTAGTCCGGGCTCTGGGATGGTCAAGTTGTTGCTGTCTCCAAAGCCTTCTGCATATGGAGGCTCTCCCACTACAACAATCGCATAAGAGAAGTCATTGGATTTGATAAACTTTCCATCTGGGTTTTCTTTGTAGATGACTTCTGTGGTTGGATCAACCGTGTTCTTTATTGCATCAAGAATTGTGGTTCCTACAATCAATGAAGAAACATACTTATGAACCTCTTCAATATTACTTCAATACCATGTTCCATTCGACCCAACAACACATTCCCTTAGTTTTTTTGGGCCCATAATATATATTTTTTCAGTTCTTCTATTAAAAAAAAAATTAATTGTCATAGTGATTAAAATTTTATATTATGTGCAAATTCTCAAGAGTTCAAATCCTTTATTTATCTTATTTCTTTATTTTTATTTTTATTTTTCCATACAAGATGAACTTACCAATAGTGAGGTTGTTGTAAGGAAGGCCTTGCCATGTGATTGTCCATCCACCACATTGGTACCCCAAGTTGTTAGCATGAATACCAGCAACAAGTACTTTTGGTGTTTTCTTAGGAAGAGGAAGCATTGGTTGCTTATCTTCCTTATTTCCATTCTTTAGTAGTACAAGTGATTTCCTTACAGCTTCTCTAGCTAGCTCGCGGTGTTGTGGGCTTCCAACTTGTCTTACAAGGCTTGTGTCCGCCAATGGACTCTCGAAAAGACCCAACTGGAACTTTACGCGTAGTATCCTCTTCACTGCATCATCAATCCTGCTCACGGGGATGTTTTTGCTCTTCACATGGAAACTCAGGTCATTCATGAACTTTATATAATCAAACCCAACCATCACCTGGAAAAAAAAAATCAGATTGATGTAAATGGTATCAATTTTGTTACAATGTAAAAAGTAAACATGACTAACCATGTCAATCCCAGCATTGATGCTAACTCGAACGCAGTATATGTAATTTGTGAAGGGAGGGTTAGTGATCTTGTCTATGCCCTGGTAGTCAGATATAACAAAGCCCTGATATAGACGCGCAAACGTTCTCATCTATATATATATATATATATTTGATTTGATCCAATTATATATGAAGTGCTCAAGCATGTGTTTTAAGTGTTTTACCCTGAACTTCAAAGTGTTCTTGAGAAAACCGGTGATGAGATTATAGTTGGCATGCATCTTGACTCCATTTAAGCTCGAATAAGAGACCATGACAGTAGCCACTCCATCTCGGACAGCATCAAAATAGCCGCGCATGTGGATTCTAAGCAATCCATTCCAATCTATAATTGTGTTGTTTTCATTCATTCCTTTGGTTGTGCCACCATCACCAACATAATGCTTAGCACATGCTGCAACTTTTTCCCTACAATACAACCAAGATTCAGAGTTTTATAAAACCAAGATTCAGGTTAGCAATTGAATGCTTACTTGCCAGCAATATAAGGTCCACCCTTTGGAGAAGTTGAAGGAATATCTCCTTGTAAGCCAGGTATGATTTGAGTCATTTGTTGTACGAGATGAGGATCTTCGCTGAAGCTCTCGTAACACCTACCCCATCTTGGATCTCTGCAGACCTGCATTAGATCAAAGGGTATATGATGTAAATACTATGACACATTGTAGTTATGTGCGCGGCTTGACCCACAATACTTAACTGCAATGCAAGGTGCAAAAACGTAAGGAATGCCAGTAGCTCTAACTTCAAGAGCAGTTGCTGCTCCAATTCTCTTCACAAGTTCAGGGTCTCTATACCATTACCACAAATCAATGTAATCAAAATTTAAAATAATAATAATAACTAACAAGAAGATAGAAAAAACAGATACAACAATTCATTCTCCTATGACCTGGTTGCCCCCAAGCCAACATTGTGAGGGAAAATGGTGGCTTTGTAAACATTACCATGGCCATGAACAGCATCAATGCCATAAATCATGGGTATACCGAGACGGGTAGATAATGCACCCTTTTGGAAGCCATTCACCATACTGATCCAAGTCTCCGGCGATGCTTGTGGACTTGGTCCGTCACCTGCACCACTCAGTACACTTCCTGCCAATTCAAAAACACACTAGTTTTTTTTATTTCTTAGTTATTTCATGAAACAAGAACTATGACAAAAGTAAATCTCTTATTCACCAATAAAGTATTTCTTCAAAACATCAGCTGATGCAACAGTTTTCTCAATTTGGGTCATTTGGCCAATCTTCTCCTCCAATGTCATCCGGCCAAGGAGATCATTGATTCGCGTGACAATCGGTTGTTTGGGGTCTTTGTATTTTATGTACTCTCCCTTGGCTGTCAAAGTGCAGCAACACAAGAGCAGAAACCACAAAATTGGTCTCTCCATTTGCTGCTTCACAGTTTCTCCCACAATCAAATCAAATTGAAAAAAAAAACATTTATTGAGAGTGTGAGAAAAATACTGAACAAATCGCAGGTCTTCTTTGGTGGCCACAAATCAATTATGGGACCGACTGGTGAGGATCACATGTAGTGTCTTATGAACAAGGACAAGTCATTCAGCACGTGTCAGGCGCGTAAGGCCAGTGTAATGATATAATATCAAGCTTTTAAAATTACATGTTTGACACACACAAGATTTAACTGGAAATCGTGGTCAAGGAAGCATTCAGAATCAGTAGATAACCAAAAATAGCAAGTGTGAGCATTATCAGATTTATGAACACAGAAAAATTAAGTGTACTGAGTTTTCACATTGTCAGTAGATGTTAGCATCTGAATCAAAATCTAAAACCCATCATTATACCAGCTGTTTTCACATTCCAAATAATATAACCTCTAAATCAACTCCTCAAACTTCACTGTATATATCATCTCCGAAGCCAAAAAGTTCAGATGCACTTTAGCAAACTTTTAAGCTATTCTAGTTTTCATTTGACAAAATCAAGGGATCTATAACAAAATAGCATGTTTTTAAAGTTATTACATATAAAAAAAACTGTTCAGAATTAAATTCAAAATCAAAAATTAGTAGCAAACATGTTGTGATTAAACAAAAATGGATCCAGCTAAGCTGCTGCATTTTCTGGATATATGTTGCTGAGAGAGGGGCGTATTTGTATCTTCATCGGAGCCCTAAGCATTGCGTGATCCAACCACCGGTATACGCTTGGAAGTAGGGTTGTTCACAGGTCCGGACCAGACCGGACCGGACCTGAGAGGACCGGAAATGGACCGAATTTTTCAGTCCATATCCAGTCCAAAAGCGTTGCAAGAACTGATGGACCGGAAAATGTGTTAAACTATTAATTTATTTTTTATTTTTTAATTTTTTAATTTTTTTTGCACTAAGCCTATTGCGGACCGGACCGGACCGAACCGAACCGGACCGTGTGTTAACTAATTAATTTAAAAAAATTTGCACTAAAATTTTAATTAATTTTTTTTTTCCGCAAGCTTTCTTTTTTTAAAAGAAAATATAGATCCGGAACGGACAGGTTGTGGACCGGATTGTTTGGACCGAAAACCGGACCTGTTTGTTTCGGTACGGTACGGTCCGGTTCAAAAATCGAACCGAAAATTGAACAGCCTACTCGGAGGAAAGAAATGAACTTAACAAGACTTTTCCATTGCCTTTATATCCTCATGTAGTTGTTCCTCTTTATCCTTGATCCACCCCACTTTTTTGGTGAAGGAGGGAGCGGGATAACCTTTGCAGGTTCATCAAGACCTCCAGGAAAGAGCTAATCTTTTTCACGATTCGCAAGCTAGCTTGATGTAAGAAACTCCATGTCAAGCAATCCAGGTCAGTCATGATCTAACATTGATTGCACAACAAACTTACTTTGCTCGAGGAATGCCAAGTTCGATAATTAGTATCACATTCATTCATCCAAAATTATCGCTTATTAAATTTAGTTTTTAAAGATTTTTTTTTTTGTATATATATTGGAAAGTAGTTTGAAAACAAATAAGGTGTCTTCTAATAAACCAAATGATGACAAAAAAAAATCATCACCCGAAACTAATAGTCATGAAAAACCACAACATAGAAAAAAAAACCAACAGTCGAAGGAAATACATAGGTAAGAAGCATGATGAACAATTGTGATGAGGGCCGGATACAAGATTTTTTTATGGAGGGAGAAATGATAATTATTTATCATTATAATAAATAGTAGATAAAAAGTGTTCATATATTTAAGTTATAGTAAAATAAAATTATAATAGATAAAAAAATAATTTTATCTTATCGTCCATAATAAAGATAATAATTTATGATTACATTTAGGCTCGGTCCAATTATAAAAAATATCACCCCTGAAAGGAAGTTTGTGGTGGCTAAGGTTCTTGAAATTCAACAGGATAACCTCAAAAAGAGTGAGGACTACGGGTATGGTGGGGAATGGAAGATTGTTTTCGCAACAAGAGTTTGGGGCCTTTGGAAAATAAGATGTCACATGGTTTTTTTTGGAAAGAGCGAAAGGGTTTCAGCTTTCTTTCAAACGCAGGAACTGCCTGAGGATGCAGGGTGGAAGACGCGAGGTGAAAGTCAGTTGGTGTAAGCCAAGGAGGGGGTGGTTTAAGTTGAATACTGACGGGTCAGTGCAAGTGCAACACCTTACAGAAAAGGCAGTGGATGGGGGACTCGGTGCCTTCTGCGGAGTTATGGGGTATGTACTATGGATTACGGGCGTGGGATTTGAAAATCACCAATATGGAAATTGAAGTTGACTCGTTACTGGTGGTTAAGCTTATTCGATCCTCGATTGCGGAGTCTCATCCGCTTTTCAGTCTGGTAACACGTTGCCAAGGCTTCCTTAGAAGAAATTGGAACATCCAAGTTCGACATATTTACCGTGAGGTGAATTTCGCTGCGGATTTTATTTGAAAAGAAGCTTTAGGGTTTCCAATTGGTTATTTTATTTTGACAGCTTCGTTGGAAAAAATAGGGCAGATTTTAAGTAATGACATTCGAGGGGTTTCGACTTCTCGAATGGTTAGGTTTTGATGTTTGTTGTTTTCTTTTGAATAAAAGTGACGAGGCATGTTAGCATGTCCTTGTCTACGTTGATAAAAAAAGAAAAAACAAGAGTTTTCTCATTTGATAGAGTGAAAACGCACTTCTAGTGTGTATTGTTAGAATAAAAATTTACTTTTTCATATTTTTATTTTTATCTTTATTTATTTAGTTTTTTATTTTTATTTTTGAAAAAGGAAATAAAATTTGATTTACTAGTCATAACTAACAAAACGAGAGGCCACAAAAGTGGTAGACGGACTAACCGTCATGCTTTGACAAACCAAGGAAAGGTGGAGGAAAAGAATGTCAGACAAACACAAAGCATCAACAAGGTTTTAAAACACTGAAAACTCAACCAAGGATAATCGCAAGACGAAGCATAAAGGGAATAGAATGACCAATGTCGGTTAAAGAAGTGCACAAGAAAGCTCCTAGGGACGGAAAACTCATATTTGGACTCTCTTTTGAGACTTCAGATTTCGATTACCTGTCCACGACTCCTCCAAATGAAGCAGGATCAACCCATCTCCAAAACGAAACACCATTCACCAAGACGTGCAAACCCAAAACGATTCGGAAGGGGTGAAACAAAACCTCGAGAGATGGAAGGGTTTGATGACAAACTCATTTTGTTAATTGAAGAATTTGGGAATCCGGATAAGCCGGGAAAAAAAAACAATTCGGAAAATTCCGAAAAAATACGGGTTTCTCCGTAGTAATTATTATTTTTGGATGATTTCACACATGAAGTAATCCTTTTGATTTCTTTTGGTCATTATTAGTACTTTAGCTTTATTAAAAAAAATCATCAAAATTTTGTAAAGCTAGAGCTTTTATTTAAAAATATATATATATTTTCTCATGTCTTCACTTGGAAAGAGATGCACGAGGTTACGGTGAATGGTGGCTGCCAAAAGAGGGGAAGAAGTAGCAACCAGGGCACACAACGGCGATCAACCTAACAACGGATGTCTTTCCAATCTTCATTGTAGGGTTTTGATTTTTGTTTCGTGATTGATGTGGCTCCATTGAATGGAGAACGTTGATTTGGGTTTGAGTTTTAAATTTTTGGGAAGGGAAACGCCATTGTTTGCTTCCCCTGTATAATCAATTGAATTTGTTAGATCTGTTGTTTTAGGAATGTCGTTTCTTGCTAAAAAAAGGACGTTTTTTTGTTTCTTTCTTTGTTTTTTTTTCAGCCTATGAGATTGTGAACAGTTTTTGCAAGATTTGTAGAGAAAGAGGACATATAAGTCTCCAACTCTTTGGCGAGGACCCAAGGAGGCTGAAAAACACAACAGGTCCGGTCTTGGAGGACGTACACTACCTAACTAGTATTTAGGAGCGTTCAATTATAGGTTCGGTCCTGGTTTTGGACCGGTCCACACCGAAACAAACAGGTCCGGTCTTGGAGGACGTACACTACCTAACTAGTATTTAGGAGTGTTCAATTATAGGTTCGGTCCTGGTTTTGGACCGGTCCACACCGAAACAAACAGGTCCGGTCTTCAATCCAAACAGTCTGGTCCTTATCCGGTCCGGTCTGGTCCAATACCGCTCCGGTCCGGACCTATATTTTTTAAAATTTTTTTGTGTGAAAAAATTAAATTAATTAACAGTTTAGTGCGATTTTAAAAAAAAATTAGTTAATTAACACTAGGTACGGTCCACAATAGGTTTAGTGCGAAAAAAGATTAATTTTTTTTGTTGTTGATAGTTTATCATAGATTTTTCGGTCCTGGACCGGTTTTGGGCCGGACCTGGACTGAAAAATCCGGTCCATTCCCGATCCGCTCTGTTCAGGTCCGGTCCAAGTTCGAACCTGTGAACAATCCTACCTGGTAATTAAAAGATATATGAAATCCATAGCATGTGATGTTTAAAATTTGTAAATTTATTTTAGTGCAAGAAATATCATCATAAAAGATGTTTAAAATAAAAGTATAAAAATTAGAAAATAATATTTATTACATTGTTTAAGTGATATAGGTTTATGGGCAATTTAATTTTATGATTTTATTATATAATTTTTTATTTATTAATTTTAAACTATAATTTGCTAAAAAATATTTATCAAAGAAGGATTTTTTTTTTCAAAAACATAAAATAAAGTTGTAAACAAAAACAAAAATTAAAGTTATAAACCCCCAAAAAATTCAGGTCTAGACGACCTAAACGGTTTCAAACGGTGTAGAGTATAGACGCTAAACCCTAAACCGATTTCCTTCTTATTCTTACCCGGGTTCCTTTCATTCTCTGTTTTCTGGCTACTTAGCGACGACGAGAACTCCAACCGATAACCCCACTCCCTCCCTCTCTAATCTGTAAGTCTCTCGAGCTCTATCTCTCCCTAGCTTCGTCTTTTCCTCTCTGAGTAGTAACCTAACTATCCCGGCCGGCCGGCCGTCTCAGTCTTTTTCTTCGCTTCTCTCGGTCTCTCACGCCTTTTTGTTAATTGCTTCTGCAAAACCTGAACCATTTTTTGTTGACTGGGATGACTGCCTGTGTAATTTGTGATTCTGTCTCTCTCCGTCCCCTTCTCGAGTCTTTTAGAACATTGCATATTGTATTTGATTTTAGATGCTATAGATTAATAGACGTAGTTTTAATGTATTAATAGACGTAGATTAAATTATTAATAGATATAGATTTCATACGTATCCTATGTTTTCTAGGATTCTAGGGGTTTACTGGCTAACAAAAAAATTAGGAAATTGGAAATTACAAATTCCGTGGAATTTTTGTTGAATCTGTTAACTCAGGTTGCCACACGCTATTCTTTTGTTCACCGCTCTAAATATCCAGTCTTGTGATCCTTTATTGTGTTCTTACATATCTAGGCTACTTAGTGGAATTGGGTTGCTGTTGACTTCAGGGTTGATCATGCATTTGTCTCTCGCTGCTGGATATACTGTCCTTTTTGGGTTTGAGTTTGATATTTCAGCGATATGTCTACTTATCCTTATTGTTCGAACCTTGTCTACGATCAGAACATCTTGACGTTTGTAGAGGCGAGAATGGCAGCTAAGAATGCCCGTAAACAGAAGCGAAAAGAAGACAGGATGTCAACAAAGCAGAACAATCACAAGTCTTGGCTTGAACATCAAGTAACATTCTCTTTTGTGTCACTATTATAAGTTATAAAGAATATGCTTTAAAAAAAAGTTCTTTTTGCAGTATAGTCATGAATTGGTTGCTATTTATTTTTATTTGTAACATAGACATATGCAGATATAAGTAGTGGAGTAAAATTGGAAAATTATATTACAATTGAATTGACAAGATCTAGCTATAAGAGATAAGAGTAGCACTTCTCAAGAAGGTTTTGGAATTTGGAAATACATGGTGTCGTGGTGATAATAATAGTAGCACTTTTCAAGATCAAGTAAAATTACATTTATCTATAATTTAGAATCAAGTAGAAAGAGAGGTGGATGAATGTGTTGTCATATGGAGACCAAGGTATATCAATGGATTGAACTAATCTATTTTCTTAAAATAAATCATAAACCACCATCTTATTTTTTTATGCTAATTTTTTTTTTTTTGTATTTTATTTCTTATTCTTGTATATTGATGTATGTGATGGGCTTTAGTCTGTCCTTTTAGCTTATTTAGTGTTATTTCTTTCCTCAGAAACTTCGTAAGTTGGGGAAAAACATGTTGACTAAAGACGTGGAAGATTTTGATGGTGATGTCATGGTTAAAAACAAGTCGAAGGATGTATTGAAGCCTGATATATTATCCAAGTCTTTGAAGAAGAATATGAAGGAGTTGAAGACAAAGAGGACAAAGTTTGAAGAATATCTTGAGTTGGAAAGTAAGGTGCCTTCAGCAGAGGATGATTTGGAAATGGAAAGGAGATTGGCTAAAAAGCTCAAAGTGAAAAATGGGAAGCTCGGTAATGATGATGACGATATCAATTTCTTGTTTGGTGACGACGTTGACCAAGAACATGATGAACAGCTTGATAAAATTGGTTGTGTCAAGATCAATAAGGATAAGAAAAAGAAGATAAAAACAAAAAACGTGGAAGATTTTGATGGTGATGCCATGGTAAAAAAGAAGTCGGAGGATGTATTGAAGCCTGATATATTATCCAAGTCTTTGAAGAAGAATATGAAGGAGTTGAAGACAAAGAGGACAAAGTTTGAAGAATATCTTGAGTTGGAAAGTAAGGTGCCTTCAGCAGAGGATGATTTGGAAATGGAAAGGAGATTGGCTAAAAAGCTCAAAGTGAAAAATGGGAAGCTCGGCAATGATGATGACGATATCAATTTCTTGTTTGGTGACGACGTTGACCAAGAATATGATGAACAGCTTGATAAAATTGGTTGTGTCAAGATCAATAAGGATAAGAAAAAGAAGATAAAAACAAAAAAAACTTTAAAGCAAGAAAATGAAGTTTGTCACGCTAAACCTAAGGTGATATCGGTTATGGAAAATGAAATTGAAACACACGATGATCTGGGAGAGGATGGCGAGGTTGAGGTGTCCGAGGCTGATTTGAAAATCAGGAATGAGACAAAGGTTGTAAAGAAGAAAGAAAAGAAGGTGAAGGAAAATGCCAAATCAGATAATGTCAATGTTGAAGCGTATATAGTTCCACAATTGAGAGCATGTTCAAATATTGATTCAAATGACAACTTGCTAATCCGTAGACGAATAAAAGGTATGGTGTTCAGTCTCCTCTTCTTCCTATTGTATTCTACATGTAATTATTAATTGAAAGCTTGTTGATTTTTTTTAGGTCTATTGAATAAACTGTCAAAATCAAAGGTGGAGGCAATAACTGGAGAAATTTTTGCAGTTTTTCAGGTATGTATTCTCTTGGTTTTCAAACTGATTCTGATGATTTGGTTGTAATTTTTCTAGTGATATTTGTGAAAATAGATACAAATTTAGTGGGATATCTTGGTTATACAAAATATTGATATCCTTTTATCTCTTCTAATTTGGAGTTGTAACATTGGTGCTCAAATGTGTGTTGTAATTGTAGACAAACTTTTGCCTCACTGAACTGAATTGATGTGCATTTTTCCCAGTCTGTTGCACGTAGTGTTGCATTTCAAATTGTAGCAGAAGAGGTTTTGGCTAGTTGTGCAGAAGTCACACGTGACAATGAACAGTATGGCTTTTTGCTTCTTTTTCTTTCACTTGACTTTATTTTGGTTAGAGGAAACCTTAGGAGCATGTCTAGTGTTTTATTTAGTTTGTTTGAACCCACTTGAAATATTTTGGATTTTGTTAAGCTTCTTGTGCTTATACTTTATGCAGGCATCTTGCTGTTTTTGCAGCTTTTGTCGCTGGCTTGACTTGTATGGTTGGAGTTGACTTTGGTGCAAAGCTTTTGGAGTCCCTTGCCAAATCTTTCGAGGTAATATTTTTCATCATATTGAAAAATATTTGCATCCAATCTCTGTGACAGGATTATTAGACAGTTTTTTTGCTGTAACTGAGGAATGCAGCTCTTTTGATTATTTGAGATTTTAGCTCAAGTCCTTTGTTGTTTGTTTCTTGTTTTTTTTCTACAGAAAGAGTATACAAAAGAAGATAATCATCTTTCATTGAGGACTTTGACACTTCTACTCTCGTACTTATACTTATCTGGAGTCTGTTCAAGGTATGTCCAGATCTTGTAAATTATCATGTTTTGATGTCCATAGGATCATGTTTGCATGATGTTTGTGCCTGCAGTGACTTGATATATGATTTCCTAATGATGCTGACCAAGCAAATGCTGGAAATAGACGTGGATACAATATGGACGGTCTTAAAATGTAAGTCATCGTTTCATATTTTCATACTGTTTGCTACTGTGTCATGTGAATATTTTGGAATTTGGAGAATGTATGGTGAATGACGATCATGATTATATATATAAATGACAACCTGAATGTTTGTGCTTCCTTTCTTGGATAGTTTGAAAAATAGCATACTATAATGTACAATTTTTTTCTTCTCCCATGTAATCTTTTTCCCATTCAATAGGCTGTGGGATGAAATTGAGAAGTGATGATCCTGCTACCATGAAGGAGTTTATTCTTGGTGTACAGAGCAGAGTGACGGAAATGAAAGCCTCTAAAGATTACCAACCAAATGCAACTAGCAGAAGAGCAATTCTACTCGTATAATCATCTCATACTCTCATCTATCTTTCATTATTTGGGTTGCTTCACTTTATTCACAATGTTTAATGCACAGGTGTCGATGCTCGAAATTATATCTGATATCAAGAATAATAAGAAAAGGAAAGAGGAGCTAACCCAATATACTGGTGTGAAGAAATGGCTACAAAAGGTTTGGTAGCTCTCTTGCGTGATTCACATTTTAGTTTCAGTGGTTCCAAATGGAAAATGAAATATTACTTTAAAAAAGTTGTTAGTTTGACTATTAGCATATCATTTGCAGCTTAGAGTGGATGATTTTGCAATTCGTGGAATCAAATGGATCACACTAGTGGATCCAGAAAAGAAAGGTCAATGGTGGTTGACTGGGGACCTGGCTTCTTCTACTGACAACGTTGAACTAATTGCCAATTCCATTGACAAAGAGGTCCTTGAAGCCCAGAAGATGTTGGAACTGGCAGCTTCACAGAGAATGAACACTGATATCAGGAAAGCTATATTTTGTGTCATAATGAGCGGTGAGGATTATGTTGATGCATTTGAGAAGCTTATGAGGTTGGATTTGCAAGGGAAGCAGGTGAGTTTTGCTGCCTTTAAGATATAACATCGAAGTTTTGGTGTTCCATTATTTCTCCCCCATATAGTTATTCTCTATGGAATATGTTTGCAGGATAGGGAAATAATGCGAGTACTTCTCGAGTGCTGTTTACAGGAGAAGATATTCAACAAATATTACACTGCACTTGCTATTAAGTTGTGTCGTCATGAGAAGAATCACAAGTTCACTTTACAGGTTTGATTCTCACAAGTTCAATTCATAATAATTGTCATTTTATAGATTTACACGAGCAGTAATGCATATTAAAATAGAAGAGATGAAGAGTAATTTTATATTAAGCTAAAGTATCAATGAGCAAGGAGGGAGAGTCATATTTTTAAAAATAAATTAGTAAATATGTTATATTAGGGTTGAATGTGTATTAAAAAGACCTAGATTACACATCACAAAACAGAGGGAGTAATCGTTATCTGTTATTTTCCCTAGACCTCTATGTTCTAAGATGCTACCTTGAACATGTACAGTACTGCGTGTGGGACCAGTTCAAGGAGCTAGATACAATGCCATTGGTGAGATCATTCCACCTGGCGAAATTCTTGGCTGAGATGCTTGCCTCTTACACACTCTCCATGGCTGTTATAAAAGTCGTTGACCTTGGCGATATGTCGCAGCTCAGCCCAAAAAGAATAATGCATTTCAGGATGCTTTTCGACGCCGTGTTTGGTCATCCAGATAATGTTGTGTGGAATATATTCACTCGTATAGCAGTGACTCCCGAGCTCGAATCTCTGAGGAGTGGCATTGAGTTTTTCATCATAAAGCATGTGCTTCCATCAAATAACAATGCTAAACACAAATTCAAGCTTGCAAAGAAGGCTCTCAACAACGCTGAAGGAGTGCTTATGTAGACACTTGACGGATACGCTAGTTTTTCTTTTCTGGTGAACTTGTAACTTTTATGGGTAAATCAGTCTTGAATGTATGAAATTTTGAGGGAATATATTTTATTTCGAAATGTGAGAGTGTACACAGAATGGCAAGATGCCTACTACTTTAGGTTACAATTCTACAACAAATTTTTTAATATTCTTCAATTACAAATTTTGGATTCATACTTGTTTTATTTATTTATATATTTTTATTTATCTAGTAAAGAGGAAATCGAACAGGAAACTCTCCAATGGACTCGTTTTTTTTTTTTTTAATTTTTTTTTTTTAATTTATTGTTGATGATAAGATGCCTATAAAAGGACGCTGAACAAAGGAACATAACTTTGACTACTTTTAATGGGTTCACTAAGAACATGATTGACAAAAACGAAATTAACATCAATCTAACAGATACTTACACGGATTATAAATGTAGAAACAGAATGACATGTACTGTGTGGAAGTGAGATGTACATACACTTGATTAGTTTAGACCAGACCGCAATCAGGACACATAATGAAAGCGGACGCTATATAGTCTCTGCCTTAGGTTGTTGAGTTGGAATTTTCAGTCACAACAGCAGTCCATTTCCCGTCGCTGTGCAGTGTGCAAATATAAGCATTCTGGAGCTCCCTTGGGTTGTGAGTCCCGGGATTCATATCAAGAGAACTTGTGCTCGAGCTCTGAGGTCGAACTATGATTTTCTTCTTTATATTCAAGTCCGGCATACAAGTGGGTCCGGGTAATCTTGTAACCGGGTATGAAGTAGCTTCTATTCCTTCATCAATACAACATAAGATGGTATGCCTATTAGTTCATCAGTACATTAGTTAATCCGTACAAACTGTAACGAATAACTTAGTACCTTTCAGGATTCAATTTAAAATGAAAATAGGAAGCAAACGAGCAGAAAGTGCAATCTTAATTCTCAAAGCACACTGAAGACAAGTTTCTACTTTCTAATACAATCATACAGAATTATGAAATCCTTCTAATAATTAAATATCAACTTCATCATCTTAGGACACAGAAATTTTACCTTTACACTTGATATGATAATCAGGTATGGACTGGGCATCAGCTCTAAGATTCTTCGGGGAACTAGTTGTCCCAACCACAGGTATATTAACATATGGACATTGAGGAGCTTCCATAACATGGGTTGTTGCTCCTACAACATGTACATTATCACCTTGTTTGAATTTATCTGCAAAACATACCTTTTAAAATGGCAACATGAAAATTTGGAAATTACAACTTCTATACATGATAACCTAGCATTAGATTTAGATCGCTTCATACTTTCACAGCCATAACGTTCTAAACGCAGAATCACCTGTGGCAACTTATAAACAGTGAGCTTTAGATGATCTATTAATAACACAGAAAAGGCAAGAGAGGATCATAAACTTGAGAAAATTTATAATCTGACTATGAAATATTAGAATTCAACAGAGCCGCCCCCCCATACCCCCTCCTTTTCAAATCAAGGTTCTTATAGAACTCAATATAAAACAACAATGGCAGTTTATCAAAAATATATTTTATTTCATCTGTTGCTCTTTTCATCTTCTAATGAATTGGATATTCATTAGCCAAAATCCTTACTTTACATGTTAATAATGATAAGAATATAATTATCCCTTATTAACCTTTTGATTAGAATATCTCTATAATTAAGAAAGTATATACTTAGGCAAGAGGGGCAACTAAGAACAACACATACATAAGGAAGAATGTACCAAAATTTGGGAATAATTAACAAGTCATATCTATCAAGTTATAAATTTAGACAATGATTTGGATCTGGTAAACTTGAGATTAAATTTTATAGGAGAAGTTAACAAAAACCCTACACAAATGGATGAACTCTAAAAAAGGAAATTAAACTTCAAATATGGAGGGAAAATGGATAAATTTGGACAATGATTTACTCACTTCAATAAGGCTTGAGCCTTTAGCTTAGTGCCAAGGCTCGAGGACCCTTATTGCCCCAGTGCTTGATTTGGATCTGGTAAACTTGAGATTAAAGTTTATAGGAGAAGTTAAGAAAACCCTAAACAAATGGATGAACTCTAAAAAAGGAAATTAAACTTCAAATATGGAGGGAAAATGGATAAATTTGGACAATGATTTACTCACTTCAATAAGGCTCGAGCCTTTAGCTTAGTGCCAAGGCTCGAGGACCCTTATTGCCCCAGTGCTTGATTTGGATCTGGTAAACTTGAGATTAAAGTTTATAGGAGAAGTTAAGAAAACCCTAAACAAATGGATGAACTCTAAAAAAGGAAATTGAACTTCAAATATGGAGGGAAAATGGATAAATTTGGACAATGATTTAGTTATAATTTTTCCAACTTCAATGTGAAGCTTAATTTCAACTTCACCCAGCTCAAATTCCACAATATCGTCACCAGACTCACGACAAACTTTCTTACATTGAAATTATTTCAAATTTCAGAAAACTATGCCTATTTTATATACTTCACGAGAATCACAACTTATTAAAAAAAAAATTTGAACCATCATTTATCTTCCTCTTACACCCCAGCTCTACAACCCGCATGTTACCGACATTCATTCCATACTAACCCAATTTTTTTATAAAGGCTAATTAAATCTTCCAAGAGAGGTGAGCGGCGGTTTTTGTCAGTGAGCTTAGGTTCATAGACATAAGAAGTTAATAAAGGATGATAAAGGGTTGTTTTGTAATTGTTCTAATAGAAATGTTTGTTTGTCAACAATGTATAAATTAGGGAGTAACTTTCTAAAATCTTGGAGAACAAAGGTCACCTCCAAAAATTATGAGGTTGAAGTGTTAACAAGTGTTTGTGATAGGGGTGGGCAAACGGAATTATTCCGAATATGAATTTGCAGTAAAGCCTTAATCTGTATCCAGAATATTTTAACTGGATTGGGATTGAATATTTATCTGTGGATAATTGGTTAATCCGGATGATCCGGTACCTAACAGATCGATCCAATTTGAATGTTGCGAAAGAAGATGTTTGATTCTTTGCTACCATGAATAGGTGAGGCTCAAATGCTTGAGAGGAGGATAGTCACAGACATAGAAGAGAAAGTCAGAATTGCTGAAGTCCGAACATTAGAGTCTAGAACAATGCAAATTGCGAAGTGTGATGCCCAAAGGAGGGGCGAGTGAGCGGCTACTAGGCTAGAGAGAAGGACAATCAAGTGGTCACCCCGTCACGATGGTCAAGAAAATTGTTGGTAGTGGCCTACACGGCGACTAGGTTCGAGATTGCTATGAAGGAGCGTCCCAAAGACTCTCGAGTGTGAACTGAGAGATTGAACAGCTACTGAGGAAAAGAAGATTAAGTGGCATTGGCCGTGGAGGAGTATTTGTTGTGGGAAACTGAATGAGATTCAACAATTCTCAGTGAGGAAGAGAAGAGTAAAGCTAGAAGCACCAAGTGGCGTGGGAAAAAGAAGAGGTAGGGTTTGTTTCATTGTTTTGAAAATTAATTAAGTCATTTTATTTAAAAAAAATATATGTCTACGGATATCCATTTGACAAATTATGTGATCCGTATCCAATCACTGATCAGGGAAAATCTCTCGGATCGGATTAAAACAGATCAGTTTTCACGGCTTTTTTACGGATCGGATTAGTTTTTCCCAAACCATATTTCGTAAGGTTGGTGTATTTGTACTACTTAGAAGGTTTGAAATTTTCTTACCACCCCCTCAAAGGTGCAACCTAAATCAAAGTGGACAAAGATGAACTGTCCACCAAACTAGGAATTCTAGCTTCAATAAGACAATAAATGAGAGGAAAAATTCAGAAGTTGATGAAATTCTCATGCAAATCAATTAATGCATTCATTTCCTCAAAATTGTTCAACTGCTAAATATCCAATATATTCCAATGAAATAAACTAAACAGTTTCCCTTTTGCAGGATGCAGATAACATGTGAATTTATTGTGAAACAATGGATAAGCAGTCTTTTCATCTCATGGGGTGGAGACAGAACAATAGATGCATAATTTAGAATCTCATTCCAAATTTAATACTTACGTTCCTTTAGAGTAATATATGCAACCTTAGCCACATTCATCTCTGCCTGCTTCTTGCTTTTTGCTTCTTGTCCTCTGAAAGTCTCTCCTTGAATTTCTACGGTTGAAACAAATACAGGAATGTGCGAGGGGCCAGCTTGGACTGTAGTATATTTTGGAAGACATGAAAGTTTCTTTTGTAAAAATTCTTGCAGAAGGTTTTTGTAGATGGAAGGATCATCCTGAAGTAAAGTAAATAATATTTGCAACGATGTTAGGTAGCACACGGCTTTTATACAATTATGTAATTAACAAAAATGGCTAACCTCTTGAGTTTCTTCCGGAACAAGAAAAGCTAAAGCAACTTTCGCAGCTGCACATTGAGCTTCCTTGAGGGTGTAGAAAAACTCTTCACTTTCATAAGTTTTACTTTCTACTGTGACTTTAGACTTAAAACGACTTTCATGAGGAGGGCCCACTCTTTCAACAGAGTATACAGGTAGCTCGAGATTTCTCTTTTGTGCATAGGCTTGAAGTTGACTCTTGTACATACGTCCCTTGTCTGCCAAAACCAAGTCATCATCATAATATGTGTATTAGTATGCAACAGAAAATTATATTGTTGCTATGTATTTAATTAGGAAAATCAGGAAAGGGGTAGAATGGGCTAGAATAAGTTAGTTAGGACTGTGAGTTATCAAACGCTAAAGACACTAACTGTTTTGTGTGTGAATGTTGTTTGGGGAGAAAAAGGGGCTTAGTGGATTCCCTTGGGGTATCCTGGCTAAGATTGTGTCTGTTCTTGTGCGTGGTTATTTGAATACTGTGTGTTGTCTCGACTTACACTCTACTAGTTGCCTTTCAAAGAACATGAAATGTTTGAATAGATCATAATACACATAACAATGCCTTGTATAAGCACAAGTCAAGAACTTAATAGAGACTAGTTGGATGTCTTTAAATTACATAGATATAACACTACACGATTATTTATTCATATATAGTCCCTACGATCATAATTAATTGTCGTTTTAGCCCTTGACACCGGTTTAAGAAAAATATTAAATAACATAGTTTTATAATTATAAATTGGACTTTTAACTTAATATTCTTCAAAAAAAATTAAAATTAAACAATGACACACAGCATGTGGTCTCAATGTCTGTTTGCAGTTTGAAACATTAAAAAAGGAGACGAAGGGTCGTAAAAAATGGTTTAAAAGGAGTATAGAGGTCTAAATTTTTAAATATGGTTTTAAAGGCAGAAATAATAAGAGTGATAAATATTCATGTATTATTGCTGCTATGAACTATATGAAATGTGCCTACCCTCCCTACCTATGCCTTGGACAGTGGAATATACAGAATAGGGTAACATGTCACCTCACCAAATGACATCTCATTTTACACTAGTTTCATTTCTCATCTCACCTTTAAGCATTTTATTGTCTTCAATTACTCGGGTAGCTCCATTAGAAGAATTAGCTGAGAAGGTTACTTGTGTTCCTGGGAGCTGGATAATGCTTGAAGTAGGTGTATTAGTCGCTGTTATACCCAAACTTGAACATCCTGAAAGGTAGGAATACGGAAGCAAGATTAATTTTCATGAATAGTGTCTTACACACAACTTCCCCCACTAAATTGCAAAACATAGGAAATTAAACCATTCTTTTTTAGCACATTTAATCATTTTCCAAAGGACAAAGGTCAGAATTTTTATTAAAAAAATGAGGCATGTGTCATACAGAAACAATTCTTTCTCTAAATTGTAACTTAGTCGCATTTTGTCTTTCTATCCTCATCTGCAATGCTTCATTTCCTCAGTTATTAATTCAAACTTCACATCAAAGATATCATCTAGGAAAGACAAAGTAAGGAAATGAATTGTGAAAGGACTGCATAATATAGGGTAAAGAGGCATTTGCCTTCTTTGGCCAAAGAGTTGCTCTCTTGGTGGCTTAGTGGATTCCCTTGGGATTTCGCTAAGATTGTGTAAATTTTCATGACCTCAACCATCCTCAGACATTTGGCCTTGACAACTTCCTAACACAGCATCAACAACTGTTGGACATATAGTTTTTTGCAAACACCTCACATTTGATATCAACAACATGATATTTTTAGAGTATTAAAATTAAACTGGAAAGGATTTTTTAAATAAAACATGCACTATGGATGATTATGTATATTTAAGTTTACAGGTGAATTTGTGAAAAGTTTTCTTATTTATAGTTTTATATAGTTCACCCATTCTATTTATGATTAAAGTGGATCTGTATTTTTTAATCTAACTTAATAAAAATAGTACTAGTAACCATAAGTCATTACAAAATTGTATGCCACACAAAATCTAAGTAAGCTTCAAACAAAATTGGATTGAAAATTAAAGTGAATCGAAAATTTTTGTAAAAAATTCCTATCACGAAGATTTATATAAGTTTTAACTAATCTACCTCATCATCAGTGTTCTAAAAGGCACTAGGCACACCTAGGCACAGGGGCTCCTGGAGCTGAGCCTAGGCGCACCTCATTGAAGATTTTAATTTTTAAAAAAAACTAAAATTCTTATTTAATCAAACAAATAACTTGGTAGTTCAGAAACAACAACAAACAAGCAAAAATAAGAACTAGGAAGTATAAAAAGATAGTTCATAACGCTAATGCAATCGGTTAGTGAGTTACTTAGTCACTATATTCTTATCGTCTTCTACTAGAAATGCAGCAGCAGAGGACTTGTACATCAGCAGCAGCGGACATATATTTATATGGGAGGGGATCAAGGGATGTAAGTGTAGGGGCCGGGGGGAACTATTTAAAGAATAGGAGAAGTATAGTTTGAATAGTTTAGAAGAGTTGGAAGATATAATTCAGATGTCAGTCATAAGTTATGGCATTATTTATTTCCTTAAGTTAATATAATAACTATTTGAGCTAATTCTTAATATATATTTATTTCCTTAAATTAATAGAATATATTTTTTTCAATAAGAACAGAGTATTTTTTACAAAAAAGATTCTTTTTTACTGATTTTCTTGCAAAAATAAACATCAGGCACCCAAAGGTGCGTCTGTGAGTATCTACATGCCTGACCCCTAGCGCCTTGTCAGACATGCCTTTTAGAACACTTCTCATCATCAATTGAACATATAAATATAAAATGATTAAAAAAATTAATTAACACGTGTATAACTGACAGATAGTATGATATATACTTAATTTTTCATGAAAAAAAATGCAAAAAGCATCACAAATGGCTCATAAGTGATGACATTATAGAAAGGGTGAGATAAAGGGGGAGACATATGTGCTTCTCACAAGCTGCATATGTGCGCTTCATAAGGCACATGGCAGACATGTACATTTGTCCACCTTATAAGGCGCATTTGTGCGACTTATGAAGCGCACATGTCTAGCATGCGCCGTGAATTTGGGTTGTGGATCCAGATTATTTAATGGTCCATAATCGTTCTTGTTTCTTAATATATATATATATATATATATATATATATATATATATATATATATATATATATATATATATATATATATATAACTGGTAATTAATACAGAAGAGCAAATAGGATCTCACTAATATGAAAATACAACATTATGAAGTGCAAGATTTTGTACACGTTATTGAACATTCAAATTCATATGCACGTTAATGAAGATTGTGTGCACTTTAACTTCATCATTTAGAATCATATGTGTGCACGTGTTGTAGTTTAAGTTCAAATTCATATATGCACGACTCAATTGAACATCTATGTGCACAAGTACCTATTCTTCTAAACAAAACAAGAGAAACATTTGGACACGAGTTCGATTGCACAAATATGTGCATGTGCACGAGTAGTTAAACATGACAAAAACGAATGTTCATGTGATGCAGACGACTGAATTTGGTTATCTCGTGTTGCTAAAGGTAATAATTGTGTAATGTTGAATAAGGTGATTAATATCCTTCAATCCTATTTGGAAACCAACGATATTACATTAATCATTAGTCAACTTTGTTAACGTATCACATCCGATGAATATTTTTAATCTTGTGCCTAAGATATGTTCTCATTTCTTGTCGTAAAACTAGTTCTTGACATGATTATATATACATATAACAAATGAGTCGACCTCTATGAATTATTTTTAAAACCAAGTTATGGCTTAACTAATTTAAGTTTGAAATAGGCAGAAAAAAACATTTGCAATTTGAAACATTGAAACAAAAGGAGTTGAAGGATTGTAAAGATGGTTTAGAAAGAGAATAAGAGATCTAAATCAAATGCAGAAACAGTAAGAGTGCATGATTAATGATTTAACTACTATTGTTGCTATCAGCTTTATGAAATGTGTTTATCCTCCCTATCTATTGCCTTGGAAATTGAACAGATATAGAATAGGGAAACATGTCATTTCACCAAATGACATATCATATTTACACTAATTGCATTTATCATCTGACCTTTAAGCATATTAATTTCTTCGGTTACTCGGTTAGCTTCATTAGAAGACTTAATTGAAGAGGTGACTTGTATTTCTGGGAGCTGGACAACGCTTGAAGCAGGTGCACTATTTTCTGTTATGCCCAAACTTGAAGGTCCTGCAAGTAGACATACAGATTCAAGATTAAGTTTTATAAACAGTGTCTGTGCACAATTTTCCCCACTAAACTGCAAAATTGAATCGTCCTATTTAGCACATCTAATCATTTTTAAAGGGTGAAAGTCAGAATTGTTGTTACCAAAAAGAAATCAGAGGTGTCATGCTGAAACAATTCTTTCCGTAAATCTTAACTTAGTGGCAATTTTTCATCCTACCCTCAACCACAATGCTTCATTTCCTCCGTCTTTAATTCGAACTTTAAATTGAAGATATCATCAAGGAGATGCCAAATAAAGAAATGCATTGCAAAAGACTGAGTAATACCTGGTCATGAAACAAAAATCTATTCAAGTAGAAGTTTCCTAATCTATAAAGTTCCCTCAGTCCTACTACCCTACTCCATATCCAGCATCCTATTTGGTATCACCATCTGGAAGCTACTTGTCCATTCTAGGTTTTGATAGCCTCAACATATCGCACTTGACTGCACATAACCATCTATTGCTTTGATAGGTCAGGGAGTAAAGAATGCAAGATCATATATTCTTAAAACAATTAGAGATTCACTTAAATCCTCATCATCTTATTCGGATAGCAAAACAGAAGAAGCGTGTTCACAAAACTTACATTACAACTGAAAACAGAAGACCTTTTTTATAGGTGACTTAAGAGCTAACTATAGTATGTTACTAACTCAAAATTTAACCGTTCTAAGCATCACCTGGGTTTAATCATAACTGAATTGTAACTATATCCTAATACTCCTATAGAAAGGACTGTCTTAGTAAATAGATGCTTCATCCGCTTATTATTCATAGAGTTATCTGAAATTATAATGATTCATTTTGATTTAGCTAGTTAACTATTAGGTTAAACCAACAGTGGGTAATGGTTTCAGCTATCCTCTTGCATTGTGTCACGATGCCATGCATTTTCATGGTAAATATCACAAATATTAGGTTTATTACTGTACTAAACCAGAAGCCCAATGATTTCAGCTATCCTCCTGTCATCATTAGAATGATGACAGGTTAAACCAACAGTGGGTAATGGTTTCAGCTATCCTCTTGCATTGTGTCACGATGCCATGCATTTTCATGGTAAATATCACAAATATTAGGTTTATTACTGTACTAAACCAGAAGCCCAATGATTTCAATCAAACTGTCATCATTCTAATGATCTATCACGTTTACATTTACAAATCTTCAAAGCAAACACTTGAAACATAAAGAAGCAAGAAACAATTAAACCCTAGCCCTGTCTGAAATCCAACCACATCACAATTTCATGAAATCACTCATCATCAACATCCCCAATAGAAGCCAGCGAAAACTTTCCTGTAACCCTAAAAACGAAGAATTTAGCATAAACTCTACCCATTCGAGCCCGGTTTCGAAATTAAACAAAAATGGAAGAAAAGGGGTCCGAGAAAGCGTTACCAGCAAGATGTTCGAAGGCAAACTTAGCAGCAAGATTATGCGCCTCCTTGATAGACTTGCAGAACTCAGGACAGGCGAAGGAGGTGCCGTTCACTATAACCACGCCCTTGAAACGAGGGCAGTGGGGAGGGCCGTCCCTAGTGACCTCATACTCGGGAAGAAGCCACGATTTCGACCGACAATACTCCTGCAATTGCGATTTGAACATTATTGTTTCGAGGCTGAAATGGTAAGGACTGAGGGAGAGGAATGAGGTAGGACTGCTGTGTCTGTAGGAAAGGGTTGAGACTTGAGACAGAGGGGGTGAGACTGAGAGGGAGGAAACCGTTTTATTCTCATGCTAAAATTATTTATTTAAAAATAAAAACAGTATATAAAAACTTACCTTTTTTTATGACACGTGTTTGGTTCATATATTTTTATAATTTTTAATAAGTTTACAATAATACTTAGAAGTAATACTATAAAATATATGGGAATTGTCACCGGAAAAATTCACCGTAATTACGCACTTCGCGTGCGTAGTTGATTGGTTTCAACTACGCATATAGGGTGCGTAGTTGGAGTCCATGAAAAAACAGATTGAAAAAAAATGAACTACGCACTTGAAGTGAGTTAGGGTTGTGCATCCGGTCCAGACCGGACCGGACCAGAATTTTCAAAAACTTGGACTGGAGACCGGGACGGGACCGTTACGGTCCGGACCGGTTTAAACCGGAATAAAATAAATTAAAATATATATATATTTTTGCAAAAAACTAAAAAAAAAATATTTTTATTAAATATGTACAAAATATATATGATTTTTTAATAATATAGATTTAAATTAATAAAATATATAAAAATAAATAAATTCCGGTCCAACCCGGTCTTTCCAGTCCGGACCGAGACCGGAATTTCCTAAAATCCCGGACCGGATTTGGTCCGGGACCGGACCGCACCGGAAAAAACCGGTCCGGATCAATTTTGCACAACCCTAGAGTGTGTAGTAGAAGTTGTAAAAAAATATAACTATTACTTACGCACACGAAGTGCGTAGTTATGGTGAAAAATAGCAATTTTAACTGGTACGTTTAGAAACCACGAAATATATGAATTAATTGAAACACTAACTAATAGTATAAAATTTTAAAATTTTCCAGTTTTTATCTAGTGGACACTTTTTTCATTTAAAATTTATTTTTGTACAATTAGATCAAACTTTTTATTTAGTTAATTCAATTATATTGTAAATAGTTCATACATTTTTACAATTTTTTTCATGAGTTCAAAATAGCACATGAAATAATAATATAAGATGTTTGAACTAATTAAACACTCTATTTGAACTAATGGTATAAAAACTTTGAAATAACAAATATTATAATAAAAGTGTACTAATAATTGTAATTTGTAGCTATACAATTTTAAAAAATTTCTAAATCAGTCAAAATTTGGATATCATTAGTTCAAACATCTTGTTTTATTAATTCAAACTTGTACAAGTAAAATAACCCGGACAGATCTACTTCGCTCGACCTCTCAATTTTCTCAAGCGACAGATCCAGCCTCACGAGATGGCCGCATTGGCCGTGAAGGCCAGCGCCGCCTTGATGAAGTGCGATGTTGCCGATCTCAACTGTACTCGTCGGAGTAACCTCGTCTTTCCTCTGCCTGAATCCGCGCCTCGTAAAACGGCGATGCGGGGTGGGATAAAGGGCGCTCCCAGGAGGAGCAAATTGTTTACGGCCAAATTGGACGCCATTGCTGAGTAGTTTAGGGTTTCAATTTTTGCCAGATTCTGATTTGCTTCCTGAGTGCTTCCCTGTTCTCAGGGCCTCTTCTTTGCCTTATCAGCTTACTGCGCCTTCTCTCGCCCTCCTTCTCGTCTTCAAGACGGAGGCCTCTTATTCGAGGTTTGAGGAAGCCAGGAAAGTTTGGACTCAAGTCATTTCTACCACTGATGATTTTGCCAGGAAGGTCATTTCTAGTGTCGACGGCTTCTCTGATTTCGGGATCAAGAAGGCCCTGTTACAGTATATTGTTGCGTTGCCTTCCCTTTTGCTCTCCAGTTTGCAAACAAGACAGTTTGCAAAAACAATTGGAAACAAGGGTTGGGGCCGAAAGAGATGCTGCCGGCAACAGCCTAGCGAACCACGATGAACTGAGCAGTACTGGTGTCTTCTGATACTAGGCGAAAAGGATACTCACCCTTGATACCTGAGGGACGCAACAACTCGCAACAGCAACAAAGAAACAACTAGGCCGCCGGTGGATTCGGTAAAAATCCGGTGAAAAGCTCTACGCTTGGAACCGGCAGGGTGAGATCGTTAAGTTTGTTTTTGAGTTAGTTGGTTGTGTTAGCAGTGTTTACAATCTTGACTGTCCTACGTTTAGTGTCGTTTCCTACGTGTATACTGTCGGTGCCGGTAATCTCCTTGTTGAGTGTTGCAGGTGTAGGGAGGCTTATCGGGAAGTTTGAATAGGCCGTGGAGTTAGTGAAAACAACCAGGGACATAAGCAACGGCGTGTCGGAAGGAAAAATGGAAATTAGACGGCAAACTCCGGCGGGAGTAGACGGCGGCCAACTCAGATGAGCTTCTAGGGTTTCGGTGTACACTACAGGGGCGAGACTCGCTCTTGGCCGTTCGATCTTCCCGTAATCTGAGGATCTCAGCCGTTCATTATCCCAAGGAGGTTGTTTGCAAGATATTAGGTTGACCAACTTGGACCGCTTACCTACGCATTATGACAAGGAAAAAGCATCAAATGTCACCATCAGCAAAAGAAAATGGAAAGAAGGTGTTGACCGGACTGGGAATATGCGTGGTCCCACATAGCACCAATACCAACAAAAAGAATGACAACGGGACAGTGGCCCATGAGTAAAAACCTAGAGATACAACGGGAGGCCAAGCTTGAAGCCACATTTAAACATTGATGGAACAAGTTCTGAACAACATTGATAAAATAGGTTCCGAAATTGCTATAAAAAACATGAGTTTTTTTCTTAAACTCTTTGAACAAACTCAAACCTTCTTAAATTGCTATTAAATTACATTTGAACAAGCAAAAATTTTGCTTTTGAAATTGCGACGAAAAGCGAGTTTTCTTTAATACTTTTTGACAAACTCATGCTTGCTTTTGAAAAATGGTTTCACACCTAAGGTTTTGCTTTTATCTGACCATGTGAAAACCAGAAAATTCAGAAGCTAAATCGAAAAATGAAATATTTTTCAAACAAAGAGCTTTTAACAAATTGAATCGAAATGCTAAAGTTTACAAAAACCCTTATATAATATCATCGTCTTGGTATTGTCCCCAAAATCAGAAAAAAATCTCAACCCAAATAATGATTAATCAACTTTTAAAAAATCGGGTGTAGCTTTATTTTTACTTTCAAATCACCCTTTAGCATAAAAGTAATTTTAGACCAAGACCCACATAAGGCGGATCATGAAAAACCTTCCCATATCAATGGAAAAAAGTACGTTTTGAGAAAAGTTCGTTTATCTCCAAGGCTATAAGATAATCTAGAGGGATATTTTTGTCATAATCTTTTATCTTTTTCTTTGTTTTTGTCTTTCTTGTTTATTTTGAAATTTCTTCGGCTTCTTGTTGCTTATGTGTTTTCTTTTTCTTTTATTATTTTGTTATTATTTTTCTTATTTTATTCTTGGTTTTTTAGTTGTTTTCTTTTTAAACAGGTTTGTTTTTCTGGTTATGATCTTTAATTAATTTTTGGTTTTGACTTTCTTTGTTGTTTGGTTATCTTAGTAAAACTTTGTCCCTCTTCTTTTTATTAAGTTGCTTTCGAAGATCGTTTTTCAAAATAAATCTCCTTTTTATATTTTATTTTTGTTGTTTTATTTACTTCTAAATGTCTCTGTTTTTACTTTTTTTATGGTACCTCTAATCTACGGCCTTGTTTGAAACTTCTCTCAAAACTAATCTATATGAACAATTGAATACTTGAACATTACTTTGATCATGTATACTCTTTGAACAGTCTTACGAGCTTAGCTTATTCCTTGAATAAACTCGACCAATCTATTCTCGTGGGAACAATATTGAAAGGATGATATATCCTCTGTCTATGAGAGCTACATTCAACTTATTGGTGTCAAATCTTTTGTTGAGAACTGCATTAACTATTTGGGAAAAAATTCAATCAAAATATTGTCACTCCAAAATTTTATTTCGGTGAACTACATATGTTGGACCAAATATCCAAAAACAAACCGGGAAATGCTCTCGTTTGAGCTAACACCCACAAACTCTCAGTGACTTATTTGTGTTACCACTGTAGCAACACCGACATTTGTACACCACTACCACTCAGATTAACAGAAGCTTTCTCAAATTAATAGAACCTTTCACCGTAACAACAAAAACTCCTCTCACCCAATCTGTATAACAAACCCAAAAAAAAATGTTGATTTTAAAGCAAACTAAATAGTTTCTCTATCTCAAAAAACGAAAACAAAGACTTCAATATTTCTATTGGGTACTTAGAACAAATTCATAATAATCAAAACATAATCAATTCATATAACAAAGTGATATATGATCAAATTGACGAATTGATAAGTATTTTTGAAAACCATCGGATATATGAATTTAAACAAACTCCTACAATAAGGAATCCCTTGTGCCCATCCCCGACCACTTTCTCAAAGTTGAGCATTTGTGTTTGTCAAGTGTTTTGTGTTTTGCAGTGGACCTTCCGAGCGTTTGATCAAGTTTTATTGGTGACATTCGAGTTGTTTGTTTTGGAGGGGTCGTGGATTTGTGACCGACTCCTGAAGGCTCTACTTCGAGTCCAAATCTGAGGTGTCCACAGTTGTTCCCCAAGCTCTTGTTCTGTGTACTTCCTTCAACGACAGACTTTCCACTCTTCGTCATCTAATGATCGAGTCGCTCTCCTTACCCTTGAAGATTTCTTTGCTTTCGGTCCACTTGATGTACTTTTGCGTTTTCTTTGATTTTCTTCTATTGTGGTTCTTCATGACGGTTTGTCCGTCTACCAATTTCTTTCGGTCTTTCGATCCATAAGACGGTGTGTCGTCTAATGCTTCGAACTGCTTACCCTTTATCAAAAAAAATAAAAATAAAAATAAAAATACATGAACTAATGATAGAAAATATAAAAACTAATAGTATATAAATTTTGAATGAATTGAAATCATTCATGTTGGATTTACTTCATTGTTGGTGGTTTAGATTTGCTAGTCTAAATCTACTTGTTAAAATATTGTATTTTTCTATACATGAATGATTAATTGGTAGATTAATCATAAAAATTGATACTTACAAGGTAATATGAGGATGTTTATTCGTTGTTTAGATCTCTATCATGCTATAGTAGAGTTATTAGGGACGAAAGCATGATTGTGATGAATCATCCATGTTATATAAATAATAACAACTGCCATGTGATGCTTATGTTGTTTTAGTATGATCATAATTGTGACTTAAACTTAGACAATTGAATTGTGGCATGACCATTGCATAGTTTTGTTGATTTAAGCTATACTAAGAAATTCAAAAAAGGATTAGATGTTTAGATGAACTCACCAAACATGATAACTACCCTTCATTAATTAAATTTCAGCACTAGAACATGCTAACTAGTAATAGTTGGGGGGGGGGGGGGGGGAAATTAACCCTAAACCTAGTTTTTCTCATATAATTGATTCTCATACTTGTCACTTGAACTTGGATACCTTCTTTCCTAAATTTTATCGATCCATGATCACCTCTTTTTACACTTTTTCATACTTATATTGCTTTGATCTTGACTACCAATTGAACTATATAGAGTCATTGTGGAATTCGACCTTTATGCTTTAAATCATATGCTACATTGACAATACTCGCTCACTTGTGGTTTGTGTGATTATTGAGTGTTTAACACCACATAAAGTTTACGGCGCCGTTATCGGGTACTCTTGATTCGTTTGTTGATTGATTAATCATAGCAATATAGGTTGATTTGTTACTTTTGATGCACTTTTGTAACTTGTAGGTTCTTGCAAAGTATATGCCAAGAAGTGCTGGTGAGGAACTCGAAATTTTTGATCCCAGACCAGAGAGGACCTTTCTTAGACGAAGATGTTTGAGTAGAGCAAGAATGGAAGCAATGGAAGACCAAAAGGCCGATATTGAGAGACATATGGCACAACCTAGAAAAAGAGAAGAGTTGCAAAGACAAAGAATCCTTGATTTGGAAGCTAGATTGTAAAAGCGCAAGAATATATTGCTATAGAAGCATTGAACCATGAAGAAGAGCAAATATTTATGCCTATAAGAGGCAATGTTAGAGGAGTATATGGTTCAAGAACCTTAGAGAAAGTATGGACCTGACTCAACATATAACACCCCCCGGTGTGGTGTTTGGAAATAATGTCCCACACGACTTTGAGTTAAGGAGTGCACTTATCCAAATGGTTATGCAAAAACAATTTGGAGGAGGTATAACCGAGAACCCTTATATACTAAGCCACACTCAATGAGTTGTGATAACATGATTTATCGACCTAGTTTAGTTGATCATATAAGTATTTTTTCCCTTTCTGCATGCATGTTTTAGCCATAGTTCGTGTCTTTTATGCTTGTTTAGTGTTGCTTTGCAAGTATAGATGTCTACACACACTTGTGGTTACTTTGTACGTACTTTGGCGTGTTTTGAAGCTAAAACGATGCATTTTGAGGACTAAACCTCGGAGTGGACGCATAGGAGATGTCATACGAGCATTGGAAGGGAGAGAACTACACTTAAGGAGCAACCGAGGCAAAGTGCCCGAGGTCAAGAGAAATCTCGGACGAGATCCACCAATCTCGGTCCGAGACAGGAGGCTTGGAAGCCACTGCAGTAAAATCTCGGTCACAATCTCAGTCCACATCTCGGGTGACCCAAACTGAGATCCCATGACACTGAAGTACGAAGTCGAAAACTCGGCCCCGATGTCGACCAATCTCGGCCGAGATTCCAACCAAGATATTTCCCTGAGCGTCGAATGTTATTTTATTTCGGACTTTCAGCCCTACCCGCAAGTTTCGTAGGGTTCCAAAGTTATAAAAGAAGAGATCCGAAGTCCAGAAAAAATGACGCCCACCGAAGAGAAGATTGAAGATTGTTTAGGTTGTGAAAGTGTAAGTTCGATTATTGAATGAAAGTTTGTCTTTTTATTTCTTTTTCATCTTTGTTATTTAGTTAGTTTTGAGGAAGATCCAATTGGAAGTTTGTTAGTTTATTTTGGAAGTTTGTTGAAGTTTGTTAGAGATTGCAAGTTTGGAAATTTTGATTTAATAAAAGTTGGGCACTTTCTTTAATTCCTTTTCCTTATTATTTGTTTTGATTTCCTTTTTCATATCAAATTCAGGATTAGTCATGAGTTTGGATGGCTAAAAACCTTGTGTGGTTCCAGGGTAGATAGAGGATTGTTTATACCTTGGACTATGATTGATTGAATTGTTCTTATTTCTAGTTTGTGCAAATCGCTTTAAATACTATGGAAAGGTTTGGTTTTTGCAGGTTTAGTATGAATCTAAACCACTTTAACCTAAGTAGGAATTGAGTCGTAACTGATATATTCTTATTTAGATACATAAGAGAACTTGTTCCTAGAAAATAAAGGTTTAACCTTTATTGGATATAATGTGTCATTATTCCTTCATTTGAGGCAATAATTCATGAGACGTAACTGTAAAGGGTTATTGTGATTCCTTGATTGAGAGTATAAGGTTTGTTTATCATGTCTCCCTTTATTATCTTGAAAGCTACAAATAATAGGTTGTTGACCTTTGTGTTCTTGATATGTAACTGTGAAAGAGCATAGATGAAAAGAAACATTCATTCCAAAGCGTTACATTCTATATATATGTCACGTGTGATTTCATTATATCCTGAGTCCATATGTATAAATAATAATCTTGAATCCCTGAAATTGCATAATTTCCTTATTTGATTTTTGTTTGTTTGTTTTAACTTTTAATCATTAGTGACAATTGATTGCGAGTTCTTTAAACCTCACAAAACCTTTTGCGTCTATTCCCTTATCTTTCCCAACCTCTTTCTGATTTCTGGATCTTTACTATTCTTGATCTTTTGCATTGTCATTAACTTAGTCCCCTTGTGTTCGACTCCAAAATACTTAAATTTTTGCTGCTTCCGATCCAATACACTACGGGTTCGCTGCATTTAGCTATTATTCGGAATATAAACTTAAAGCAGGTTCGTCGATTTGATATCTTGTAGATTTCTATCTCTTTTGATAGTTATTTATAGGGTGTGCATTTCAAGCGAACAAGTTGCTTGACATTGTCAAGATGAGAGGTGTGGATTCATCCGAGCTTAACCTAAGATCTTTTTCGTTCTCTCTAAGAGGAAGAGCTAAGAAATGGTACCAAAGAGTTCCGTCCGGGAGTGTGACATCTTGAGATTAGCTTTCATCCGAGTTCTTGAACAAGTTCTTCCAACCAAATAGGACCGTCAAGTTGAGAATGAGGATGTCTTCATTCAAGATGGAATATGGAGACAACATTCATCAAAGTTGGGAGAAGTACAAGGATCTTTTGCCTGATTGTCCACACCATGGTGAGTCTAAGTTGGTGTTGCTTGAGATATTCTACAAGGGACTTGATGATGCCAATAGAGATAAGATTGAATCGTTATCTGGTGGCACCTTTGTTGAGATGGATGTAGATGAAGCATGTGTTAAAGACAATATTTTACAACCATGTACGTGGTCGTGGAGTTTTAGGATCACTATACTCGGGCTTGGTTATAAAAGGGATCACGGGGATTAAATACGGTAAATAAAATATGTAAAAAAATAATTCAAAAAAATATATAATGATTTATTTTCTCCTAAAATGTGACAGAATGTAACTCTTGTTGTACTTTACGACACATGAAGAGGGGTAACTACAAATAAACATGTCAATTAATTAATCAAACACATGTACGTTTACAAAAAATGTACAAAGTGTTTGGTATTTTGAAATAATGCTTCAAAGGATTATTCCTACAAAGTGTATAAAATATATATATACACACATAAGTTTTCATATATATAGTATTATATTACATAAAAAAAGAAAAGAAAAGAAAGTGTAATATAAAAAGTATAGGGAGAAGTGTACTCAAAAAGTTATCTATGGTACTCCTCTAGTACTCCTCGTGAAGACTACTGCAAATATGAAATAATATATATTAAACAACAAATCATATATAATATAATATATGAAAAGCAAAGAAAATAGTAGTGTCTGTCATGGACTAACTAATTTAAAACTTTAAAAAAAACAGTCAAATCAATAAAAATGCAGTAAAGTGGAAAAAACGGATGAGAGTAAATGACGGGATACAGTTGAAGAGGTATACGTTCAAGAAATTAAAGTGGTGCCAGTTACAAAACAAACCGCCGTTCACAGCCTGCATTATGAGTATGAAGTTAATGCACATATTCCAATTCAAATATAAAAAGGGAGGTGCCATGGCTATCGGGGGAAAAAAAAGACACAAACATTTTAAGAAGAACGGAGGAAAGATAGCAAAAGAAAACCCAACAGCAAATCGAGAAGAAAGGAAACGCATAAAGCAAAGAAGAAAATTTTGATCATAAGAATAGAGATCGAGTCTTCAGAAATCTTCTATTCAAATAAAGAGATCCTTCGATTCAAAAAAAAAATCTTTGAAGGTAAAGCTTCCCAATTCCCCCCCCCCCCCCCCCCCCCTCTGCTCCGTTTTGTTTGTCTCTGTTGCAGTAACAAGAAATTCAAAGACAAGTCAAGGGATCATATATGCAATTTCACCTTTGAAATTGTGTTCCAAGAAAGATCAAATAAGCATTTGAGCATCAATCGATTTGTTTTACCGAGTTCAGGACGGATGAGAGTGTTTACATACAGGCTAGAAGGCTACGATTCATCCTAGAAACGCGAGTTAAAGCCTACCTCAAAGACGGTTCCATTTCTTTCAGAGAAAAAAGAGATTTTTCGTTTTTTTGAATGAGGCTAAACTCGATTTCAATCGTGAATTCATGCTCGAAAAAAAAGAGGGATCTTTGGCAATGCTAAATGGAGTATGGGAAGGAAGAAGATGTGATTCAGAAGAGGGCAATGAGTTCAAAATTCAAGCACTATGGGTTTTATTTATTTTTCTTTCTCATTGAGAGATTGCAGAAGTCTAAAAGGGATGTGGATATTTACCTCCAAGATAACAGGTGGAGGCAACACAAGCGTGAGGAGAAGATGTGTGAAGATTTTGTGCACTCTAATCTTCAAGATGAAAGGCGGGTTTGGTCGTACTTTGGTCTCCGAGATGAAAAGTGGAGGCAACGACACGAGCACGAGGAGAAAACGTGAGAAGCTTTGTGTATTATATCTTCAAGATGAAAGATGGAGGTGGTTCGTACTTTGGTCTCTGAGATGAAAAGCGGAGGCGGCAATGTAACACCCCAAATCCGTAGGACTCGAGGTGCTACCGGGTTAGGATCTCACAATGGATCCTGATCCTAGCCTGACAACAAGTTCACTGAATCTTACAACAAGGCACCAATAGATTAAAACAAAACATAAAACTGATATATATATACATATCAAAAGGATGATACAGAGTACTGCTAAGTACAAAGTCAAACAGAAATCCGTACAATAATAATAACCCAAAAACCCACGATATCGCCCAGTGTACGGAACCCTCAGCAGATCACCCCTCCGAATCACTCTGCAGCTCTCCTAACCTGCAAAGGATCTACAACACGGTATAAAACCGTTAGCTAACCATACACATATATAAGAAGATGCTAGAGCACAATCATATATCAATAATATTAACACCTCATCGTGATATCAAACATTTACCCGGTTTATTATCTTTATAACGTTAATCACTCAAGAGTATATAAATCGGTATATATAAATATACGTGACACGAGGAATGTATATAACCCTCGCCTCTGCGTGCAATAGCTAGCTGGAGTGGTATCAGCGCACTTTCCCGTATACCATATGGAGTGGTAGGTGCTCTTCCCGTATACCAGAACTAACTAGCTTACAGAGAACTTCCTAGACTCCACTACGGGATGAAAGGTAAGTTGTCACATCCACTACAATGGGCGGTCAATATAACATAGGTCGGTGACCATCATAACGCATGCTATAAAGCATATAACAAACACCACTCATGCACACATCCAATATAAGGATGACAGCTAAGTAAGTCCTATGGACTTACCTCAATCTCAGAAGTCGTATCACTACGATCAACTCTCACTCAGGTCCACTCCAAACTAGAGGACAACACGGCCTATACAAGGCATATATATATATATCAAACTCCTATCACACAAAAGGGTCACACCTAGACCCAAGGGATCCATAAGGATCATATCAAACTCGTAAACCTCAAAGCCGTAACCGGTAAATCTATAACATACTCATCAACATCCGATACTTAGCATGGTACTAAGTCCCTCATACTAGGAAGGAAAGGAACCACCCAACTATAGGTAGTCCCGGGACAAGACGCACCTGCGTGATCAAGGGACGTAGGGGCGGAGTAGACAACCCGCAGGCGTGGCAAGGAGCAGCCGCAGGCGCGGTGACAAGGAACGCAGGCGATGCAGGCAAGGCGCGGGCGTTGCGGCACGTCTTCCACAGGGGTGGCGTCTTCCGGGCGCGGGGGCGGCGACAATGCAGGACGTGATCCCGCGGCTTCTCTTTGACTCTTCACGTGATCAAATCACTTCGATTCCATTCCAAAGTCACACACATGCAACAACATACACATTCCAACATCACTCTACATTCAAAACATCTAATCCTAAGCTAAAGAGATGGAATCAAAGAAGAAGAAAAAGAGAAGAAGCAAGGACTCACCACTACTGAAGGTCTAGGCAGAACAAGAGCACAAGCACTATCTCAACTGGCATCACAAGCTCAGCAGCTATGCACATCATCAACCAACATCAACAACACACACCAACTCAAGCAAACTCCAAGAGAAACTCAAGCAAGATCAAGGGAAGGGATGAAGAAGCAAGAAGGACGTAGGAAGGGCTGGAGAAGTGAGGAAGGTAACCATTGCTCAGCAAGGAAAGGAAAGAAGTAAGCAAAGGGTAAAACACGGGTCAAAGGAGTCAACAAAACCGGCTGCAGCCTCCGGAAACCGCAGGGGCGGTTCCCTGAGCCGCAGGGGCGGAAACCCGCAGGGGCAGCAGTCAGGCCCGCGGGTGCGGAAAGGCCAATCTTGTCAAAAGCCAATCTCGGCTAAGGTCCAAAACTCGGTCCGAAAGAATAGGGCTCTCACATCTCACCCCCCTAAAAACAAGTTTCGTCCCGAAACTTGCAAAGTCCTGAAACCACTCGGACTCATAAGCCGAGGTATAACTCTCTTTATAACCTCAAATATAAGCATGGAGGAACTCATCAACTCCAGCAGCAAACTATAATATCCAGGGCATAGAGGAAAACCATCTTTAGCCCAAACCATAAACATATCACAAGGCATAGAGGAATCACATCTCTAGCCGTATCATATCCATGACAGAAAGGCATGGAGGAAGAACATCTCCAACACTACTATGTCCATCAAAATAGCATGGAGGAAAGAACCATCTCCAGCTAAACCTATCATATCACAATAGCATGGAGGAAAGAACCATCTCTAGCTATAAACAAGAATCATACTAGCACAACAAGATCTAATAAGATCATAATCACATCAACGCTAGTATGAAAATAAACACATCATAGCATATAAGCATATAAGCACATAACACTCACCAAGGTAGTACTAAGACCTACTCGGTGATCCTACTGGTGCATCTAACTCAGCATAGAACTCTGGATAGTTCCTCTGGATACTATCCTCAGTCTCCCATGTAGCCTCATCAGGTCCTCGTCTCGACCACTGTATCCTCAGCATAGGAATGTCCTTCGAACGCAGGCGTCTCATACCTCGCTCTAGGATTGCAATAGGGTGCTCAATAAAAGTGTGGTCCGGCTCGACCACCAAATCCTCATAACTCACAATGTGTCTCGGATCTGGTATGTACTCCCTCAGCTGAGACACGTGAAATATAGGGTGAACACCCTCTAATCTCGGAGGCAAGACTAATCTGTAAGTTGCGCTCCCAACCTGATCAAGAATCTCGAACGGTCCGACATATCGGGGACTCAACTTCCCCTTAATGCCAAAACGCCTAACACCTCGTGTCGGGGACACTCTCAGCCACACATGGGCTCCAACTCTGAACTCTAGAGGTCTACGCCTCCTATCAGCATAAGACTTCTGACGGCTCTGTGCAGTCAGCATACACTCTCGAATCAGTGCTACTCGAGCCATATCATCCTGAATTTGATCAGGTGCCAAACCACTAACACTGCTCTGCTCATCCCAGCATAACGGGGTACGGCATCTCTGTCCATACAGTACCTCATATGGGGCCATCCCAATAGATGCATGCTAGTTGTTGTTGTAGGAGAACTCAACAAGTGGGAGATGATCCGTCCACACTAGCCCCCAATCCAACACACAAGCTCGCAACATATCCTCTAGGGTCTGAATGGTCCTCTCTGACTGACCATATGTCTGAGGATGGAACGCAGTCGTGAAGTGCAAACTCGTCCCCAGGGCAGTCTGAATCTGCTGCCAAAACCTCGAGGTAAATCGTCCATCTCTGTCTGAGACGATCGTCCTCGGTACACCATGGAGTCTCACTATCTGCCTAGTGTACTCCTCAGCTAATCTGCTCACCGGCCACGTCTCCCTAATAGGAATGAAACGTGCCGTCTTCGTCAATCTGTCCACTATGACCCAGATGGCATCAAAACTCCAGCTCAGCCTCAGTCCAGTCACAAAATCCATGGTGACGTCCTCCCACTTCCTCTGTGGGACAGGAAGTGGATGGAGTTCACCTCCAGGTCTGAAATGATCGATCTTGACCTGCTGGCAGGTCGCACACTGTGCCACAAATCTGGCCACATCGGGCTTCAGCCCTCCCCACCAATATAGACGTCTCAAATCCTGATACATCTTACTCGTACCTGGATGTACAGAGTAAGGTGTACAGTGAGCCTCCTGTAAAATCCTCTATCTCATCTCGGTATCAGCAGGTACACAGACGCGACCGCGGCGTCTCAAAACTCCATCTGCTCCTAGCAGGAACTGTGGTGCCTCATCCCGAGACATCCTATCTCGTATCCTCATCAGTGTCGGGCAAGTTTCCTGCTTCTGTTGGATCTCACCCAACAGATCAGGAAGAATCTCTAATGTACGCAGCTGGGCATCCTCATCAGGAAACTGGATGTCCAACTCTAACCAGGTCAGATCTCTCTGCAACTGATGTTGAACTGTCAATCTCGCAATCGCCTGCTCTCGAGGCGTCTTTATGCTCAGGGCGTCGGCGACAACGTTCGCCTTCCCTGGATGAAACAGAATCTCTAAATCAAAGTCCTTGATCAGCTCGAGCCACCTACGCTGGCGGTTATTCAATTTCCGCTGCGTGAAAATGTACTTCAGACTCTTATGGTCTGTGAAGATCTGACATGTAGCACCATACAAGTAATGTCTCCAAATCTTCAGTGCATGAACTACCGCTGCCAACTCCAGATCATGAGTCGGGTAGTTCTCCTCATACGTCTTCAGCTGTCGAGACGCATATGCAATCACCCTGCCTCTCTGCATCAAAACACATCCCAAGCCTAGCTTGGATGCATCACTGTAAACCACAAAATCCTCGGTACCCTCTGGCTGTGCCAAAATAGGAGCATAAGTCAAACGCCTCTTCAACTCCTCAAAACTCTGCATGCACTGATCAGACCACACAAATCTGGTAGTCTTCCTCAGCAAACTCGTCAGTGGACGGGCAATCACAGAGAATCCCTCCACGAAGCATCTGTAATAACCGGCTAGGCCAAGGAAGCTACGTACTTCCTTGACGTTCGTCGGTGTAGTCCATGCTGCTACTGCCTCAATCTTCGCCGGGTCAACCTTGATCCCTTCAGCTGATACTACATGACCCAGGAATGCTACCTCTGGCATCCAGAACTCACACTTAGAGAACTTAGCATAAAGTTCTCTATCCCGCAAAACCTGCAATACAGTCCTCAGATGTCATGCATGCTCCTCTCCACTGCGAGAGTATACCAGAATATCATCAATAAAAACCACCACAAACTGATCCAGGAAGTCGATGAAGATACTGTTCATCAACTCCAAAAAGACGGTTGGGGCATTCGTAAGCCCAAATGGCATCACTATAAACTCGTAGTGGCCATATTTGGTCCGGAATGTTGTCATGTGCACATCCTGCTCTCTCACCCTCAGCTGGTGATATCCTGAACGCAGATCAATCCTGAAGAACACAGTCGCTCCCTGTAGCTGATCTAACAAATCATCAATACGAGACAGTGGATACTTGTTCTTGATGGTCACCTTGTTCAGCTCTCTGTAATCTATACATAACCTCAGTGATCCGTCCTTCTTTCATACGAAGAGGACAGGTGCTCCCTACGGGGACACGCTAGGGCGAATAAAGCCCTTCTCAGCCAGCTCCTCAAGTTGCTTCTTCAGCTTCAGCATCTCGACAGGCGCCATCTTGTATGGGGCCTTCGAGATCGGTCTCGTACCAGGCTCTAACTCAATACTGAAGTCCACACTCCTCTGAGGCGGCAAACTGGACGGCTCAGCAAAAACATCAGTAAACTCACAGACAACTGGGATATCTTCTACAGCTGGACTCTCCCCCTCCTTTATGGCATAACACCAGAAGGCCTCGCAACCCTGTGCAATCAATCTAGCTGCCCGTATAGCACTGGTAACAGTGCCTGTCTTTCCAAGGTCCCAACCTCGAAAAACCTCTATCTGGCCTAACTCGGTAGAGAGGGTAACAGTCCTCCTACCTACATCTAAAACTGCAGAGTGTCTATCCATCCAATCCATACCTAGAATGACTTCTTCATGCTCTAATGGCATGACAAAGAAGTCAACTAGTAACATACGGGTCCCTACAGAAATGGGACAACCGTGAATCTCACGGGTACCTCTGACCCTACCACCATCGGGTAACCCTATAATAAAGAGCATCCCCTCGACTGTATCTAAACCAAGACGCTCTACACAAGCATCATAAGTAAAAGAGTGCATAGCACCAGTATCAAATAAAACTCTAACAGGTAAACCATGAATCAGAATGGTACCTGTAGTAGTAGGTGCAGCTGGCTCCTCTGCACTCCGCAACTCAAAAACTCGGCCCTGTGGGCCTCTGGTATCAGTGGTGCCCCCACCACGACCTCTGCCTCTACTCGGCCCAGGAGAAGATCCTTGAGTCGTAGGGCGATCTGGGACCCTCTCCTGTCCTTGAATCTGCTACGGGATGAAAGGTAGGTGCCCTTCCCGTATACCAGAACTAACTAGCTTACAAAGAACTTCCCGGACTCCACTACGGGATGAAAGGTAAGTTGTCACAACCACTACAATGGGCGGTCAATATAACATAGGTCGGTGACCATCATAACGCATGCTATAAAGCATATAACAAACACCACTCATGCACACATCCAATATAAGGATGGCAACTAAGTAAGTCCTATGGACTTACCTCAATCTCAAAAGTCGTATCACTACGATCAACTCTCACTCAGGTCCACTCCAAACTGGAGGACAACACGGCCTGTACAAGGCATACATATATATATCAAATTCCTATCACACAAAGGGGTCACACCTAGACCCAAGGGATCCATAAGGATCATATCCAACTCGTAAACCTCAAAGTCGTAACCGGAAAATCTATAACATACTCATCAACATCCGATACCTAGCATGGTACTAAGTCCCTCATACTAGGAAGGAAAGGAACTACCCAACTATAGGTAGTCCCGGGACAAGACGCACCTGCGTGATCAAGGGACGCAGGGGCGGAGTAGACAACCCGCAGGCGCGGCAAAAAGCAGCCGCAGGCGCGGTGACAAGGAACGCAGGCGACGCAGGCAAGGCGCGGGCGCTACGACACGTCTTCTGCAGGGGCGGCGTCTTCCGGGTGCGGGGGCGGCGACAGTGCAGGACGTGATCCCGCGGCTTCTCTTCGACTCTTCACGTGATCAAATCACTTCGATTCCATTCCAAATTCACACACATGCAACAACATACACATTCCAACATCACTCTACATTCAAAACATCTAATCCTAAGCTAAAGAGATGGAATCAAAGAAGAAGAGAAGGAGAAGAAGCAAGGACTCACCACTATTGAAGGTCTAGGCAGAACAAGAGCACAAGCACTATCTCAGCTGGCATCACAAGCTCAGCAGCTATGCACATCATCAACCAACATCAACAACACACACCAACTCAAGCAAACTCCAAGAGAAACTCAAGCAAGATCAAGGGAAGGGATGAAGAAGCAAGAAGGACGTAGGAAGGGCTGGAGAAGTGAGGAAGGTAACCCTTGCTCAACAAGGAAAGGAAAGAAGTAAGCAAAGGGTAAAGCACGGGTCAAAGGAGTCAACAAAACCGGCTGCAGCCGCCGGAAACCGCAGGGCGGTTCCCTGAGCCGCAGGGGCGGAAACCCGCAGGGGCGGCAGTTAGGCCCGCGGGTGCGGAAAGGCCAATCTCGGCCAAATCCAATCTCGGCTAAGGTCCAAAACTCGGTCCGAAAGAATAGGGCTCTCACAGGCAACACATGAGCAAGGAGAAGATGTCAATGTTTTGTATGCTTTGGTGTTCAGTTTCTCCATTATTATATTCAACCTTGAAATCTATAGAGGGAAGTCTGAAATATTTCATTCCTTATTCTTGCCAAATTCAATTGTGTTCTATCAACATAAGGAAAGATGATGTCATATCATTCATATAAGGAAGGTGTGATTTAATTGTGCTAAGGGATGACAAGTTTGCATTATTCAAACTTGAAAGAAGCGGCAAGTCCGAAAGATCCTCATAGTACATTGCCAAGAGGACAAAATATTGCATAAATATTGGTTAGCAAAAAGTTGTGCAAGAAAAAAGAAGAAGAAGAGAAGCAATAAAAAGATAGAAGAGTTACGCATGAAATATAGCTTTGGTCAAAATTGCAAAAGTGACCCACTAATTTGCATGTGTTTTTTATATTTGCTATTTGAAATATGAATTCAGCCATGGGGTTTCTAAATCACAAAGTTCACGTCAAATTAAAATCATATCAAAGTAGTTGAATCGAGAGATTGAGAACTACCCGCGGTTTGATCCCCGCAAAGAGGGTACGTAGGAGACTTGACCCAAATTTCAATCAAGTTCAATCACCAATGCCAAAAGTATCACAAATTGTTTAAGTTGGTAGAACTACGTATGATTTGATAGCCAATCACAAGTTCCGAGTTGATAGCCAAACAAAAAATATTATTGAGAACTTGATTCCGTCGAAATGGATACGTAGGAAACTCGTCGAGTTCAATCATACCTCATACCCCAAACAAAAGAAGAGAAAGAGACCGACCGCATAAATTCTCGTACGCAAATGATAGTCGGATAATTTGGAAAACCCTTCATAGAAGGTGGGTCCGAGTGATTCCGGTGATGCGTAAAGTTGAGAAATACAAGTCATAGTTGGTGCGGATTATGGACGACCTGTCCTCAAAGTTGAGTTCGGTTCCGTTCTATGATGCATGGAAATCGAAGTTTGGAAATATGTTCAATTGAACTACGTAAGGCTTGATCCTTCCTAGGGAAGGTATGTAGGCAACCCGTCGGGTGCATCCCAAATCCTCAAAAAAATTCAAGAGGTCATCCGGATTTAAAATCAGTATTGTTTTAGAATCGTGAGGATACGACGAATAAGGGTCGAACCTTATAAACATTTTTCAAACAAAATGTGTTATGCATTTTTATTTTCTTGTAATATTTTTGCTTAACAACATGGATGTTTATTGAGAACCAAGATAACCATTATGAACGTTATTCTTCTCAAATAATGATGTTCAAAGTCAATGAGGGATCGGAGTTGCTAGAAATGCACGTGTAGATGCTTTATTAAGTCATGTGAATGAGCTTAATAGACAACTAGAGAAGAATGGGAAAGAAATAAGGCAATGTTGCTAGTACCAAAGCCTCTATCCCTTGCAAGTTTTGCTCAAGTATTGATCATACAATCTCTACTTGTGGCCCGTATAATAGAAGCAATGAGGAGCATAGTCAAGTTAAAAAGCCATATGGGTTTAATGTTATGTGGGAAAGGTTACGACAACCAAAGGGGGGCACGACAAGTTGAAAGGCCATATGGGTTTTTCATATGCTAACCAAAAGGGAGGGGATACCACCACCACCACCACCGCAACAATAAAATAAATGATACATTTGTGTGATCTAGTAATGAATATTTGAATTTGAAATATATATACATATATATATATATATATAATCTGATAAATAAATTCAACTTATTATTATTAATATATTAAAATTTATTATAAAAAAAAGATATGAGTCCTGAGTCCCTTACCATTATGAGTAATGTTATTTGGACGGGAAAAAATTAACTTGTGCGCGGACTCACACCTACAAAAATAAAAATTAATACAAATCAAACAAACTTTAAAAATATGAGAAGGAAAAGAACAATATTAAACATTCTTACGCATTTGTCGTTCTTGTGCCGAAATAATGACTCATATCACACCATGCTCGAACAACCGCTTCCTTGTAGGCGGTCAACCAAGTAGTCTCAAGGTAATTCATTAACCTTGGATATGCATGTCAATGGTTCCTCATTTCCAACAAACGCCGTTGGAAGCTTTCATTTGATCTCGATTCGAACAAGGCATGGCATTGGGACATGAATTCGGCTCTTGCTTCCTTACACCGTAATATGACACTCACTCTACTTACAATGTTGGACTTTATGTTGAACGTGCACAATATATGCTTCACCTCGGGAAATACTACCCTCAGGGCGCTTATAAGACCTAGCTCATGATCGGTGGCAATCACGTCCGGGATTTTTCCGTAGCACAAATACCGGACCCTCCTCAAAGTCCACTCATAGTGATCTCTACTCTCGTGTGCTATGAATACAAAAGCAATTGCAAACGTCTTCTTTGTGCTTGTGATGCCGACTATCTCCAACAATGACATATTGTATCTAAAAGTAATTCAAACAAAAGATTAATTTAAAGTTATGTATGACAAGATGATTGAGTTTATGGAACAAAGTAAAAACAAGACTGTAAACTTACTTGTTGGTCTTATACGTCGAGTCCATCACAATAACATAGGGAAACATGCTGAGCAAATGCCTCGAATCGGGATGTGATATAAAGAAATCAATCACCTCATCCGATTCCGTACTTCTCCTCGCATTAACGTAATATCCCCGTTCTTTCAACGTATGAAGTGCTTGTTGTAACGACCCTCTTCCTTGGACTTGTACCTTTCTAATCTTCAAACCGGCATTTGTATATTTGCCGGATTGTGGTGACATTGTCAGGATCCTCTAATTGCACGGATTTCAAAACTGCACACGGTTTTAACCCGACACTCAATTCACGCTCTACCTTTTTCGCCTATGTGGGAGTCAATCATCATGGATATGCATGACTTCTTAGAACCGACGGAATTACGTGGTTGTAGACCCCACATACAACCCTCAATGACCATTTCTCTTCTTCAAGTTGTGCCCCCTCAAGTTCAAACTTGCACTTACACTTCTTCGAGTTCTTCTTCCGACTAGAACTTGGAACATGATCGGGATCAACATCTTTCAACTTTCTAACATCTCCGTGTCTATCACATGCCAATTGTAAGATACGAAACCCCCTTCTATCCAACAATTATTTTTTATGACCAACACAAAATTCATTGAGTTGGTCATATACTGAGCTCAACCCAATAAATTTTCTCTATCTAGAAAATATTCACGGAGCTCAAACTTGGACAGAAAATCGGTACTAATTGCACGTGAATATTCCAAAACATCCTAATTAAATTAAAATAAAGTAAGTGTAAGTTCGACAATTTCGAATATCTACTCTAAAACATGTGTAAATTTAATTAATTTAAAGTGATAATGGTGCACTTACCTACCTATTGCCTATCTTTCCTACCGTGAGATAGGTATTTAGTTTAATTATTATATTGATTTGTGTAGATATTTAATTTGACTACCGTGAGATATGGACTACACTTGAAATTATCATACTTCCTATTGCCTATCTTGCCTTGCCTGGTGGGAGTCTTGCTTGGGGTAATTTTCTCGTTTACTAAATAGTAAATATAGTGCAATTCGTGAAATAATAGTACAACCTAGACTGATTTGAAGTTGTTGTGTCGCGTTGAAATATTTAATTATATTAAATTTTATAAAAATAATTAAGTCACCCTAAAATAGGGTAAGATTAACTTCGTCATCACAATCTTACGAAATTAAGTATATAAAATCAAATCGAAATAAGATTAAACTTTCAATTAATCGTATTTAATTAAACATTGAATAAATATGACGTAATAATTTAGTTCAATTATTATTCGTTTATCTAGATTTTGTGAAGATCTTAATAAAATAGTGGACCATGCAAATGTAATATACTAGTTTCTAAAGTACTCGTTGAATTGTTTATCCAAATAAAATATAATTAATAAACACTTAAAAACTATATTACCCAAAACAGAAAATGTATAATTATATACCCACAATATTTTGAACTTGGATCCATATCCTAACTGTAAAGTATCCCTCTATATCTCCGTCCATTGTGCCACCGTCGTTCCCCACAATCATCTCATGCAAAGTGCATGAAATTAGTTCCGATATATCACTAATCACTACCTTTTTTTTAATTACGTTAAAATTGCTACAATGGAGACACTGAAGAACACCTCCATTGCACTCTCCATCTTCCTCCTCTTGGGTTTATTCCTCGTTTTCTACTCTCCCAAACAATACTCCATCTTTTCATGCCCTAATTCTCCGGTAAGCTCACTCATCTTCATACTTTTGAAAGAGCATTGACACTAAACGAATCTTCTGTTAATTATTTTCATATACAGATAACGACGGAGTCGAAGGGGTTCACGGACGTCGATGATCTGACCGAGGTTCTAGAAAAGGCATCGGAAGGGAACAACAATACGGTGATAATCGCAGTTATCAACAAAGCCTACGTCGATAGCGTCTCCGACGATGTTCCGACGTCGGTGAATATGTTCGATCTTTTCTTGGAGGGGTTTTGGCTGGGGGAGGAAACTAGGCCGTTGATTAACCATCTTGTGATCGTGGCCACCGATCCAACGGCGTACGAGAGATGCGTTTTCAGGGGGATCGTCAACTGTTACTTGTTGGTGAATCAAACAGATTTGGAGGATGGAACTGACGGTCCTGGTTTGACGGGAGAGAAGGTTTACATGTCAAAGGGGTTTATCAACATGATGTGGAGAAGAACTTCCTTTCTCCTCACTGTTCTGAGGAAGGGTTATAATTTCATTTTCACGGTATTTCCTATTCACCAAATTTTAATTTTTTATTAGTTAAATTTAATATTTATAATTTTTATAACTAGAAATTTTATTTTTAAATAATAAGTTTATTAAAAAATTGCATAAATGAAGCTATATACAATACAAATCAATTAAGCCATACTCTCTAGTTGTTTAAAAAATATATTTAAATCTTTTTTAGTTTTTATTTAGTCATAATTATTTATAAAGCAATTTAGAATAGATCTAAAAAAAATCACAATTGCTCAAAGATCCATTAAATATATATATATATATATATATATATATATATATATATATATATATATATATTACTAATTACAATATTTATATCTTTTTAACTATTTTTACCCAATTGTAAATTCATTCAATAATTATCAATAATTTAAACATAAAAATAAAATCTTACTATTTACATACTTTATCATCATAATAAACTAATTAAAAAAAATAAATCTATCACATATATTTGACTGTGTTGAACCGTTAGGAATCGAGAAGTTTTATGTTAAAAAATAACTTATATGATAAGTTTTATTGTTGTGATTATTCTAAAAGTTTTACTATTTTTTAATTATTTTATAGAATTTAGTTTTAGTAAAAAAAAAATTTATTGCTTGGTTAATAATTTGGTAAAAAAAATATTTCAACAAAAATCGTGACACCGCCACGTCAACGTCACTGTCCTCTACTTTGCACATCAATAAAATTGTAATATTTTTATCATTTTAAAAAAAATCATGGACTTTATTTCGGGCAGATTTTTTTATTTTGACCCGGCTCAAAACCGAATTTGTCCGGGTTTAGTTCACATCAATAAAATTGTAATATTTTTACCATTTTAAAACTAAATTTATAAAATTCAAGATATTTCATCCATCGTTTGACTTTCCAATTTCACTCGCTTTTACGAATTTGGTAATTTGAATACCCACCGTGTGTGAGTGAAATTGGCACCAACTACATTGTTTCCGGTTCAACAATATATCTCTACGACCTCAAGTCTTGATAACAACGTAAATTAAAAACTTATTCTATATATGCACATTTTAATGTAATATTGATATCTATAGTATATTAGCTGAAATACTAATTTGACAGTGATGATATTATTATATGAGATGTACAGGATACAGATGTGATGTGGTTGAGAGATCCCTTTACAAGACTGGACACATACGGAACCGACGACATACAATTCAGCACAGATAGGTTCAACGGAGATTCCAAGTCCGACCAAAACTTGATCAACACCGGATTCTATCACGTCCGATCGAATATCCGGACGATTTCGCTCTTCGAGAGGTGGTATTCGATGCACGACAAGTCCCCAGGGATGAAGGAGCAAGACGTCTTGCAGAAGCTTATCCGTGACGACGGCGTCCTCAGTGACCTCAATCTCACCGCTACATTCCTCGACACTCGTTACTTTAGCGGCTTCTGTCAAGATAGCCCAGACCCACGTCAAGTTCTAACGGTTCACGCTAACTGCTGCCGTTACATTAACGCTAAGGTTAAGGATTTGGGCTCTGTGGTGAGTGACTGGAAGAGGTTAAGTATGATGAATGATACTACTCTTGCCTCTTTTGCATGGTCTCCTCATGTAAATTGTATGGATTCATGGAACCACTGAAAATTAACATTACTAGTGATTATATATCACTTCATTTATCTTTTCTTTTTTCTTTTTTTTTTATAGAATATATAGAAGAATGGGTTATAATCCTACTTCTCCTAATATTCTCAAAATTAAGTGGAAATAACCCAAAAACACGTAATCGATTAGTGGAAAGTCAAACACGTTTAACTGGGACAAAGTTTATCACTAAATTGATTGGGTTGATATTTGTCTTGAAGACTCAAACTTACAAAACAACAATGCAAGACCGAATGATGAATTATAATGTAACGTTTAAATGTTATAATTATTTTTAAAGATTAAAGATATGGATTGACTAAAACAAAATCGTTTTGATTTGTAAAAGTCGATGTCTTTTTCATTCTCACCTATTCTCTTTTTCATCTATAATACCTCCTCGGCTCATCGCCTTCACCTCCTATTAGTCTTCTACCTATTATTCGACAATAGGATCAGTGGGGCAATTATACAAACTCTGCCTAATTCATAAAATCAAAGATCATTGAGAGAACATTACAATGGGCATTTGTAGTAGATATCCGTGATTATTATGAAAGGAAAGAGTAGGATGCCTTTATTGTAGGGTGCTTAATACGGACAATGTTCTTATTGTCTTTGGAAACTTTCCATCACATAATGAACTTAAGTGTAGGGTTCAAAGGTGAGACCTTAATATGAGTAATACATACGACAATATTGAATGAAACCTCTTAGGGATGTAGATTGTTGATCAATAAGTCTTGTATTTTACGAACGACGTTACATTGGATCTTTCTATGGAGGTTTCCCTAACTACTCTTGGAGAATCTTATGGGGTACAAATACTTGCTTATGTAAGGAATGGGGTAGAGTATATGTGATGTAGAAGATGTTAAGGCATTGGTAGATGCTTGGTTGTTTAGGAAGGATGTATGAAAGTGGGAGCCCAAAGCCATCAACTAATATGGATTTGTTTAGGAAGGTGAGAGCGATTACCTTCATTAGGATGGAAGGGGTTGAACGATGGATAAAGTTATCAACACTATTGATGCAATTTGGGTATAGATCGATGGTGTATTCTTGGTTAAAAGTATGCACTAGTTGGGTAGATGCAACCATTTAATCGATGGAAACACATGCTTGATCGGCAGAAAGAATTTGTATGTGTTTGGACTAGTAAGGAAGTTACTCCTTACCTATGGATCATTCGGGTGAAGATATTGCTTGGCTTCTTATTTAGGTACGTAATTAGTTATGCAGTTTCATGTTACTGTGAAACATAATATGGATTACAATGTGTTAAACTGCTAATTGCTTATTGCATTACATTACGTGTGATGATGATAAGTTAAAATATGCCTCTGTACGGTTTGATGATAACATCCATTTTCACCCTCATTCTTATCCATCTCTTCAATATAGAGCAAAATGGTATTGCATTTTGATTTATTTTCTTACATTTTGTGCTTTAGAGATCTACTTGTGTTTTAAAGATATTACATGAATTCTAGGCCTTATTGGAGCTAAAATGAGTTATATTAAGAAGAATGTCCTCGACACTAAGTCTCTCCTTACAATCAAGGAACTTGAGGTCAAGACAAAATTGATTGAGATCCGAGAGTGAAATACAAAAGGTTAATTTGCTCGAAGTTTTGGAAGCGATTGGCTGACCACAACATCGATCATACAAACCTTTCATCACTTGTAGTCCGTAAGGTATAATATAAATGTCTTTGGAAAATTAAACAAAAATTGATAAAAACCTACCAATGACTTTCATGAATACAATCAAGAAAAAGGGATCTTATTGTGTGTGGTCATATTAGATGTGATAAATTAATTACAAAAACAATAATACTTATATATAAGGTATTGTATAAATCTCTTTGAAAAATCAAACAAAATATCGATAACATTCATGAATACAATTAGAGAAAAGGATTTTAACCGGTCGTATTAAACAAAATAGATAAAGAATTTGTCATTGACAATCATAAGTACAATTTCCCAAAATTAAAAAAAAAAACACTCATATATAAGGTATTATATAAACATCTTTGGAAAATTAAACAAAAATCAATAAATGAACCTACCAATGACTCTCATGCATACAATTAGGGAAAAAGATTTCGACCGATCTTATTGTATGTTGTCTTATTACATGTGATAACAAAATAAAAATAAAAATATTGATCCAATAGTGTATTAAACGGATCGAAGACCATACTTAGTAAACTTGCTCTCTTACAGGTATGGTCTAGTCAATACAAATATGGGTAAGAAAATGGCTTCGATGATCGTTTTCCTTGGCCCACCACCTTGCTCTTAAATCTGGGGTGCCAAACCAATTTTTCACTTACAATTATCAATTATTCTCTTTATGAGAGTGGAAGAAACCGTATATGCAAACCGTTTTCTTTAACACCACTACCTTGTTCTTAAATCTGGGGGCGCCACACCAATTTTTCTCCTACAAATATTAATTCTTCTCTTTAACAAATTCAGACAATCTACTATCGACGACCCTTGGTTTATACCCATCTTTCCTACCTTCAAAAACAAGGTTTTCTTTTATTCTTCTCCTTCTTCTTGTCTTTGATTGATTACCGCCGAGTTTCAATCGATCTAATTGATCGTGTTGGCGGAAATCATAGGAATTTGAAAGAATTAAGATGGGTAGGCAAGTGAAGTTAAATAGAAACAAGATTATGATCAAGAGAAGGAAGGTCAGGAGAAGGAGGAGAAGTATTAAAAAGAGGGAAGTCCCATCTTGCTCGACCTTGCAAGAGCTTTATGTTGCTTGTAAATCTGTTTTTAAGGAACCTGTTGTTGTTCCTTCCCCCTCTGATGTCCAATCCCTCTGCAAAATTCTAGGTAATTTGTTGTCTTCTTCGATGTGTATTGATGACATTCGTGGCAAAAGATTAAGTTAATTATAATGTGGGTTTGTGTTTTGGATAGTAATGTTTGATTCTGAATCAAAAACTGAGATTTGCTTCAACTGTAACTTCTCATTTTGTAGATAAAATGGAATTAGAGGATCTAGGGTTAAACAAGAATCTACGATTCTTCAACCCTTCAGTCAATTCAGCTGACAACGAAAACGTACGAGTTAATTACACAAATGTATACAAGTGCAAGAACTTTTCTGTAAGACTCGTTGCTTTCATCTCTTTTTTTTTTTTTTCATTTTGAAAATGCATAATCATTTGATGTTTCCCTTTTGTCATAATTCAAAGGTTGATTTTGACTGATGACTTAATATGGAAGTGCAGCTAGTACTTTTCTTTCTTCCGGCTTCAACTGTGATCCCTCTTCATAATCACCCCGACATGACGGTTTTAAACAAGCTTCTGTTCGGACAAATTCATGTTAAATCATATGATTTGACCGACTTTGAGAACGACAAGCAACAACAACCTAGACGTAAAAGCTGAATCTAACCACCCATTCAATTCGTATTTATGCACTCTATAACTTTCCTGCAATTTTATTGAATTGGTTGATTTGTATGGTAATATTGTTGCAGTGCAACTAGCGAAGAAAAAAGCTAATAATGTGTATACAACTCCATGTGAAACCAAAGTTTTGTATCCGAAAACTGGGGGGAACATCCATGAACTCACGGCTATAAAGCCGAGTGTCATACTCGATGTGCTCAGCCCACCTTACTCGAAAGAAGACGACCGGGATTGCACCTACTACCGGGATCTTCCTTATGATGCTTACCAAGGTAACTGAGCTTTTCTTATCTATGTGGGATCATTTCTACCTATGTTAAACTAATTAACTTTGGTATTAACATGACATGCCGATGACCAAAGGTATACTAACAATGGTGAATCATGTTAATTTTATATTCAGATTCCTGGATGATCAAGAGAGATGACGACGAGTATGGATGGTTAGAAGAAATCGAGATGCCGAAGGAATCGAGGATGGATGGGATCCGATACTTGGGTCCTCAGATCAACGACAAGATGTTGTAGATTTGTCTTATGATGTACATTGTTTTAGGATCTTTCGATCCAAACCATGTACAAGTATCTAGCTTCTTATTGTAAGCTAAAAGACTACAACACTAGCTACTTTCTTTTCAGTTGGGTTACAAAAACTATGGTTCTACACATATAACTTAACTAATAAAACAAGAGGAATAAAAAAAAAAACATTGTTTAATTTCGTATATACTTAGCTCTCTCATTCTCAAATGTTGACAAATATGGTTGATCTCGCATGTAAGTTCAACCTTTATGAAAACTTTGTTTTTATGCATACGGAAGTGCAAGAAAATACATAAGAAAAAAAGAAAAGAAAAAAAGGCATAAAAATAACCTTGTGACAAGGTTTGTGAAACTTGTATAGCGAATGTGAGTATAACTCTATACTTAAACACTGGGTGTAATTCGAGTTGCTCAAGTTGAGCCCTTGTGTGTTCAAGCTCAACTCGTGAGCTATTTTGACTATCGAGTTGTGTAGCTCGTTATTTGCACAAGTAGAGCTCACGCTCGTAGAGGCTCGTTCGTGTTTTGTGGAAAGGAGAGTAGGGACGGATCCAAGATTAAAAATCTGGGTATGTTAAATTTATTTTAAATAATAAATAAATTTTTTGAAACATGTGTATATATATATTATTTAAATAATATAGAAATTAAATAATGTATAAAAATGTCAAATTTTCATATAAATATATATATTGAAGGTGATTAGATTGAAAAACAGTTCTGGCGGTAGACTTAAAATTGTTATGCCTAAATACATCCAAGACATAAGATTCATGGCGAAGTACGTCTCAAAAACTCCAAAAGCATAAGAAGTAATAATCAACTCCAGAAACCCGCTAACAAAATGGAAAGCTTACACCCTTTCTCAAGAGGGAAGAACTGTTCTCATTAAAGCAAACATAAATGTCAAACCCAACTTTATCATGCAAAGTTTTATGCTTCCTAAATACATTCATAAAGAACTTGACCAGATAAATCGAAACTTCTTCTGGAATAAGGGAGCTAATCACCATCCTCTTATCGGCTGGGACAAGGTCTGCAAGCCTAAGTCCTGTGGGGGAGTGGGTATTAGAAAATCAGAAGACATGAATAAAGCACTAAATATGAAACTTCTTTGGAAAATCCTCGAAAAACCTGAGAACATTTGGGTTAAAATTGTTAATGAAAAATATCTCAAAGGGTCTCTTCTTTGGGAATTCGAACCTAAAAGGCTATGGCTCTTGGCAATGGAAGAAACTAATGTATATCAAAAAAGAATTTGTGGTGGGCCTTGGCTGGAACATTGGAGATGGAAAAACTGTTAACTTCTGGTTGCATGTGTGGTGTGTGGACCAACCTCTGCTCAGACATTAGTAGTATTGATAAAAATGAAAAGGTTTTTGATTACATACATGAAAACAAATGGAATCTGCAAAAAATCAACTCGACCCTTCCCAACCTTCTCCCAGCTAGCATCATTAAGAGTATCAAGGACTACCATCTGCCTACATCGTTTATACAGGATCGTCTATACTGGATGCTCTCCAAGAACGGTAATTTCTCTACGAGCTCCGCCACTGCCCTAATTAACAAACTCAAAAATGTTGAGGAGATCATTTCTCTTGGCTCTGGGACCTTGATATTATGCCCAAAGTCAAGAACTTCCTTTGGAAACTATCAAATAACGGCTTACTTACGAAAGAAAACCTGGAAAAGCAGAATGTGCCGGTTCCCATGAATTGTTCGCTTTGTAACTTCACCTTTGAATCGTCTAAACACATATTCTTCGATTGCCCCTTCCTCCTCAATAACATTAAATCAAAGAAAATAAAAAGAGAAATTAATGAAATTCACTCAAACTGGACTAATGTTGCTAACGCACTCCTGAGGATCCAAGATAAAGTTAAAAATAGATAATTAATTATTCTATTTATGTCTTGGTGGAATCTTTGGTTCGTCCGTAACCAAGCCATTTTTAAGAATCTGAAACCAACCAACTTTGAACACCTTGTCCATTCCCAGATTCTAGATTGGACTGAATCCAAGGAAAAAGAGAATTTAAAAAATAAGAAAAAGACTAATTCCCAAAAAAAGAAAAACATTAAATGGGAAAGGCCTTCGGATGGATTTGTTAAGCATAACTTTGATGGATCCAAACGAAGCCAAGACAACTCCTCCTTTGGATACATCATCCGAGACTAGTATGCTAAGACGATTTCTCTAGGCTTCGGACTGTGTGGCTCGTCCTCAGTCCTCCAGCCGAAACATGTGCGCTTAGAGAAGGTCTTCTTAGAGCATGTGATCTCAGGGTGAACCGAATTGAAATCGAAGGGGACAACCTCTCAATTATTAACTTGATTAAACATATTTGGAAACCCCCTTGGGAGCTTGATCTCATTTTGTCAGATATTGCTAATCCTTTGTTTTTTTGATCAGGTTCGGGTTCGTCATATTTTCAGAGAAGTTAATGGGGTTGCTGATAAACTGGCGAGCCTTGGTTACAAGACCCACCAGTCATCTACTGCCTCTATGATCCTCGTGGAGGATCTCATCCGTCGGATGCCATAGGAAGAACGATCTCCAGAAGATAGTTCTCCCTAATTCCTTATCGTGTTGTATCAAAAAAAAAAAAGATTGAAAAAACAGTTCCCATAATTTTAAAAAATAAAATAAAATAAACGTTAAACCAATTATTTTAATCTTAAAATTAAAAAAACTGTGTAATACACACAAAAGAAGAAAAAAGACTTGTTTGAGGTCAATGGGAATCAAACCACTAACCAAAGGTAAGAAATTCCCCTCCAACATAAAGGGTAAACCAATATGCCACTTTGAAGTGATTATTCCTTTCTGTTTCATAATTAACATAACCTTTGGTGTGGGCTGGAGCAAACCCCAGCCCACCTCTAGATCCGTGCCTGAAGGAGAGTGAGGGGAAGAGGCAACAAGAGTCGTCCCGATCATCCAATTTGATCCAATAGACAGGCAGTACGACGAAATAATTTCGTCGTTTAGTGAAAGTTGACACTTTAGGATAACCCGAGCATGTTTAGTTTCTCATTCCTTGTTTCATAATTCATACAATGGAGAAGAAGATAAGGTAAGTTTGATGAGGCTAAAGAACCCTAGCTTTACGGGTGTTTGACTATCTGAGATAAAGGACGGGAAGAAGTTGAGTTTGAGATGACTGTATGAGATAAAGACGAGAAGAAGGTGATTATGAGATAAAGAGGAGAAGACGAGAAGAGGATAAGTTGGGTCTGGCAAGAAGAACATACTTGAGTGGATGAGTGGAAACATTAGAATCGTCGTAGAAGAAGAAACCTAACCTTTGTCCAAGGAAGCACCGGAGAAGAAATACTGAAGAATACTAGCGAAATCGTTGATGAAGAATTAAAGAACCCAAGTAAAATCGGGTGTCGGTATCCGCCTTTTCCATTTCTCCCTTTTCCCAGATTGTGATATAACCTCGCGATGCATATTTGCGGTGTTGCGTTGCATAGTTCATTTAAGGAAATTTTTTGTTGTTGTTATGTTAGACATGCCTATACAAACCGCTCATATTCGGCTTATATGAACGAGAAAAATACGAGATTTTTGTGACCAATCCCGAGCTACTCGTCTTGATTTACAACCCTACTCAAACTACACATTGCTCTGAATGTGAAGAAATCAAGTAAAGAGAAGGCAATAATCACATAGCAATGCAATGCATATGGTAGAAGGAATAGTATTGGAAGAAGCGTGGAAATAATGGAAATCTTGCAACTCATATCTTCTGGATCATCATCCATACCTATATAACACACAAACTACCAGCAAAACATTTATCTCTGAAAGGGAAAAACAAAAGCGGGAGAAAGATCAAACTCATGGTTGCCTCCCATTAAGTGTTTGTTTACAATCATTAGCTTGATGATGAGTACCAAATGTAACATCATATAGGCCTTAGAACCATGCATTTCATACATCCATTTTTCTCTCACACATCATTATTTGTATAAAAAGCTTCCACTTTTTATATTTCGGTATCTACCTTGACCTTTTTGTGTTTCAAACATTTCCGGCATCAATTGTGCCTGAAGTACATCCTCCCTGATGTTAGAGATGAAGAGAAGACCATGCATGATTGAGGAACTACAACACGAAGTCCTCTGATGATACCGTGAAGACAAGATCCAATAATAGAGTCACAACGCAAGCCAAACGGCTTGTGAGACGGCTTCCCAAGCTGTCTTGATGCCATCTGAATCACACATCACAGCTGCAATTGGACTTCCTCGGGCCTATAACTAGTCCAAGCCTAGATGATGCAAAACGGCATGGCCAGACGGTGTTAGACGGCTTCCCAAGCCTTCTTTATGCCTTCTCAAGCCATCTCGACCACGCAGAAGAAGGAAATCATATCTTCCGATCTTATCTTTGGAATTGATATCTTTCACAACCCTAGACTCCGTCCTTTCTCCCCTTATATAAGCATATATCTGCCTTAGGGTTAGATATCTCGAAATCTCCCATCATACGCTCTCTTACTCTCTTGCCTTGAGTCCCGTAGCCGTCAAGTAGCTTTAGAATATAATGTTTGTTTCGTTATGCTGAAACCTAACAATTATGAGTTTATGTCCTTTCTGATTATATATATAGACTTTGCTTTATTTTTGATCATGTCTGGCCGATCTCCCTCATAATCTAAGGATTGGATGATCCCTACAATAATTTGATTTATTATTGTGTATATGTTTGTGAATTGAGATTGTGTTATTGTTTCTTTTTAAGCTTTTCGTTTTCACCTTTTATTTACCTTCGAAATAAGTGACACGTGTTTATAATTGGTTTAGATAAAATAATATGTCGCCACAAGGGAGGTTATTCTATTGGATTTATTGAAAAACACTTGGTTTAAGGGATTGAATCCTACCTTTTACTTTGAGGATTTCTTACTATCGTAAAAAAATCCAGTCTTTGTACCCTTTCTAACTGATGGGCCAAAAGAGAAGGGTTTTCTCGGTCTTTTTCGGATTTCTATGTTCTTAAAGGGTTTTCTTATACTTGACCAACCGTTAGATTGAGGGCTAATCAAGTTGGAAGGCACGGTCTTTGTTTGTCTATGTCAAATGGTATATTACATAGTTACCTACAATATTCACATATCATTAATGTTCATGAGTCTCATATATGCATTATTACTTTAATTTATTATAGTGGAGATTCATGTTTTCTTAGATCTACCTTCCTCTATATATTTGCCTACAATTAATCATTGCTTGTTTACTTTGTTTCGTCAAAAGACATTATTTTCTCTCTTCCCTCTTTTACTTAGAATAAATAATTATTAGTATTTTCCAAATTAGACGTAGTCCATATGAATTTGATACTCGAATATACTATATCTAATCCTGTTATTCTTGCGGGTCAGGTTGTTGTTAACAAATTGGTTAAAACTTCCACGATCACTTGACCCAATTAAGCTCATTACGGATGTCCAACGTAGTTTTGAACGGATATGTAATATAGATGTGTGTCCTTCGATCTCGGGAATACTGGTTTTAAGTAGTATAATCATGTACATCTTCGAGGACAGGATGAGTAGAAAATCTCATTGGTGTAGGCTTTTGATCTCTTTTGATTTGGAGTTGTATGAACGGGAGATAGACTATCATTAACCAACCGAGAGAGGTGAGATGCATGCTCAAGAGAAGTGGGAGATCTGCAAGAATCATATGAGGATTGCGGGGTTTCAACTTCAGGCAACATTAGAGGGCATACGCTAAGAGACGGCTAGGAGACGGGCAACTTGCATGGTTTCAACTTCAGCATATGTCCCGGGAAGTGTTGGCAGTTTGGATCCCGCTTCTGCCCGTAGGGAGTCTGTTTCCATCCCGTATAGAGCAACGACCTTTTCAATTAAATTTGGAATTAATTTTCGGAAATTAATTTTCTAGATCGAGTTGAGTAGAAGTTGAGTTGCATTGCCGTCTGCTTCTAGTTTGGAGCTACAAATTTTTACTTTTAATTTAACCGAAAAATATAATTCCTCTCTTTTTCAAAATTTTCAAGGAGGTTTCTTTGGGCATTAAATTTCTAGTAGTTTCTAAGGGTTCCTGCATGTCAATATCAACAAAAACTTGCATGGGGTCATCATATTTTCAATAAGCATACATTCATCATCAAATTTGACGTTAGTAATTATACAAACATCATCATCATCAACATAATGTTTAAGTGCTTTGGGAAGAGTAAACTTCACTAATTCATCCCCAACTATATTGATCGTGAAACCATCTCTCACATCTATAAGAGCTCCAACTGTAGCAAGGAAAGTATGTACGACAATGACTGGAACTAGAGTACTCTCAACGACATCCACAACCACAAAATCTACAAGCATCTCATACTTTTCTATATTCACTATCAAGTTCACTACCGTCCCGTACGTCTAACAATAGATTTTCAGCTAATGTCAAAGTAAACTTAGTCGGCGTAATTTCACCTAGATCAAGATCCTTACACAAACTCAAAGGGATATCACTGACACTAGCACAAGATCACAAAGAGTACTAGTATGTCTTTTACCGTCAAAACTCAATGAATATAGAAACTTCTTATATCATCTCGCTTAGGATGCATCATATTCTTCAACATAGCACGTAATACAATCCTTCGTCATCTTAATAGGTCCTTCACTATTAAGAAGTCTCTTGTTGGACAACACGCCCTTCATGAACTTTTTGAACCTTGACATTTGCTTCAACGCATCTATGAGAAGGATCTCCACATATAGCTTATGTATCATCTCTACAAACTTGCCAAAGTTCTCATCTAGCTTTTTCTTGTTATGAGATTGAAGAAAGGTGGGAGGATGTTTATAAATAGGAGGGGGAATAATAGTTACCTCATTTGGATTTGACTCTTCATCGTCTTTCTTTTCATCCACCTTCTATACAACTTTCTCAAGAACATCGGTCGTTACAAGGATTGATTGCTCATGCTCCCATTTCATCCACTTGAATTTGTTGTATCATCTGCCAAGTTCAACAATATATTCATAGCCTTCCTTGAATTAGTCGTTGAAATTATGAAACACCACAAGGGACTTCGTTCCTCTAACAAATTGTTCTACACCATTCGATCAACAATTTTCAACCCTTTTTGAACCATTTGCTCGTCCTCTTTTGCATTTGATGTAACCTCTTCGTAGAAGAGTGCTACCAACCTCTCATTGTTCTTTCAAATGTCCTAGATATGCTTCCAACTTGGAGGAGCCAACTGACTGTCTTCTTTTTCTCTTTACTTACCGGACCCTTTTCTATTCGAACTAGGGTTTATGGCGGAGGAGGTTTTCAAGTCTAACAGGAAAATATCAGGAACAACACCAAAATTGAGATTGAAAATCAGCAACCACACAAACTGATATCTTCAACAATAAAGATCAGTAAACATACAGAGATTGAAAATTTTAAATTTCAAATCTTTGATTTCAATGGATCTGAGTGAAATCTTTTTGCTTGTAGTAGCTTTGTTACTTTTGTTGTGTTCAGAGCCAAGATTTACTTAATCATACAAAAACTACACATATAGTGATTATTTGGGTTGGTATGATGATTTAAGGCTGATGTTGATTATTAGATGGTGATTCTTTGGGTTGGTATGATGATTCTTGTAAAAAGATTATCAATAAGCAAAGCATCTTGCATATTTTAGGCTATTATACACAGAAATCAGCAAACCAAATAAAAAAATTAGCAACCAAACAACAACAAAACAACGGAAATATGCAGTAGCAAAAATTGACAATCAAACATAAGATTTCAGATCGAATTACCTTGGGATTGGGGGTCTTTACAAGTTCTATAGGGCTTGGTTCTACATAAAAAACTATTAGTCCAAGATTTCAGAGATCGAATTACTTTGGAATTGGGGGGGTCTTTAGCACGGTACTGTATTTTTTGGGTTCAAACATCTTTATATACTCAGATACTCATAAATCTTTAGATACTCAAACAAATACACAATCAGACAAATATTTAGATACTCACGTACACAATTAAAACAGGTTGTATAATCAGACAAATATTTAGGTACTGTATTTTTTGACCGAATCCCTACTCTCTTAAACATGTCACATAAAACATCACGAACCAGATCATGCCTATATTTGAAGCCGGGTAGTTTTTTAGAATGAACCGCATACTCCCCAAAAACATCCAAAATCCTCCGACAATTAAGCATAGGACAAAACGCATCAAACGGGAACAAATGAATCATAAGGCGATACTTGAGGATCGTGCGATGCTCAACAAGAGACATACAGTGTCCAAGTCCATCAATAGGTATGACATGAAGATAATCTTGGCTATGTGCTGATTGCGGACACTTAAAAACAGCTTTTTGTCTAAGGGTCAAATCAAAAGTCGCTTCCATCGTCTACATTGTCTTGCCGAAAAGAGCACTCACCAAAACTTGTTGGGCTTTAGGGGGGACGGTGTTCTTGACATTAAAACCAGAAATATCGAAACTAGGAATCAAAGCTTGAAGATGTATATTTAACCTAGAACAGATATGAACCCATCGATAAAGAACATAATCAAAACAATAAAATTGGGTTTGATTTTTTTGTGGTTTGTTCAACAACAAGAGTGAACCTAGAAACACGAAACAAAATTTGAGAACTCGAATACGTTTACAACAAAACTAAAACCTAAAAATAAAAGAAGTCGAACTCCACAACTCTAACAAAATTCTATACCAAAACAAAAATGAGAATTTGGTGAGGAATCTCCAAAATCTTACTTAAATAGATTCAATTTTTTTTATTTTCAGAACTCTAAAACTCTAATTAAAAACCACAATACTGAAATGGGAACTTCACCTATACATCAGCATAAATGCGTCGACCATGAACTAAACAAAAATGATGAAACCTTCCCTAAAACACACCCTTAAACATCATTACAGTTGTGATTATAGTCTTTAAATTAATAATTTATGGTCTACTTTCTTTAATTAATTTCACTTTATATGTTACCTAATTTAGACAAGATAAAAAAAAAAGTCCTTGATAAGAATTTAAGAATATGTTGATAGTTTTATTTATCTTTATAAAAAATTATACAAAATTGTAAGGATGAATAGTGTTTTGCAAAGAAGGAAAAAAGAAATGATTTTGGAAAACCTTCACAAGTAGTAATTGATTATTATTGTCTTCTATAAATTTCAGTTTGATAGGTGGATTTCTGTAAATAAAGCATAATAATACGTGTTTTTGTACTTTATCTTTACATTTCCGACAATTCCCCCAATTTTCTTCCCAACATTTCCCGTCTCTGATAATCAACGTTGCCCCAGTTTCCCCAATTTCCTTCTCTCTTAGGGTTTTCCCCAATTTCCCTCTCCTCTCCTAGGGTTTTCTCCAAATTCCATGCAGTAGAATCCAATTATCTAGCTCATCAACGATGTCTAGACCCGCCGCTGCAGGCGGAGCCGGCCCCGCCAATTCTCTCTCATCTCCGTCGAGCTCAAGGTCTGTGACTCACACCGTCAATGGCTCCCACCACTTCGTCATCAAGGGTTATTCGCTTGCCAAGGGCATCGGCGTCGGGAAACACATCGCCAGCGACAATTTCACCGTTGGAGGCTACCAATGGGCGATCTACTTCTACCCCGATGGTAAGAACCCCGAGGATCATTCTACCTATGTTTCCGTTTTCATCGCCCTTGCTAGTGAGGGAACCGACGTTAGGGCTTTGTTCGAATTGACGCTTCTTGATCAGAGTGGAAGAGGCAAGCATAAGGTCCACAGCCATTTCGATCGCTCCCTTGAGAGTGGCCCCTATACCCTCAAGTATAGAGGGAGCATGTGGTCAGTTATCTTGCGTTCATCTTGAGAATTCAGTTCCTATTTCGGTTCAATCATCAGCTGTTTCCTGTGATATTGTGTGTGTGTTTTTTTTATGATTCTTTGTTGCAGTTCTGTAGATTTAATTTTAGCTAATTGTTGGTTTTAATATTGATGTTCACTCGTTTGAGCCTGCCTATATACTGTATAGTATTTTTTAGCTTGTTGCGTGTAGGATAGTTTATGATCGATATTGTGAAATCTGTGAGTAAATCACGAGGAGTTTCCCGTTTTTCTTGCTATTGATATTGAAAGTAATTTGGATATCTGAGGTGAAGGAACCAAACAACGAAATCAGGTCCAAAGGGAACTTAGGGCAGGGAAAAGTTATAGGCTTGTTTGGTAGGATCCTGAGGAATGACTTTGATCTATTTGTGAAACACTTTACATTCACAGCCATTGCTTCCCTGATGACCACTGTTCCACTGGCACCACCACCTTCCCGTCCCCTTTGTGCTAAATCTTTGAGCAAGTAGTGGCTAGTAAAGACCACGTAGATTCCATCTTCACAGATAGCCATCCTTCACCCATAACTGTAGCTAGTCATCCTCCTTATTCTTCCAGGTTACCTGAAATCCTACCCCTAAATTGTGAAGACATTTCTAGAGGCTGAAATGCTAATTGTAACCTGCAAACAAGGGACCATGTAGCAGGCAAAGTAATAGGTGAAGACCCAAAACCCTAACCTCCTTGTGCATTATCCTTTCTTCTCTGTCCTCTCTTGTGCTTTATCTTCCAAATCCAACCCAATACCACCACAATTAGGAAATTGTTGGAAGCGTAATCGGTTTTGGTGATTATAGAGATTAAACCAGGATGGGAAAAACCTAGGTGACTCAGGAGATAGTGATAAAATGCTGGTGGTAACAAATAACAGTGATTTAAGGGTGCTTTTCTGGATATGTGATCCATTTTGATGCCTATGAACCCTATTTTTCCTTTTTCATGTGGCTTTGCTGCAAGCATAATAAGATGTCTCTCCTAATTCTAAGTACTAGTAACTGTTCTGGAAGTTGGAACTATTTTACTGATTTGAGTTGAAATGAGGTTTCAAGTCTCAACTTTCTTTCATATCATTTATCTTAGTCTTGGAATTAAATGATGCTTTGATCAGCTGCCTACATTCATTGTATTGTCTTTCTGATCATTTGCTCCTTTCTTCTTTCACAGGGGTTACAAGCGATTTTATAGGAGGGCAATGTTAGAGACATCAGATTTTCTGAAGGATGATTGCTTGAGAATTAATTGTACTGTTGGAGTTGTGGTTTCAGAAACAGATTGCTCCAGATTACCCTCTATACAGGTTCCGAGTTCTGATATTGGTGCACATTTTGGCATGCTGTTGGATAATGACGAGTATTCAGATGTAGTTTTCGTTGTTGCTGGAGAACGATTCAATGCTCATAGATTGGTAGTATCAGCAAGATCCCCCAAATTTGAATCTGAATTTCTGGATGGGGTAGAGGAAAGTAATGAGGAAGGTAATGACGAAATAATCATTACAGACATGGATCCTAAGGTCTTTAAGGTACTGTTAATTCCTTTGTTTCATGTTCCTTTTCATTAAGGCTACTTGAAAAAGGATAGTGTATGTTTTCTAATGGATATTGGAGGCCATATGAGTAAATTTTCTTACAATTTGTCTGCATCTGCAGGCTATGCTTCATTATATTTACAGAGACTGTCTTGTTGCTGATGAAGACTTGCTATTATCTGCTTCTTCTTCATCTTCGACAACATCACTCCGTGACTCAGTAGTGGCAAAATTATTAGCTGTGGCAGATAAGTATGAGTTGAGCAGACTTCGGTTGATGTGCGAGTCTTTTCTCAGCAAGCATATATCTGTGACTTCTGTTGCTGACATTCTCTCTCTGGCTGATCTTTGCCATGCCTCAGATCTGAAATCCGTCTGCCTAAAGTTTGGAGCTGAAAACCTTGTTGGTAAGCTTTAGCTTTTTAGATTTGAAGTAGCAATACCTTGTAAAAGATAAGTCAAAGTATGCCTTTAGGTCATTGAATTGTTCTTCCTAGAATTCACCTTGTTGTCGTCGTCAAAGTGGTTATTTGCAAACATCTCTTCTTCTTTTTTCTTTTTCCGAAACAATTCTATCCCACCGATAATGATCATTGAAATGGTGGTTCTTCCTTTTATGATTCTTAAAGCAGATAGAAGTTTTCAAATTGGGTGTGTTAAATTTTCAAAAATATGCCTGAGGGTGAGGTAGATCTGTTTATAGCACAAGCTGCAATCGTGATTTCCTGAGATTCGGAATGGACACTTAGGTTTTAAGAAATAGAATCTGTTTTGAGTCCAGTTAGCGGCTGCTAATATATGCATTTGGCCTACTTTCCCTATAACTGAAACTTTGAACGCAGCTGTAATGAATTCAGAAGGGTTTGAATACCTGAAAAAGAAGTGCCCAATGTTGCAGTCGGAACTTCTGAAAATGGTAGCTGGTGGAGAGGATGAACATAGCAGTGGTGGCGGAGCCGGTAAAAGCAATAGCATTTGGGCTCAGGTTTCTGATGGAGGGAATGCAAACAACAGAGGCACACAAGTCTGGCGGCCACTTACTGTCAATGGAAGGAGCCCGAGCGTGTGGGGTCCACTTGCAAATCCTGGTGATGCTAGCGGAGGTACATGATGAACGTAGAAAAAGGTGGGGGCTTGACGCATTATTTTTGGCTGGTGGTTTGGAGTAGGAAATCAAGTGAATGGTACATTAAGGAGCAGTTTCTGTTGTATTGAACTATTCATATGTCATAGGACTGTAAAATTGTTTCAGATAAGAACACTTGTTAAAAAATGTGGTCAATGCTTGAATTGAATGTCTTGTTGTAGAGGTGTTCTGGAATGTTGCAATGGGAATGAAAGGATTTGCTGGGTGTATGTCTCCACCATTACCTAACTTCCTTGTTCATCATTTTCAGCATATTAATATCGCCTATTATCATTTCACCATGCCATTCAAGCTCACAATATACGTTCTTCATGAAACACTTGTTAAAAAAGTGTAATGCTTTAGTGGTTCCCACGTTAACCGATGCAATATTGATAATTGTGAATCTAATATTTTAAGCTGATCATCGTTCCCATTTCTTTGGAATATATCATATGTATATATGCAATTAGTATTTAAAACACTTTTTAATCTGAAACACTTGTGGGGAAAAAAAATGCTTCACGTATATGAACATGTAACTATGTAATGCATGTTGCTGACACTTTCACAATGTGAATGGAATGCATTGCATTATGTGCGAAGATACTATTGAATCATTCATTCTCAAATGAATACTTCCTTCAAGATTCCCACTTTTAAGATTCACTGAAATTTTATAAAAGACCCATGGGATTATTTTGTTAGAAGAATTTCAACCAAAAAATGGTAGAATAGAATTTCAGAAAATGATAGGATGACTTGGTGATCGTCATAACTAATCATTTTTATTAGCTTAAAAATATATTCATCAAAATGTTGAAATATTTAAAATGTTCATAATTATTATATGTTTAGACAAATGAACCTTTCTTTAATGAAAAATAGAAGTTCTTAATTTAATTAAGGTTGTAAAGTGTTGGATGGTCAACTGGTGTACGCAAAGGAATTAAAAAAAAAATTATGGAGAATTTGTAATTTGCAAAAAATAAATGGTCAACTGATGCTTCATGATTATTTTGAGATCATGCTGTGATTTCAAAAATGGAATTGGGGGAAATTGAAGAAAATGAAAGAAGAAAAGCTTTCTCCCTCTCAATCTGCACAAAGGAAGGGGACGAAGCACAAGGCAGAGTTAGTTCTCTTCACGTAATCATCCGTTGACATCTCTTCTAAGTTACAATGTCAATGTCTCAATCAACGCATACTGACTCTCCATTCCCCCTTTTAAAACCCTCCCATACTCTGATTTATGTTGCCTTTCTCTATTTCCTTTTCTGCTCTTTTACTTGGATTCTTAAAGATAGTAATTCCTATAATAGTAGGCAGGTCATAAATGGATTTGTCTTACAAGAATTGATTGCTCTGATGATTGACAATTGGATACTTAAGCAGAAAAACCCTGAAAATTTTTGTTTGTAGGGTTTCTAACTTTCTAACAAGAATTTAATGGCAATGCAGAAGAGTTTTGGTGGGCGATGGTCATTGGGGTTGAGGAATTTGTTTAGGAGGAAGCAAGTTGACTCAATTTATCTGAAAACAGGTGGACGTGAATTAGCTAAGAGATTGGTTGTTCCTGATCTTATTGCCATTGGTAATTTTCTCAGTTCTTTGCTCTCTTTTTTTGTTTTCTTTGTTCACTTGGATTCTAATTCAGAAGATTGTTTAAACTTTTAATGAATTATTGGTTTTCTGGGCACTATAGTCTGATATCAATTTCTTTCTAATTTCTGGCTTGATTAAATGCTTACTGATACACATTGCTTTTTTCTTGTGCAAAACCTCCTTTTTACATGGATACATGTTTGTGATATTTTTTTTGAGTTTATCTACAAAAACTAATCTTGAATTCCAGGATGCAATAAAAATTATGTTGCTACAATGTTGGGCTAATGAAAGGTTAGGGATCAATTGTATGTTTATGTATCTTGATTTCTTTTATATTCTCATGATGGTCTATCAGGAGTTGGTGCAACCATTGGGGCAGGAGTCTATATTCTTGTAGGTACTGTTGCAAGAGAAGACTCGGGTCCTGCTCTTGCACTCTCTTTTCTGATTGCGGGTGTAGCTGCTGCTTTGTCTGCTTTTTGTTATGCTGAGCTTGCCTGTCGTTGTCCCTCTGCTGGAAGCGCTTATCATTATTCATACATTTGTGTTGGAGAAGGGTAATCCTTAAATTAACTCTCATAATTTCTTTGAATGAGCTTTCTCTCTTTTCTGGCATATATGTTTATGAATCTATCAGGATCAATTGACAAAATCAGCTACTTAAGAACTTCTATTTTTTTTTAAAAATCAATCTTAGGGTTGCTTGGTTGATTGGCTGGGCTTTGATACTTGAGTACACTATTGGTGGTGCTGCGGTTGCTCGTGGCATATCCCCGAATCTGGTTGGTATACTTTTTACAATTTCATGTCTAAGTTATACCATTTGTGCAGTGTTGTCTGTGGGTTTTTTGTGAGAATTAACCTCTTATTCCTAGGATTGACTGATTGAAAATTTTGAAGTATTGTTGCTACATATGAGTTTCAACTTCAAGTGCTTCTTTGTGTTGAAATGGAGGTGGAAAGTACAGAGAGTCAGAGTCATACAAATTAGACGATCAATGTCTGCTATGATGCTACAATATGCAAGAGACTGGAAGTCATTGTGATAACTGACACTTTCGTCTCACCAAAACTAAACCTCTGATGGAATCTTTTCAGGCATTATATTTTGGCGGTGAGCATAATTTGCCAAGTTTTTTGGCTCGTCATACGGTTCTTGGGATTACAGTCGACCCATGTGCTGCTGTACTGGTTTTCGTTGTCACTGCGCTCTTGTCTATTGGTGTCAAAGAAGTATGTCACATAATAGTATAAGATTCCTTTCATTTTCAGTCTCAGTTTTCAGAAAACTCCCATCTCATCATATAGAGTTTCTTTGTGTTTTCAGTCTCATCCTTTTTGTAATAATAATGTTTTGCTAAATAATCTGAGTAAAATCCTATGTTACAGAGTACATCAGTTCAAGCAGTTATTACTTCATTGAACGTCTGTTGCATGGTTTTCATCATTATTGCTGGTGGATATCTTGCCTTTCAACTTGGCTGGCCAGGATATCAGCTTTCTAGTGGGTAATTAACACCTGATGCTGTTTTAGTTTCAATGTTGTTCTTCTCCGTTTGTTCATTTTCAGTAATATTCTGGTGTTTAGGTACTTCCCATATGGCTTTAAGGGTGTGCTCACAGGTGCCGCTACCGTCTTCTTTTCATATATTGGTTTTGATTCAGTTGCCAGCACAGCTGAGGAGGTACGTTGTACTTATTCTTCAACTCCTATTGCTGCTGATTAACAGAACAAGACTAAGCTTTGCATTGCATGTGTTTACCGTTTCTAATATTTACTTCAAATTATTTTGTGCTGTTTTTGGAATATGGCAACAGGTCAAGAATCCTCAAAGAGATCTTCCCCTTGGTATAGGGATTGCATTATCCATATGTTGCACTTTGTATATGCTAGTGTCTGTGGTCATTGTTGGCTTGGTCCCATACTATGATATGGATGAAGATACCCCAATTTCCTCGGCATTTTCTGACTACGGAATGGAATGGGCAGCGTATGTGAAATTTCTGCTGTGTTATTGATGTCATGTTCACATTCTGTTTTGTCTGTTTCCGTTTTGTTCTCAATTTTCTTTGATTTGTTGTTTTCTGTTTCAAATCCGCAGTTATGTTGTGACAACTGGTGCAGTTATGGCTCTTTGTGCAACTCTCCTAGGTTCCCTTCTTCCTCAGGTACATATGATCATCTGAGGTTTGACCTAGACATGTTAAAAATAAGTATGAATAGGCATTACTAGCTCCAGCTTATTAGGGCTTGTTTGGTATCACTGAGTAGTTTGTTTTGAATTTTTTTAAAAATTTTCTCATAAACATTAAAAATAACGACTCAAAAATATGTTATGTTGTAATAATCACCTCAGCTCATAAAAACTGACAACTGACGTTGAAAACAGGAAAAAAAACTATTTCCAAAAGTCTATTTATAGTTTTTTAAAATAAAATAAAAACTGAAAGCTGAACAAGTTATTATAAATGGTTCTTTTAACTTCTTCAGCCCCGGATTTTGATGGCGATGGCTAGAGATGGTTTACTTCCATCGTTCTTTTCGGATATCAACAAACGAACACAAGTTCCTGTGAAGAGCACAATAGCAACTGGTTTTCTGGCTGCATCCTTAGCATTCACTATGAATGTTTCGCAATTGGCTGGAATGGTACCTTTTCTATCATATGCTAGCTCACTCATGTCATATAAAATTAAAATCCTACCATATGCCTAAACAGTGGCTACTTCTTTTCCAGGTCAGTGTTGGCACGTTGCTCGCCTTCACCATAGTTGCTATCTCAGTACTAATTCTCAGATATCTGCCACCAGAAGAGATGCCAATGCCATCATCCTTCAGGGAGTCAATTGCTTCTTTTTCAGAAGGGTCTATTCATCATGCCCGCGAGGCTGATCTTGATGTTACAAGGAATTCATTTATGATGGATGAGAGTGACCATGAATTATTGCTTGACAAAGGGGAAGATCTTAATCTTCCTTTACCAGAAAACGATACGACTAAAGGTAACTAGAAATTGAGATGTCAAGCCATCATCCAACAAATAAAATTTTCTGAGAAGATGCATATGCTTATTTAACCATAAGAACTTATTGAGTTTTATCCTGGACTTCGCAGACAAAGAAGAGCAACAAAGACGACGAATAATGGCAACTTGGAATATAAGTTCCATTTGTGTAGGTGCTATTGTGCTTGCTTCTGCTGCTTCTGTAGAAAATATATCTAGGTATGTTGTAATATAAACCAAAGACTTGATGCATCTATGAGGCTCAAATCAAGAATATAGTTGGATCAGTGTTGCTAAGAACTAAGAAGAGGGATCTTTATGTACAGCTGATGCTAGGGGATCTGGTCCGATCCGACAATTTGATTTAAATCCGATCCGAGAGTACCCAGATATCCAACACTTTTATCCGGATCGGATATCCGATCTGAGTATTTATTACTAGACTAGTCGGATATATCCGATCCGACCTTCTTGTTTTTTTGTTTTTTTTCAAAACCTCAATCTGTATCCAATCTGATGATCCAAAAACCTTCCCGGATCGGACTCGGATCACCAATTACCGGATATTTTCGGATTTTTCCGGATCAGATCTTTGGATATTTTTGCTCGCTCCTAGTTGCTAGTACACTATACAAATCCTAAGAAACTTGTCCATTCAGGCTTAGTATCATGCACGATCATTCAAGTACATTGTTGTTCTAACATTCTGATACTCTACCTACACTTGCATGTCACAGTATTCCGCGCTACATGTTATGTGGAACTGGCGGCGTTCTATTCTTGATCGGTCTCTCTGTCCTTGCACGGCTTGATCAAGATGTTGGAAGGCACAACTTCGGATACACAGGAGGTACGCTTACATCAATGTTGATTTGCAAAGCTTCAATTCTATGGAATTACTGACCAGTAAACACCTTCAGGTTTCACATGTCCATTTGTTCCATTCTTACCCGTTGCTTGCATACTCGTCAACACATACTTGCTAATAAATCTCGGGTGAGTACTCGAAGCAAATCGTAATTGAATAACCTTAGATTAGTGAAAGAGTTGTTATTGTTTGCTGCTTATACTAAGTCCATGGATTATTTTTTGGTGCTTGTGTACCTGAACCGGAACAGGGCGAGCACATGGATCCGGGTATCCGTATGGCTTGCAGTGGGAGTGTTAGTGTACTTGTTCTATGGGAGAACACACAGCTCGCTTCAAGACGCGATATACGTACCTACAGCCCTTGCCACAGAGATATACCTAGCTTCATCAGACTGGTCTTGTCCAACTCCAGTCAACGCACATTGTTAGAGACAAACAATATATCTGTACGGGTAGTCTTATACTTTCTTCACCATAGGATTAAGGATTCGCTTCTTGTTCCCCATGAACTCACCTTGTATAGAAGTGATCGCCTTGCACTTTACCATATAGTCATATATGTTGAAAAAAAATAGTCATATATGTAATTGTTGATGACAACTTACATTGTTGGAGGATCTCCTTAATTGGACGATGTTAAGGGTAATCATCATATTTTTTGACTTTTTTTTTTTTTTGGGTAAATTGCGAAAAATAACCTAACCTTTTAGGGTGTTGCGGTCTTTGGCCTAACCTTTTAAAAATGCAACTAAAAACCCAACTTATACTCTATGTTATAGATGTTAGCTTATGCTCGCCGCCAATAATTTTTCCGGTGAAAGTGATGAGTTGTATGATGTGTCTTCTTTCTTAAATGACCGGATAAATTACGAAAAATACAAACCTTTTGGGAGTGTTGTTTGTTCGTAGCCTAAATTTTTAAAAATGAAAATAAAAACCAATCTATACTACATGTCGTAGATGTTGACCTATACTTATCACCGACAATTTTGCGGTGAAAGTAAAGACCCGTGAGCAGAGTTATTTGAGAGAAAACAACAACACAGGTCATTCATATGAAAGTTTAAGAATGTATTATGTCATACATATGAAATTATCATCACACTAATCGGGTATTTGGTTTGTTTGTTACGAGTATGATTTGTTATAGAGGTTTTTGGTTGGGTATTGTTATAGATAATTTTTCAAAAATGATTTTAAAAAATCATTTTGTGTTTACTTAAAGTATTTTTTAGGTAATTAAAAATACTTGACACCTTCACATGCAACTCATCACTTTCACCGGAAAATTGTCGGCGATAAGTATAGGTTAACATCTACGACATGTAGTATAGATTGGTTTTTATTTTCATTTTTAAAAATTTAGGCTACGAACAAACAACACTCCCAAAAGGTTTGTATTTTTCGTAATTTATCCGGTCATTTAAGAAAGAAGACACCTCATCAAACAACTCTATTTTTCGTAATTTATCCGGTCATTTAAGAAAGAAGACACCTCATCAAACAACTCATCACTTTCACCGGAAAAATTATTGGCGCCGAGCATAGGCTAACATCTACAACATATAGTATAGGTTGGGTTTTTAGTTGCATTTTTAAAAGGTTAGGCCAAAGACCGCAACACCCTCAAAAGGTTAGGTTATTTTCTGCAATTTCCCCTCTTTTTTTTTGCAAAAATATATTTATTTTAATTTATTCCGGTCCGCATCCGGTCTAGACCGGAATGGTTACGGTCCGGTCCCTGGTCCATATTTTTGAAATTTTCGGTCCGGATCGAGACCAGAAATTCCAGTCTGGTCCAGACCGGACCGGATGCGAAACCCTACTTATCGTGTGTAGGGATGACAATTGATTGGGTGATGGGTTGGTGAAACACTTCCATCACCCACCCCCGTTAACCGTATCGGGTGCATCAACAAGTGATCCTTTTGTGACCGAGTGGTTCGGGTTCATTTGTGACTTGTGAGTGATTAAAAGTTGTAGATATCGACATATCCTGAACTCATATTTTTCATTTATAAAGTATTTGTATACATGTTAAAAATCTAATATTTTTAAAACCAATGATATAAATAAATAACTATTTAACGTGTTATTGTGACATAAATAATAAAATTGTCATATATTTATGATTTTAAGATTAAATATACAAAAGTTAAGATATTTCGGGTGTATCGAGTCGGGTTATGGGTGTAAGACCTTCACCCATCATCTGCCATCACTCGTATTTTCTGAATTATTACCCACTTTTTCGGATCACCTTGTCGGGTGGTTCGATGAGTACGAATAAAATTGATATCCCTAATCGCGATCAACTTAACCTCTTCTTCTTTTTTAAATACAATATAATCATCGTGTTGATGAGGTAAAAAATACAACTTTATTTAATTTAATTAAGTGGTAATTACATAACTGTTAAAGCCATCTTCACACATTTAAAGTAAGCCATAGCAATTTGCAACTAGCTCCTTTTGCCAATAGTATAGATTCTCGTGTACTGTCGTCAACAATATTGACACCAGTTGGATTATTATAAACCCTACTATCATCGACTGGATTGTCATCAATGATATTGTCATCAATTGTGTATTCTATTTACTACAATTGTAATGTCGTCGTGGTACCTTTATCAATTATGATTATGTTATCACCAAAATATTGTTTCAATTGTATCATCAATAAAAACAACTTTTTGAAAAAAAGTGAATTTAATTTATATATATATATATGTTTATTTAAATTAGAGATTAAAAATAGACATAAATATCGATTTCAAAATTCAGAAATTAGTTAAAAAAATTCGTCCAATTTTATACCTTCTCATGTGTGGTGTGGACCAACTTACTTTTTTCAAACAAAAAAACATCGTGCAGATAAGGTGGAAAACACGAAAAATAAAAAAAATAAAAATTATTTATTTAAATAGCAGTTACATCATTATTGAAGCATTTAAAGGAAACCATAATTTGGTAGACGACATGTTGGATTGATTAAAGAAGCATCAAATCCTTTTCAAAAAAAAAAAAAGAAGCATCAAATCCAATTGGTCTTCATTTTATTCTTTTAATTTTGTCTCATCCGACTCACTATGCCTTTCCAAAGATGCAAAAGGTGGGAACTTTATGTGGTGTTAGATTATCACATCCTCACGCACTCCAAAATATTTCGCTATATTGTTTTTCTTTAATCATTAGTCATAACCCTAATTTCTTAAATGCTATCTTTACGTGGATGTATACACGTGGACGTCGAGAATTACAAATTAGTAGATGAAAGGAGGTTACAGTCACGGGATCAATCCAAATAGCTAATCTAACTAATAAGTTGATTTAGATGCAATAGTTATAGTAGTTAAACACAAAGAGGATGAGTTGTGAACTTGTGAATGAACCAGATGCATGCAACCGAGGCTAATTCAAATGGGTAAGACTAAGACAGACAATATATACATACCTGATAACATGGGATCTCGTACTTTTCGGGAAAAAAGAGGATAATCTGAAATAAAAGGTAATAGAAAAACCAGAATAGGGAATAAATGATTTCTAAATTGGCTATTTCTTCATCACTTATCCGATAAAAAGCATAGATTCCCATTCTTGTTCTCTTGCTTCACCTCTTCTCCCGAATTCTCTTGCCTTGTTTCCCTTGAATTCGTCTTTAATTTTGCAAACCCTATTCTTCTACCCAGAAATCGGGCTTTCTGCGTTTGTTTCCTTTTTTTTTCCTTGTATTCTTGTTTTTGTGTAAAGCCTTTCATAAATTAAGGGTTTTAGGCTCTTTTGATAAGATCAATAAATAATTGGAATCCAAATTTGACGAGTTACTTCCTTGTTGTATAAGGATATACTTTGTAGCAATTCATGGGTGTTTCAGGAACACAAGGATCTGATTTTGGTGTAAATATGGGCAAGTGTTTAAGAAGCTTTGTGAGGAGGAAACAAGTGGATTCTGAGCATACCCGTAAATCTTCAAGTGATCATCACCAGTTGGCAAAAGCCTTGACTGTTCCTCACCTTATCGCCATTGGTAAAGCTGCCATTTTCTTAAAAGACGATGTTCTTTCTATTGTTTATATTATTTTGCTTTCCTGACCCAAAATTTTGATTAATTTAACAAGCGAGAGTAAAGAAAAAAGGATTTGTTTGATTTTGATACATCAGGAGTTGGGTCTACTATTGGAGCTGGAGTTTATATTCTTGTGGGGACAGTGGCAAGGGAACATTCAGGGCCAGCCCTTGCATTATCTTTCTTGATTGCTGGAATTGCAGCTGGCCTTTCTGCCTTTTGCTATGCTGAACTTGCTAGTAGGTGCCCTTCTGCAGGGAGTGCTTACCATTATTCCTATATTTGTGTTGGGGAAAGGTGATTTTTAATCTTTTTTTGTTCAAACACATGTTGAGAACTATGCTTTATTTGCTTAATAGTTTTATTTTGTTATTGTGAATCTCCAGTGTTGCTTGGATAATTGGATGGGCTTTAATTTTGGAATATACTATTGGTGGTTCTGCTGTAGCTCGAGGCATATCTCCAAATCTGGTGTGTGGGGTTTACTCTTAGTCTTAGGGTGTGTTTGCTTGCACATTATTATAAACTAGTGTGTGTATTCAAATGAGAGTTTAAAAGGGTTTACTCTATGGGTGTGTTGGCATCTCTTAAATATCCTGGTTAGTTTGTTATAGAAAACGGTGTTTATATGATATTTTAAACATATCCTAGTTCATAAACTAGTGTTTATGGACAAGCAAAGCAAACACACGCTTAATATCCAACTTCCTTGAAAATGCATGATATTCATATTAGTCTAATTTACTCTTATTCTCTGCCTCCTTGTACTTCTGTAGGCATTGCTATTTGGAGGCCAGAATAGCTTGCCGTTTTTTCTAGCACGCCAGTATATTCCTGGTCTTGACTTAGTGGTGGATCCTTGTGCTTCAATTCTTGTTCTGATTGTTACCGGGCTTCTATGCGTTGGAATCAAGGAGGTATCTTTGGTTTTCTGATGAATCTCACAATTAAAAGTTCTTTGAACTTTTATACATCATGTTGATGTTGGACATAATCACTGAATTGGCAGAGTACTCTGGTGCAAGGTGTTGTCACCTTAGCAAATGTATGTGCCATGGTTTTTGTCATAATTGCTGGAGGATATTTGGGCTTCCAAACTGGATGGACTGGATATGAACTTTCTACAGGGTAATTGATCTTTGCTTTTGGATAATCATTCCTAAATGACTCCCATTTACTTATTTCTTTCGGCATTTTATAGATGTTTCCCGTTTGGTGTTGATGGGATGCTGGCTGGTTCTGCAACCGTCTTCTTTGCTTTCATTGGTTTTGATTCAGTAGCAAGCACAGCTGAGGAGGTGAACTGTAGTATCACATGTTGTTACTGTTTTTTTCAGTTTACTTCCTGATATGATCAATTATGAAAAAATCAATCATTTTGACAGGTGAAGAATCCGCAAAGAGATCTGCCTCTCGGAATTGCATCTGCACTATCCATATGTTGTGCTCTGTACATGCTGGTTTCTATTGTCATTGTTGGTTTAGTACCCTATTATGCCATGGACCCCGACACACCCATATCATCCGCTTTTGCTTCCCATGGGATGAATTGGGCTGCGTAAGTTGGTTCAAAATTTGTAGCAATTCAAGCACTTACTATCTACTCCCACAATCCAATGAATCTGAGATTTTTTTTTCTCCTGTTATTAGATATATTATTACAGTTGGGACTGTTACTGCTCTTTGCTCAACATTGATGGGTTCAATTCTCCCTCAGGTGATTAACTGAAATCATTTCTTTACTAATCAGCTGGTGTTTTCGTAACATGCACCCTTGTGTTTCAGCCCCGAATCTTGATGGCAATGGCTAGAGATGGTTTATTGCCACCCTTCTTCTCAGATGTTCACAAAAAGTCTCAAGTTCCAGTGAAGGGCACAATAACAACTGGAATAGTATCTGCATTGCTTGCATTTTTTATGGATGTTTCACAATTGGCTGGCATGGTAAGTTCTTATTATCTTCTCAATTGACTGTCAATGGTGGAGTTACATGATTTTGTTATATTCAGGTCAGTGTCGGTACACTACTTGCATTTACTATGGTGGCAATATCAGTATTGATACTGAGATATGTCCCACCGGATGAGGTGCCAATTCCCTCTTCACTTCAAGAATCTGTTGATGCTGTTGCATTGCGATACAATGCCATTACCCCTGAATTCTCCGCGTCAAAGGACATCAAGAAACCTTTACTTGACAAAGGAGATTCTCCTGTGCAATTCTCTCAGATTGTGAAGCAAGTAGTTGACGGAAGTTGTGAGAGAACTACTCATCTCATATCAGTTTTCATACATATACTCTTTATACTATTATCTGATATCTTGTCGTTTGAATCTTCATTAACTTGTACAGACATATTGAGTGACGAGAAGCGAAGAAAAATTGCTGGTTGGACCATATTGTTTTCATGTATAGGGGTTCTTATCCTCACATCTGCTGCCTCATGTGTGTATCTTACCAGGTAATTAAATCCAGTTTAGCATTCTCCCATGCTCATTTTTACAATTTCCATAAATGTTAATACTAAATTCTGTCATGGGTTCTGATCTGCTGTCCAGTGTAATCCGGTACACACTATCTGGAGTCGGTGTTGCTCTCCTTTTAGCTGGCCTGGTAGTGCTGAGCTGTATAGATCAAGACGATGCAAGACACAGCTTCGGTCACACAGGAGGTATAGTCTAAACCTTTGTTTATAATGTATGGGCTGAATTCTGATTTCATGTTATTGGATATAGTTTTGTGTTAAGGGCCCGTTTGGATTTACTAAGAATCATTCCTGGAAACGGAATATTATTGTATTAATCAAAAACCATTTTTATTTAGCGATTTGTATTTTCATTCCGTTTCCATTCCACCACTATAACCAAACGGCCCCTAAGTAAGAATTGAAGGTAAATTTGTGGTTTATAGTTCCTGAACATTTTTTTTCCCAAATGGGCAAGATGAAGTTTGCTAAAAATGTATGTTTTCCGTATCTACCAGGTTTCATATGCCCATTTGTTCCATTGCTTCCTCTGATCTGCATTCTCATCAACGTCTACCTATTAATAAACCTCGGGTGAGTGTTCATCACTTCATTTGTCTGATCACTTGCAGTCATACTGATTCCGGTTCTTGTAACTTTCAGATTTGCAACTTGGATGCGTGTATCGGTATGGCTATTCATAGGAGTCCTGGTCTACTTGTTGTATGGCCGGAAACACAGCTCTCTCCGAGATGCAGTTTATGTTCCAACTGCACACGTTGCTGAGATAAGCCGTAGCCCACAAGATATCCTGGCCTAGACGCGTTTGTGTAACTTGTAAGAGTTGTATAAAAGTATCCGTAGTGATTCGAATCGTTCCGGATGTGATATATGCCGATTCCAGTCGAGTAGTATGTTATGGCGAAATGGTTAACCGGTGCAAGGCTTAAATTTGATTTTAAGCTTGGTGGGTTGTGTAGATAGGATCGTTGGAGAAAAGGTAAATTTGATGTGCTTTTGTAAATCATGTTATTGGAAGTCTGTGATAAATACTCAGCTACACTTGTCAATATTCACTTGTATAAGGTAAGCTGTTTAGTTTGTGAAAATCTCAACCTCATTAATATAATATTTGTCAAGGATATTAGCAATTTTATGTATCATATTGTTTTGTGTATACAATTTACAATGGCATATGATTAGTGTTTGTTCTCGTACACTACAAGTATACCTAGAGTTTAATATAAATTAACTTAAAAACGCTCATATTTGATGATTCGTATCGTTGATATTATAGTGATTCCGGGTTCTAGTTTAGAGTTCGTTCATTCTTTGCTTCTATGAGGTTGTGTTAGGATCGGTTTGATAAAGAGAATGAAAGGATAAAATTGGACAAAATCTTTCAACATCTATGATATGAATTAGGTATGTTAGTTTTAACAAATTGAAAGGAGGAAGATGAAAATTATTCTTCAAGTGTTCATTTTGGTTGAAAATAGGGAATGAAGATGAAAATATATGTTGAAGGGATCGACCATAAATCTTCAATTCATACACCAAACTTTTGGGATGATATCGAAGGTTTTCTCACTTATAACACTTTTGTATTAATTTAAATTTTATTTTACTTTTCGTATTTTTTTATATATTTCTTTTTGTAATTTTATCCATATTAATTTGTTTCATATCCTCGATAACTCTATTTCTACCAAATGTCCACCCAATTAATTTATATTCCATCCCCTCCAACTTCAACATCAACTTCACCTACGATAATTTGGGATGTACATGATAAACCGAACGTAGTGTTGTAATATGAGACAAGCTACTCGGGCTCGACTCACGTTCGGCTCGAGCTCGGTCATTTTTCTAAACGAGCATAATATGAACACAATATAAAGCTCGTATAAAATTTAGGCTCGGCTCGTTTGAGTAAAATAACACTATAGAAACATTATTTTAACCGAGCTACTCGGACTCGGCTCGTGAAAAACTCGACTCGGACTAGTTCACTTTCTAAACGAGCCGAATATAAACATATTACAAAGCACGTTACATCCCTACCGAACATACACTTAGTGTTATGCAAATAAGATAATGAGAAACTAGTGGTTATATTTTCAATTTCACAAATTGATTTGGTTACCGACCAACTTTTTCCTTTTCACTTGTATTTATATATTACTCCGTCCACTTTAATTTACGTAAAATTTTATAATTTTAAAATATTAAAAAATAAATATGTCTATATATATACTATACTAACGCATAAGTAATTAAGTAGTAAAATTGTCAAGCAATCATTTCACCTACATATCGTGATACGAAATAAAGTAAACAAATCTATTTTGTTAAAATTAAAATTGATGTTTATTTAAATTAATCTTACTTTCATTTTGAATATAAATCTTGTTTAGATAATTCAACTTTTAATTAAACTAGATATAATTCCATTTTAACTACAATTTATATTTTTAAATAAAATGATATGCCTATTGGGTTCTATTATTAAAAAGTAAAAAAAAAAAACTTCTATTAATTTAAATTAAAATTTTATTCTAATTACATTTTTTTATAAAAATAATCGTCTTATAAATAATCTCTTTCTGTACATCGAGTTAGAAGGTAGACAGATAATAAGTTATTAATATAAATGCATAACTTCAATTTTTAAAATTGAATAAATTATTTATATTAATCGATTTTTTTTATGAAAACTAAATCAATATATAGATTAAATTTATTTTTATTATAATACTTTTTCTTTGACACAATCTCTAAGTAGGGAGGGAGTAGGGTCAAAACAGGAACGACAGTCGGGTGCATAAATATTTGGGTCGGGAGTGCCTAACAGAGAAGCTGCGCTGTTTTATCTAACCTTCCTTGTCACTCGTTCACTATAAGCACCGCGTTGTGTTTCCCGCCACTTTCCTCTCACTCTCTCTTTCTCCCTCCCGATCGACCTTCACGATGTTATGGGTCGACAAATACCGCCCAAAAACCCTAGACAAAGTCCTTGTGCATCAAGATGTTGCTCAAAATCTCAAGAAATTGGTACCAGTTTCCCCCTAATTTATCCTCCTTCGAGTCGAATTCAACCACGATAGAAATTTCTGACGTATGTTCGTTTTGATGATAGGTTACGGAGCAAGATTGCCCACATCTGTTGTTCTATGGCCCATCTGGCGCGGGCAAGAAGACCCTAATTATGGCGCTTCTCAGGCAGATGTTGGGTACTGGTGTTGAAAAGGTCCCCCATTTTACCCTAGTTTTCTTTTTTATCCGTAAATTATTTGCTTCCTGTTTGCTGGTATTGATTAGTAAATTGTTTGTTCTTTGCAGGTGAAACTGGAGAACAAGGAATGGAAAGTTGATGTGAGTTCCTAATTCCTATGTATCTATACGAGGTTAAAGTTAGGTGCTTGATTGAAGTTTTACTTGCTTAATCTGTGCAACGGGATTTTAATGACAACAAATTAATCTAATTTGAGTTCAAGCAGCTTCTGCAATTGGAGTGTTCTCCCTTATGAAGAACTAGGTTTGCAATGTACTTATAAGTTATAACAGAACCTTTCTGATTAAATGCCCCACAGATTCTCTTGGGGTGTATAAACTTCCAAACATGTCAATAGTTGTCTTTCATGTAAGACTAGTTTGATCAGGTGTCCCTTAAGTTGCAGAATTCGTTTGGTACTGTGGTTAGCAATGAACTTGTTTTGGATTGCTACCTCAAAAGTAGTTCCTTCCAGTTCCCTTCTTTCCTTTCTAGAGTTATTACTGTGATACACTTTCCAGGATTTTATCTGGATTTTAATTTTCCCTTCATGTTTATGAACACAGCTAGATTTTTGATCCTATAATAACGGCATTTTTCTATGTTGGCTTTAATAGGCCGGGAGTAGGACAATTGATATTGAGATTACAACGTTGTCAAGCACTCACCACATAGAGCTGAATCCAAGCGATGCAGGATTCCAGGACAGATATGTTGTTCAGGAGGTTATAAAAGAAATGGCAAGTAATAGGCCAATTGACTCTAAAGGAAAGAAGGGATTTAAAGGTACTCTACTTGGATAAACTTTGACAATGTCTTATGTATAACTTCATGTAAAAACGTCATCTTCTGAATCACTAGCAGATGATGCTTCTACATAAATCACTACCTGTTTCACTAAATATAATAATTAAGAGATCCTTAATCACCTGCACCAAATAGCTTTTCGAAACTCAGTTGACAAGATTAATACATGAAACATGACAAACCCACACAAATGATTTAAATGGTGCACCTCCAAACTCATTTATTTGGTGCAAGTTTGGAACATGAATTATCTTCATAATTTTGTGTTTCAAAAGGATGCTTTCTTGCATGATGATTTTCCCATTTTTTATGTAATCCCAGTCTTAGTGCTGAATGAGGTTGATAGACTTTCAAAGGAAGCTCAGCATTCACTAAGGAGAACAATGGAGAAGTATAGTGCGTCCTGCAGGCTGATTCTCTGTTGCAATAGTTCTTCCAAGGTTACAGAAGCAGTGCGGTCTCGTTGCTTGAATATACGGGTTAATTCTCCAACAGAAGAAGAGGTAATTAATTTATTAGGAAAATATCAAGTGTCTCTGTGGAAAATTATCCAAAAAACAAATAGAATGAGGACAGAAGAAATCCTTTTTGATGGCTAATATCTAGGACTTTGAAAGGTCTATGAGTAAAACAGACTGCGTGACATGAGTGTTGAAGTCATCCTTTACATCCAAGCTATTAGTAACTGAACCATAATTTGGCATAAACGAAATTGCTCTCAGCAAGATTCTAGATCTACTTTATCATGTTTTTTTTTAATCCTAGAGTTTATCATCATATGCAATTCTAATATGAACATATTGAATGTTAACGGAAAACCTAATGCCTACCATTTTTATTTCTTAAGATTGTATGATGGCTTGTCTTGCAGATTGTGAAAGTATTGGACTTTATAGGCAAGAAGGAAGGGCTGCAAATGCCACCTGGATTTGCAGCTCGTGTGGCAGCAAAATCCAATCGCAGTTTAAGAAGAGCTATATTATCACTCGAAACCTGTCGTGTGCAACAGTTGAGACTTGTGCCACTGCAAATTTTCTTTTAGCTTATTTTTGGTTCATTATACTTTTCTAAAAGTTGTATATTAATGTCTATGTTGATTGACATTTTCAAAGGTACCCTTTTACTAGTAACCAGACAATACCACCGATGGATTGGGAAGAATATATTTCAGAGATAGCATCTGACATGATGAAAGAGCAAAGCCCGAAAAGGTTTGGAGTCATGTTTTTTGTATAATGCTTTAGCAATGATATGTGTTGGCATTCATTTATAAACGACGATTCATTTACAAACAACTTTTCTCCCTCTCGGTAAATACTTAGTGGGCCCACATTTATAACAAAAAAACAATTTATAAAAGAAACACCAAACACGCCAAAGTGGAGGGTTGCATTACTAGGATGATGTTGTAATATATCTAATCTGGTGTGCTTGACTTGGCAGTTTATTCCAGGTTCGAGGAAAGTTTTATGAGCTACTTATCAACTGTGTACCTCCAGAAGTCATTTTGAAGGTAGGAAACATTAGGGCTGTACATAATTTGGTCCTGACCGAAAAACCGTAACAAAACGAGCCAAAACCAATCGGTCTGGGACCGAATGTTTCCATTTTCGTCCTCGGTCCATGAAACTATGCTTTCCCAGTTCCGACTTGGACTAGACTCGAGTCTTTTTTTTAAAAAACAATTATTTCTCTTTCTAGTGTGATTTGTTTATTTATGCTTACATTAATAATATGATTTTTAGTTGATAAATATATCTAATTTACAACAAAGTATGATTCTTAATTGTACATGTTCGAAACTAAATCCAAAACAATAATATAATGTTAACACTATCATGGAGATTAGGTTATTACAGTTTAATTGATTCTTGACTTGATGAAAAATTTGAACAATTCTTCCATTGAAGGTTAAAATCTGGTTTAACCCGTCCAAAAACGGATCCAAACCGGTATGGACCGAACCAAAACCTGACCAGAATAGTTTGGACTGGACGGATGTGCACCCCTTGAAAACAGCTTATAAGCTTCTTTCCTGATATTTCATTATTTAATCTATCATCACTGACTTGTTTTATCTGTTGTGTATATAATAGAAGCTTCTTTCTGAATTGTTAAAGAAGCTGGATGCTGAACTAAAACATGAAGTGTGTCGCTGGGCTTCCTATTATGTAAGTTTATTGCCTGTATGACTAAATGTCGCCTTCTTTGTGTTTCTTGGTTTGTAATACATAGGGAACAAATCACAAACTTTGCCTAGAGGAGTTAATATATGGATAGGCTTGATTGTGTATATTTCCTAAAATGTAAAAGATTTCATAATCTTAACGTAAACAGTTGCATGCAAATTGATTGATGAAAAATATTTGCAGTAGTTCTGGATGATATCATGTACGCCCCAAAATTTCCTTAAAGTTCATGTGTTTCATTCATGCAGGAACACCGGATGCGTCTTGGGCAGAAGGCCATATTCCATCTTGAAGGTATATTTGATGACCGGAAATCATCCAAGTCAGACAGTCCATTAGATGCTTATAATATGCTAAATATCTATATATTACAAATATAAGCTGGAAATATTATCTTACATTTAAATTCACTATTCTGTCTGTATGATCAAACCTATTCCCCTTTTATTCTTTAAATAACTCTCACACATACTGCAAATGTGGAGTCAATAATGTGTAATTCTTCATGACGACTGACGACCTATCTTCTTATGTTTCGGTTCAAAGCGTTTGTGGCCAAGTTTATGAGCATTTACAAGGCTTTCCTAATTGCAACATTCGGTTGAGAGAAGAACGGGATTGTCCTTAGAAGATGGGCGACGGTGAAGCATCTAGTTTGTGTTGCTTCAGCAAAATTGCTTGCTGGTTCAAGTATCTGTGTGGTTCCTATTATTAGTCTGGAGGATGGGTTTTGTAATTTTGTTGTGACCTTGCATGAGATTGTTTCAATCCCTATTTCTAAACATTCTCTTGTGGCTGTTCCTTGATACTTGTTGCTCCAACCTAGCTAGTTTCTGCTGTTTTTCTTTAGAAAGAAGGCTCTTTTGTGTCCTTTTAGGTGCTGAGAGTTTTTAGTTTTTCATGAATGTCTGATAATATGATAATCTTATCTTATATATATATTATAGGTGTAGCACTACTTGCCACGTGTCACGCAGAAAATTGCTAATAACCACGTGTTATTTCAGCATTTAACCTGCCTTCAAAAAATTTAATTAAGTTTTTTTTATCTTATATATTTTGTTGATTATTAAAAAGAAATTAATGCTAACAGACAATGAAGATTTTGAGCAACTAGATTATCGGTATGCAGATCTTAAAAATTGAGTCAACCAATTGCATAAAATTATTTGCATTTGATTTCTTTTTTACTTCAAGAAAAGTATAACGACAATTTTAAATTTCTAATTTATAATTCCTTATCCATAAATCATACTTACCTAATTAATTTAAACAATATCTGAATGTTTAACAAATACTTTTTTTGTTTATAAATAAATTATTTTCTACTCTTATACTCACACTATTTCATCAAGATGGGTTACTAAATGAGTATCATTTACTTTAATATTTTATTATTTTGTTGTCTTAGAATTGAGTCAATCAATTGGACCGATTATATAACTAATAAAGTTAATCACAATAAGAACTTAATTGATTTTCAAATATTACTATATGTATATAGACCCGAAATATTATTTAGAAATTAATAAATCATAGTACAAAATAAATTTTCTATATGCACTATTTAATTTGGTTACAATATTATTTCATATATATATATATATTCAAATGTATATATAATTATTATAAAATAATATCTAACTATTTTATGTTAAGACAATATAATATTTTATGCATAAAAACTCAATGAAATATATTAAAAAGATAAATTTATCGAATCTCGTGCAAAGTACAGGTAATACACTAGTTTTTATAAATTGACTAGTATAGGTGCTTTCCCTGATTTTCTCCTGAGTCTACGTTTAATTTTGTCCACATAAATTAAATCAAACATAATAAATAATAAAACCTGTCAATAATGTTGGATTTGGCTTTGAGCCAAATTTTTTTGGTCGGAATTGAGCCAATTATGCGATAAAGAGACAATTAGTTGTTATGAACTTAAAAGTGGGATCACCTGAAGCGAGAGCTTTGGTACTGATGAACATTTTTTTATATGTGATGATTTGAATATATGTATTTTCGATGTGGGTTTGAAATAGGATATACCAAACGAAAGCTTTGGTACTGAATTTTGATGTAAAAAAAATGTAAAAGCAGCGCAAAGTGACACGGCAGAAGGAATTATCGTTATTTGGTTGTTGGTGCTGTTGCCTCATTTGCTGTGAATATACATGTGCAATCATACAATCTGCTATAAAGCTAAATGTGAATAAGAGAAATTACGTGTTTCTAGATGAAGCTAGTTGACCATATATAGCTGGTCTTTTTATAGTTATGAAGAGGAGTGGGCACGAGATGGAATATATAGGGGGTCTTTGTTTTATAGTTATGAATAGGGGTGGGCATGGGCCATGATATACATAGGGGTCTCTGTTCTATAGCTATTATTAACAGGGTGGGCACGTCCCGTTCCGGATATCAAACATGTGACGTGATCGGGACGAGTTTTGTGTGTTTTAGATAAATCACGCAATGTCTTATCCGGTTAGAAATGGAATGAGATAAGACGAGACCAATTCCGCTTGTTTAATAATTGTTTATAGTATTTACACTTTATAATTTAGACACAAAAATATGTGTATATCATACTTAAAATAAAAGATATTAAAATTTAAATAATCCATACAAATTGTATTACATAATTATTCAAAATATATTTAACTTTTATTTAAACATTTAAAATAAATATTATGAGTAATTAATTTTGGACTTAGGGATTCAATTTTATTTATATTTTAATTTATAACTTGAAATTCTTATTTTATAAGTATGATATATATAAATATTTTTTGTAGTTAAGGCCCGTATCCCGCCTCTATATTTTTGACAGGACGGGTTCGGTATTTTTAAATGAAATATTGTTGGGATCGGGACTTGTTCCCGGCCCTAGTTATGAAATATGAATGATATCTTAAGTTTCATCAATTATCCAATATTTTGTATATGTTGCTCATAATATTTATAGTTTATTGAAAATGAATAATTATTCAATATATTATAAATAAACATTTGATTTCATAAATGAATACCAAAAACTTGAGATTCTTATTTAAAAAGTTATGACATGTTGTTGAATTATAAAGAAAGTAGAAAGATTAAAATATTAGATACAGATGACCCAATTATAAAGAGGATTTGAAAATGAACATAAAAAAGTATGTAAGCAAATCCCTGCCAAGTCGCTATACTCAACACCCAATTTTCTACATTTGACCAACAACTATAACCAACAAGCCAATCAATATTCCCCCAAATCAAATAAATACAGACAAACAGATGACCATCACATTCATTCACCAAGATCGTTTCTTCCTTGCACGATACGCACCCATCTTCTTCATTTTTCATTTCAACTGAACAATCATGCTTGCACAACAGCAATCATCCAACAGGTTCTTTACAATCTTCTTCTTCCTTCATCTTCTCCTTCTTTCATTCCTTGTTGCAGCTCTTCTCATTCTTGGCTTCCTCATCAACTCTCATCACAATAATGACTTCCATGCCCGTCAATGGTTTCTTCCGCTCTTCGCATCCATACTTACTTCCTTCGTTTCTTCCTTGTCTTGCCTCTTCATCTTTCGACTTTCCCCCTCCGCTTCACTCAAACCTGTTCGCTGGTTAGCCCCTTGCTTTACCCTCGCTAATGGAGTTCTTCTCATCTTGTCTGATTCTCCTTTTGGTTTAGGACTTGGAATTCTTGCTATCGTTTCCTCTGTCGCTTTTTCGGTCTATGGTTGTTGGCTCATTCCTCATTTACGCCATGGAATTCGAATAATCGAAGCCTGTACTAGATTTTATCCTCCGAAGTCTTTTCTCTTCACAGCTACGGCGATCTTCATCAGCTCAGCTTATTCATGTTTCGTAATAGCTGGAATCGGAGGAGCAAGATCGGGATCAATCAAGAGCTTCCAAGTCTATAAAGCGATCTCCATTGCTCTGATCCTAATAAGCATGGGATGGACAATGCAGGTGATCAAGAACATTCTACGAGCCAATTTCTCACGCATTCATCACTCCAAGCTCCTGCAAGAAATCGAGATTGACAGTTTCTTGTCTTTCAAAGAGACAATTTCAGGATCCATAGGGACAATTTGTGCAGGATCCTTGGCTGTACCACTGATTTGGCTCCTTCAGGTCTTGTCTAAGGCTTTGAATCTCGCTTCAGGCGGCGGAGATGAGTTCATGTTCTCGTGCAACGAGTGTTACACCACTATAGCTTCTACATTGATAAGGCGCGGAAACTGCTGGGGTTTCGTGCACGTCGGAGCTTACGGAAAAGGGATAGTACAAGCTTCAGCGGACGTTCGGGATCTCTTTGAGAGAGCTAACATACTAAATGTTGTTGAATCGGAGATTGTGAATTCCGTCTGTTTTCTCAGTTGTGTGGCTATTGGTTCTCTGAGTAGCCTTGTAGGAGGAAGCTGGGCTTTTGTAGTGCACAAAGGATATACAGTCGAGGTGTCCGTTTACGCCTTCTTGATCGGATACTTTATGGTAAGAAGAACACATTTGACTTATTGCAAACTAAATGTGTTTCTTAGATTGCTGAATTTTTGAATTTGCAGACGCAGATAGCTATGGCGTGGCCTCAAGCTACGGTGTTGGCGTACTATGTTGCTTATTCGGAGAATCATGAGTCTGAGCACTTTGATGGAACGGTTGAAGCTCGGATACAGGAGCTGCAAAGATATCAAGAATAGTGATCATGCAGTAATGGTGATGTATTTTAGTTAGTTCAGCTACGTGTCTGTCAATTTCTACATTCTAACGTTGTACAGGAGAATTACTGACTGCTATAGATTCAAAACAATACATTTTGATGTTGAATAGTTAGTTCCATTTGCTGTCATTTTTTGCAGATTGAAGCAAATAATAGTAATCTTATATTCTTAATTCTTAATGAACATAGAACACTCAAAATTCAAGAAAGTATAGTATAAACCCAGAATGGATACAAGTGTAAATCTCTGTGCTTGTAAATCACGGGAAGCTTGGCTATTAATAGAGGTGGACTTCAATAAAGCCATTAATAAATGAAACCATGAGTATTGAGGGAATATTTTTAACTAATTTATTTAAAATTTAAAATTGGAAATCTAACCCCCTCAATTTTCATCTTTTGGTTTTTATTCCATAATTAAAAAAGTAAATAAATATTTTTTTACTATCAACAGTTGTGACACCTTGACAATACAATTATATACGTTCAATAATTGATGATAAACAATTTCGTATTGCCAACAAAAAAAATTGGGAATTTCTTTTTTTCCATAATAGTTTGTTTTTTAAAAAAAAATTATGAGATAAAAAATTAAAAGATGAAAAAAATTGAGGTTTAAATTTCCAATTTAATAATTCAAGCAAGGTCAACCAGCTAGTATATCATACTTACTAAAGGCCAAGATGAATGATTTCTACCTGAATGTGAAAAATTGAAAAAGCACAATCGTAGGTTCAAGAATAGCTTAATCCAAGAAGCTCACACTTACTAACATCATAGTTGGTGTTGATAGATTGAAGCCTTTGTCATGAGGAACATAAAGCTTTTTGGATAATACAACACCAACTCAGAAGTATTCAAAAGCTTCAACAAATTTTGCACTGGTACATATTGCTAATGTAATAAGCTCGAATCCTACTTTTTTTTATCTTCTTTTTTTTTTTTTTCCCGATGTGACCTATGTATAATATTCACAATACATAGTTTGTCGGAGTTTTAATGACACCAAACTTATCGAATTTTACGTTTCAAATGTTTTTTATCTTAATTTACATGTAAGATGAGCATTACAAAGGTTTGACTAGGTATTTTATAAGTGCATCTGACGAAAACAAAACCGCTTATCTATGCATATTTTTAATAAAGATTCCGGCAATCTGAATTGAGCTAGATATGGATCCATAAGCAAGATCCAAACTCAAGAAGGACAACCAAGCCACAAAATCACAAGCCGCAAATATCCGGAAATGCACTGGTATTAGGAGTTTATCCGGATGTCTAAAATAACATGTCATATCAGATCCGGTAATCCGAAAAAATCTCCTAGATCATAATCAGACAGATCAAAATGGATATATCATCCCTTGTTTGAATCTTATTGCTTTCTTTGCCTTTCTTATGACTTATTTCATTGGAGTTGGGTGCATGTGCTTGACTCGCCCCCACTCGATATGTGAGTTCTTATTTCTAGTGATGCAAAGGGTGTTTGCATCCCCGTATGACTCGTTTGTAATCCTTTTTACGTTTTTATTTTAAGTATGTTTGCGCGGAGAGCCAAGCCTCTTTTACCAAAAAAAAGAAAAATGACTGTTATTTCATTCTTTTGTGAGAATCTACTTGCATAGTGTTCAAGGAAGTCTTCCAAAATGTTTGTTTGTTGGTCTTGTTTAACTGTTAGGTGAACATCTCTTGAGATTAATAAAATTTATTTGCCTTTCTTATCAGAAATTTGTTTGTTGCTCTCTTAGAAAAAGGAGTATCCCAAAATCCAAACCTAAGAGGGTTAACAAGTTTTCTACACAACTACAAAGCAAAATCATAAACAAACCATCTGAATGAAAAAACTCAACAAAGATAATCACAAAACATAACCCATAGTAGTACAAAAGTTATTATACAACAAGACCAACAATCAAACGGGACGATAAGTCTGTGAATTCAAGTTGGAGCAAGGTGAAGCTCTACATTCATAGACACAAATAAAATTAAAAAAAGTTTTATTAAGTAAAGAATAGACTGGGTATTACATTTTACAATTCAGGAATCAGCTTAATTTCAAATTTTAGTAATATAACTAAAAAAAAATACTAATCCAAATTCCAAAATGAAGTTATCTTATACTTGTCTTGACAAGACCATTCACATAAATGAAACCCATACTAACAAAGTATACAAGCAAAAGATGAATAAAATGCTCTGCACTTCATCTCTTCTGGAAGTTGAAGGATTTCATGGCGTAGGCAAAAGTAACTATGAAAATCAGGCAAAATCCGACCACGGCAATGGCAGCAACACTTAGCAACTCATTTTTGTACCCAAAATACTCTCTTAGATACTGACTTATTGGCATGGATTGGTATGTGCCTGAAAGCCTCATTTGCTCGTGCATGTCGCCGTACTGAGACGTCAGGAGACCGTACAGACTCCACGCTACTGGGTTTGCCCAATAATACCATCTCCACCATATTGGTATCCTCTGCATTCATAAGACCCGAATTTTAAACAAACTGAACGTGTAAAAGTTGCCAAAAGTAGAAAGAAAGAGTGTAGGATAGGAGATGTGAGCATGTTACCATCCAAGGAAGCATGAAGCCACTGAAGAGATTCCACAACATGAAGAAAGGAGCACCGAGTATGGCAGCGACATTGTGATTTGGGGTGACAGCGATAATCATCATTCCGAAAAAGGTGAAGTAGAGTAAGGTGAAGTACATGAAGAACAAGTACCATGCGCATTTCAGAACATTCCATTCAAAAGATGCCATGGAGTAGAAGATGGCGCTGTAGATTATTGACTGTACAAATACGTATGGGAACTCGATTGTGACCTGTACAAGGAAGTGTTTGTAATCCAGTGTTTCTGTTAAGGGAAGGTTCATATGTGCAGCAAAATGTGTACCTGGGAAAATGCAAATGGAAGAGCCGAGTACATTCCTGCAGCTCGTTCTCTGTATGAAACGGCCCTTTCCACAGAAACAACGGGTTGAACGGCTGTGGCATTGGTGATTCCGATGAATAGGACCGCTGAGTACATTGATCCCATAGCATTAAGGATATCTTGTTGAGTATCCCTGTGAACATGAATCATAAAGTGTTTTGTAGTGTTTTTATGTGCAATAAAGAAGCCAAGCAAATAGGGAAGTAAAGAAGTGAGAATGAACCTTTTAGAACCAAATTTCCAACAGATTGTACCAAACATGAGCGATATGATGACCGTGTAGAAGAAGCGTACAGCGGTGTATTGTGGCATCCGCCAGTAAGATAGGTTTTGTTTCCAAAAGCAAGCACAAAACTGAGAAAAATATGAATGAGCATACTTGGTGGGGAAGCTCAAATCCTCCGAATCCAACTCCGGTTTACTTAACCGTGCTACTTTATGCTTATTAATCCTGAGAGAACAGTTTAAAGACAAGTGAAATGTGAAAAACTCTGCCTAGTAATTAACTAATAAGCTGAGCATTATTGAAAGTTGAAGCCTACCGAAAGAGAATTGATTGTCTGTATACTTCGGCAAAGTCTAGCCCAATTCGAGCTTCCTCTGCAGGAGAGGTAACATCCAGAACCCATGCAGCTGGGTTTTGACCAGGCTTAATTTTCGGGATGCCTTCAACTGCCTAGTTGACAAAGAAAAAGCAAACCTCAATGTAGGTTATGTCAAGATATGGGTATCAATATATAGGTATGAGGCATACGAGGTATGAGATTGATATCTGATATCTTTATTTCGGAGAGGAAGAATAGAAGAGGGGGGAGCCATATAAGATATGTGATACGTCTAGATTTTTTAGTATATCAAGATTGTCAGTTTGATATACCAAACATAGGTTTGAATTTTTCTATGTTGATAGTCATATCTGATATCTAGATATGGATACCAAACAGGCCCTAAAACATCCAGCATTGAGGAAAAGAAATTTACCTCGAAGTACTTGACAAGATCACGGGATCTGTAACCCAGGGGGCCTGCATAGATCAACTTTCCGCCACGCTTCATCAATAAGAGCTGTAATGATGTGCAAATTTTTTAAAGTTATGACTCACAATAATGATTAACATTGACAGAGGGGAAAAGATTGAAAGAGAATACCCCTCCGTTCACAAATAATTGTTGTTTTAGCCTTGTACTTTTGTTAAATATATCTTCTAATCATTAGTATTGGGTTAGTTCTAATTTTCAATAAAACCAAAAGTAAAGTAATAATTAATAAGTGTTCAAAATGCTAAAACGACAATTATTTGTGAACAGAGGGGGTAAAAAGAAAGAAGAATAGAAGGGAGAGTAAAAAACGGACCTCATCAAAAGATTCAAATATATCTATGCTTGGTTGATGGATGGTGCAAACTATCGTCCGTCCTGTATTCACAATGTTCCTTACGGTTCTCATAACAATGGCAGCAGCCCTAGCATCTAAGCCAGATGTAGGCTCATCCATGAACACAATTGAAGGATTGGCAACAAGTTCAACGGCAATGGTTAATCTTTTTCTTTGCTCTGTAGACAGTCCATCAACTCCAGGCATACCAACCAACGCTTTTCTAAGCTCAGTGAGCTCAACGAGTTCCATAACCTCTTCAACAAAACTCTACATGTCAACAACTAGAAACATAAGCACACATTCAAGCACACACATAACTGTAGGGGTATTACTATTAGTGTATAGAAATACATACCATTTTTGTCCTCACGTCCACATGAGAAGGTAGCCGTAGCCACGCAGAAAATATAAGTGACTCATACACTGTTAAACATGGTGAATGGATATCACTCTGTTCACAATACCCAGATACCCTAGCAAAGGTCTCTTGCTTCTTAGGGTAGCCAGAAATGTATATACTCCCTTCAACTGTTCCACCTGTTTTCCTGCCAGCTAGGACATCCATAAGGGTCGTCTTTCCAGCACCGCTTGCTCCTACCAATGCAGTAAGAATTCCGGGTCTAAATGTCCCAGTTACATTGTATAATAGCTGAAGTCTATCTGTAACTACACCTTGTTGTTTGAGCTCCTGATGCAATATTGAGCTAATAATAAGGAATGTGTACACTCAAAGGAAAAGAATAAGAGGCGGATTTACGAAGTTATGAACAAGTAGTGACATACCACAGGGACATCTACATAGTAGTTAACATTGCTGAAACACATGGAAAGAGGTTGAAATGGAAGAACCATGCCTTTCATCACTTTGGAGTCTCTTCCTGTCGAAATGGTATAGAAAGTTGTAGAACAATTAGAAATGGAACAAATGAGGGTAGAAATCCTTAATTTTTTGTTAACAGAATTACTTAAAATGCCATTATATTTTCCACTCAATAAGTAATTAATTATTTTTCAATCTGAATCTTTGATTCTAGATAGCAAAAAATTATAACAATATCAGATAAATCTTATCAAGCTTAAATTTTTGATATACTTTAATAAATCTACATTTTAAAAAAATTATTTACCAACAGTATATAGTATATGCCAATCAAATCATAATTTATTATTTAGTTAATTAAATATAATGTCTACGTAGGTGAGTAAGGGCTCGTTTGATATGTTTCGGGAATCGGGTTAGGATCAAGAATTGGATTGGGCTGAAGAATGACATAATCCGGTTGTGTTTAGTATGTTGACGGAATAGTGGGGGTCTTGAAATGACACAAAACCTCTTGTTTATATGGGAATCAAATTTATTAATGAAGTTGGAATCACTCATTCCTAGAAACATTAAAAATTTCCATTCCAACATTTACCAAACAAGAGTCTTGGAATGGATCATTTTCATTCCCATTCATGATTCCATGGAATAGATACCAAACAAGCCATCAATGTAAGATCAATTAAATCATTTTCATGTAATCAAATTTAATGTTATCAATTATGATTTCACCATACATCACATGTAGTTTACAGTTACTATATATCTTAAGAAAAATCCACACAAGGTGCGCGGCACAAACTAGGTCAGAAATCAGAATGAATAGTTCCTTGACAAAAACAAAAAGGAAAATGTATATACCAGTGAATGAGAATGATTGTTGCAAAAATTCCCCAAGCTCGATTGCATCATTTTCTTCCTCTACTTCCTTGTCCCGATCTTGGTGCTTTTTCTTAGAAACAATAGCCTGTCTTATTCCCAGAGCTACAATCATTGATAAAATGAAAAGATTCTGTCATTTATCTCTTAGATGTGCCTGATTCTATCTTTACCCTACTGTCAACACTCTGAACTTATGGAGGCATTAGTATCTGAATCTCTGAACTTAGAAGCAGATTTTATTTATACATAATCCAAATAAATAAAATTAATACAGGAGGGCATTTAATATGATTTCCATTTTATTCTCTCTAATTCCACACTATCTTGATTCTTTAAGTTTGGATTTGAAAAGAAAATAATTGCAAAATGATTGTAACAAGGGGATCTTGCAGAGCTAGGATGTTTACTGAAATGTATGTCAAGAGTGTTAGAAAATAGGCAACTTACGGTTTAGATAAGTCAAGAAGACAATAAAGAGAATGTTGAACAAAAGTATGTAGCCTAGCAGAGCACCAGCACCAATCCAGTACCAGTAGCTCTGTGGAAATAGACTTCTTGCCTTCAGAAGCATCACACCTAAGGACATTGGTATGTTGTCTGCAGCTCTCTGCAAAAAATTTTAAAAAAATACTTTGAGCAGTCAATAAACGGCTCTTTACTAGGATATTACGCATTAGGAACCGGATTATGTCATTTCTTTCTTAACAAATCCCCGCAAAATTAGGTGACACTTAAATGTATCAATGACTCCGCATTGCTGTTTAGGATAAAACTCAAAATATCATATCGACCTTGTCATAGTTAGATGTGAAAATTAGTAATATAGATAAGGTCTATACTTTTATGGATTTGAAACTCGAACAAGAATTTCTACTATAATGTATATGCATATAATATTAAGAAATAGTAGTAAGCTTATGTTAACCTTATCCCATGATTCACCAAGAAATTCATTAACAGAAGCTGCATTTTGAGCATACATCAAGGGGGATACCCAATAACCCCAGATCCACCACTTTGGTATGCTGTCTGTCAAACAAGAAATGATTGATATAAGAAAATAAGTTATTATAACAGAAAAGTAGAACAAAGTTGTTATATAAATTTACCTCTTGATATGATAAATCCTCCAAGAGCCATGACAACCAACATTGCAAATGAGCCAAAGGTATTAGCAACTATTAGATTTCTTCCCAAGGATGCCATTACACGGAAAAGGGCTATAGACATCTGGTGCAAAAGAAAAAGAACTAAAAAATGCAGCAGGCATCTGCACACATAAATTCAACATAATTAAGGTCGTTGTCAAGTCAAACCCTCCGCTAGACATAATTCCCTTAATCATAAGTGAATTAATATACCTTTCTATTTGGGGATCAAATCCAACTCCATAGTATGTAATTCCTACCCAGATTACAGTCTCAATAAAGGAACATGGAATGCTCAAAATCCAAGAAGGTATAGTATAAACCCAACATGGATAGAAGTGCAAATCTCTGTGCTTGTAAATCACTGGAAGCTTGGCTATTAATAGAGGGACTTCCATGAAGCCATTAAATAAAACCATGAGTATTGCAAAATAAATAGCTCCAAGAAAAACTCCTCCATCTTCAAGTGTATTGCGATGCATGGTTGATCGGAAAAATACAGTCACTATGATTGATGTAATCATAATAAGCTGCAAGACATAATATTTTGTTCCTTATCAGTATTCGGAAACCTGAATTCCCAGGCATCATATCAAAGGCCAAGATGAAGGATTTCTACCTGAATGTACTTAAATATAAATAAGAACAGTTGTCGTTTCAGGAGTAGCATCTGCCAAGAGAACCCCATCTTGAGAAGCTCAAACTTGCTAACACCATAACTGGATGTTGATAGTGCTGCGGGGTGATTAAGGCGTCTGTCATAAGGAACAGAGAGCTCCTTTGACAATACATCACCAACACGAAAAGATTTAAAAGCTTCTACAAATTTTGCCACAGGCACATATTGGTACCGATGCTCAGATCCAACCCAGTACTGCTTTTGATCTTTTTCTGATGTGACCTATGTACATTATTCACAGTATACTGTTAAATTCAAGAAGATGAAAAAATAATAATATATATGGCATGTGAAATCACATACTTCCTGCAAGAAATCGGCTATATTCTTTCTCTCTGGACATTTAAACCCCACATATGCGAAAAAATTAAGAGCATCCTCACGCGGTCCCTGATATACAATTTGGCCTTCACACAGAAGAATAATATCATCAAATAGCACATAGGTTTCAGGATCTGGTTGTAGCAAGGAAACAACTGTAGTCCCATCAAAAGCATGGGTTGAATGTCTTAGGAATTTGATAATTTGATGTGTTGTTGAACTATCCAGTCCTGTTGAGATTTCGTCCATCAGAAGCACTCTTGAAGTACCAACAAGTAATTCACCTGCAAAATATGCACAGACGTCATAATCATAACATCCGATCTTAGAATTTACCTTAATACGTGAAATACACTTAAACAGAAGTAGAAGGTACAATAGCTACCAGTAGTTAGTCGTTTCTTTTGGCCTCCAGAAATACCTCTTAACATTTCGTCTCCTACCAATGTGTCCGCACAATTGTCAAGTCCTAAAATCTTTGCACACAAGCTATTACTTATCAGGATATTATAGATGATGCCAAAATACTTAGTTCCATCCTTAAATCTTCGTAACAAACACCATTTTACTGAAAGTAAGATGATGGGACAAGGTAAGTTGACAATTTACCAAAAATTATTGATAGTTCATAATTGCATTCTGAAAACTGTTGATATAGTTCATAGTTGGGTTCCGAAAATAATAACTATCCTTGCCCGTTGAAAGTATAATGACATTATCCTAATTGAACATACCAACATAGATAATGATGTTGTAGTTCATATAGCAGAGATAAAAAGACCCACATCAAGTTTAAAAGGGAACTTTTCTTGATTTCTGGTATACCTTCAAAATGTACTCTGCATATAGACTTGTTTTATTTTCCCCAAGAGCCAGAGCCTGATCATAATGCCATTAGAAATTTATTAAGCATTGAATTTGAGGCTAACAAAGAAGTGATAAAATGAGAAAAATAAGAAGATACCTTGATTAATATATCAAGATCTTCATCAGGTTTAATCCCAGCACTCTTTTCTCTTCTTAACAGTTCCAAAAGCATTTCTATTGCATGTATAACAGTTGTTAGATACTATATCCGTAGCACATTATGAAATAGATGCATTCCACCCAATTGAGCTCACCATATTTGAAGCCAACACCTTGACAACGTCCAGAAAACTCTAAAGTCTCACGAACAGTCATCTCTGCCATGTGTTGATCCTTCTGACTGACATAAGCAGAGGTTCTTTGTGGAACAAACTCCTTAAGCTCATATCCATTATATGTAATTTCACCTGACACCTTCAAATAATTTCAACTGCATTAATATCAGCACGGCTATAACTTGTTATTTTGAAACTATAATTACGTTATCTTTGCCTTCCACTTGAATTAAAGTTGAAAGGAAATCATAAATAAGCAAAAAAATGTAAATGTTCTTATTATAGTACAGAATGACATTAAGGCAATCAGGATTCCCAGCAAATATGAAGATGAAACCTAATACCTGTAAATTATTCTCAAGGCGCCCGGCAAGGGCCAAGAGAAGTGTCGTTTTTCCAGAGCTTGGAGGACCCAAAAGTAATGTCAGCCTAAGATTGTAAAAAATGACAAAAGATAGATTTAGTCGGCAGAAACTCTTAACCTCAATATAACAGAGCTTAACAGAGTTTAGTAGTATGCCTGGATGGCTTTATGATTCCACTTATGTTATTTAAAATCGTCAATTTCGTCCTTTTGGCCAAGAAGGTCCCACATTTCCGCAAGAAAGCCTACATGAATTTAGTTGTATTAGAAAATGGACAAAAAAACAATATTGGACTGATGTTTCAGACACCAGTAAATTCATTCCTCTACAGCTTACCTCACTCATATTCAACATGTAATTAGGAATTGTAGGTAATGCTCTGCTACCAACATGAACAAAAGAGTCCACCTTCAGATGTTCATATCGAATCTCAACCCTTGGGAATTCGAGACCCACCCTACAAATCCAAATAAGAGAGACAATAAGTAAGTTGCTTCACTGCACAAGGTATATACTAGTACTTTAACTTCATAACAATAAAGTTATGACATACTTGTTTGCTAGAGCCATAGGTAAGTTGATTCATCTATAAACCAATTCAAGTATAGTATCGAAACTCATGGAAAACATGGCATGAAAGGCACAACAGAAAATTAACAATAAAACAAAAAAATCCAAAACTTAATAGTTATAATAAAAAAAAAGTGAAACACGAGAACTGTATACAGAAACAAAAGAGTGTGATACTGATACTGATGATAAATGAATTACACACCAAAACAGAGCAAGTAGAAACAAAAGAAGAAAAATGACAAATTGGAAAGAAAACTCAGACTTACACATCGAATCTATTTCGCAGTCTACGGAAGAAGAGTTCAGGATCTTGATTAACCTCCTTGACTAACCGATCCACCACAATACTCCTTGTTTCAGCGTCCAACTTACACACATCCACCTGAAGAACACCTCCTTCCATGTCGCGGAAAACTGAATTACGGGCCCTGACGTAGGTGGGCGACTTCTGTAGAGCAACCCACTTCGTGAGAGCCTCGTCGTCTCCATTGTTGTGGTTGCCATTTGCAACTTCTCCTGTCCCCGGACTGGCGAATGGGTTTTCCGGGTAGTTCCACATGGTGTTTGACGAAATGACCCAGAGAGCAAAGGAGAGTTAAAGCACAACAGAAGAGTTAATGGTGATGTACTAAAGTGGGTCTGTTGGATGTTTAAAAGCGGGAAGAGTTGGATGGATGAGTTGGACATTGTTGGCAGATCACTTGTTCAGCTCTGCAATTAATACTTGTCTTTGCTACTTTTTTTTTCCCCTCTCTGGTACACATGTAGAGAGAAGGAGGGGAGGAGAGAGGTTGAGGGTAGATGATTTTTGGTAAGACCAATATAAAAGAGCTTTTTACAAATCAGGAAATTAAATTGGTGGTTAAACGGTTGGAGGGAAAGAATGTATTGTTTTTTTCTTTTTGTTTTTTGTTTTTTTTTTTATACAAAGTAAGCTTGTTAGACCATGTTAATTTTTACCAGGGATGAATATAAATCCCTAAATTTGGATCCGGTCCGGTCCTATTCGGCTGAAATTTCATTTAAAAATAACATATCGTCTTGAATTTGTTTCACGAAAAAAAACATTTGAAATAAGATACGGGCTTTAATTTTTTGTCTCACTGGACTTGTATTGTACATGATAAGAATTTTAATTTAAAATGTCAATAATATTGAATCTCTAAGCCTAAATCATTAGTTATATATTTAAAAACTAAATTATGAAGACTCAAATTGGCAAATAGCCGAATAACTCACATACCTTATCGATTTGTTACGGGTTGGACTTTTATTTTTGATCTTTAAATAAAAAACAATTATATTTTAAGGAGATTATGTAATACGTTACTAACTTATCATAGATTATTAAAAAATTTAATGCATTTGGTTTTGAGTATGACATAAACGGATATTTTTGTGTGTAAATCGTAAGATTTAAACACTATAAAATAAATATAGGCCAAGCGGGATTAATCTCGTCACATCCAGTCCCGATCTCAGCCGGTATAGGGTAGGGCGGAATTCATCTAAAAAATACAAGGCTCATCCCGATCCCGTCCATGTATAATAGCCGGGACAAAAGGTGGGATGACTCTCCCATCACTTCTTGTCTCGTGTCCACCACTATTTTTTACCAGACGGTCATAAATTAACATACTTTTGGCGGGGTCTTTAGCATCGTGTAGAATTGTGTCTTCCGTTCCAGGATTGTTATAGTCAATTATTGTGAGTCTATTAATAACTCTAATGACTTTCGTGAAAGTATGAACCTGTGTAAAATGAGATAACAAGTGAGAGTTGTAAAAAAAAAAAAAAAGAGATCAAAATTTCATGGTGGTTTCCAAATATTTAGTTAAACTATCTCCTTTGATGTCGGTATAATTTATGTAATGTCCATCTGTTTTGCTTTTATTTGCTCCTTTCTAAGGTCATATGCTTCCGCATGCAAGACCGATGTGAAACAACATTTTCTATACACGAAAAAAATTTCTTATACAAAATGATCTCTCAAGATGTAGCCAGAAATACTATACTCATTATCGCGTTTTGATGGATCAAAATCCAGCTTTATTGTTCCTGTTGGTTTTATCCAATGAATATTTCTTGTTTTCCTATGTCGTTGATTTGTGTCTTTCTTCTTACTAGGATTCTTACGAATAGATTCAATATTCATCATCCCATTCTTTAATTAGGGTGTTGACTAGTTGTCTAATTCCTTAGAAAAAACATTAAGTAGCCTCTTTGATTTTTGGTATGAAATGCTATGACATTCATTTAAGTAGACACTCTTTATTTTTTGATATGAAATGCTATTGACAAGACATTTAAAGAAAAGCTAACAAAGGACACACTTATACAACCTTCTATTATTGGTATGAAATGCTATTGACATCCATTCCTTGTAAAAGAATATTGAAATCTATTTGGAGGAGCCGGGAAAACATCCATTTAAGTAGACAATCTTTGATTTTTGGTATGAAATGCTATTGACATGACATTTAAAGAAAAGCTAACAAAGGACACACTTATACAACATTCTATTATTTTAGGTTTCTTTACGTTGCGAGTCTATCAATTGACATTTTTCACATTAAGTTTTTATTTTTGGCATAAATTTTTTTCATGTCCCAAACCCTATGCATTTGCACCGAATATTATAATATTTTTATGGATCAAATTCATAGCTAACTAGGTTGAAAAACCAATATTTCTCATTTGACACCCAATATAAGTATATAACATATCTTGTTAATAATAAAGGAACTAATGATATTTATTTGTTGGTTTGATTTTCATTTGTAGCAATTATTCAAAACCTTTTTTAGATATTTATGTTCCTACTATATTCTACGTTCCATCCAAAACCCGTTTTATTAAATTTCAACTGAAGATTAATTAATTTTTTCCCACTATTGAATGAATTTTTTTTTAATTCCAAAGGCGGAATACCTTCATGTATTTTTCCCCATTTTACTTTTATTTAGATATTCTTTTGTAAAAACCGTAAATTTATAGGGAAGTTTCGTTTGAAGAATCTTATACAAAAAAAAAAAAAATTCTTTTGAAATTCCAACTCCTCCTCTTTCTTTTGATTTATTATTTATCTCAACATATGAGTGCTTAAAACTTTATTCCCTTTGTTTCAAAAAGAATTGTCTATTAATTTGGTTTTATCCTTTATGAATTGCTAGATGATGAACTTTGCATAATAAAATTGGATTTGGTGTTGATCATGGAAGTTTTAACCAAATAGTTAAGAATAGCCTCCCCGCAAGGATACGGGATCGGGTGTAGTATATTCGGTATCGGATTTACAAGGATATCAACACTCATCTAATGAAGATGCACAAAGAATAACATGAGGTGTATTTGTCAACCATGCAACAACATTATCATGCAATGGGTATTTTTTAATCCGAACGTCACATATCCACCGCCTGATGCAGAAAGTGATTAGTCCTATTCGATATGCTTATGTGTTTTATTTTCAGACAATGGATTCTTGTTACGTCTTTTTGTTCATTGTTTTGAAGACTAACAACAATTTGGATGTTTGTTGTTAACTTCTTGAAATATTGTTTGAATGTTCAAGTTCTTATTATTAGAGGGTTTTAGTGTGGACATACTGTTTTTTCATTCACAAAATACGTCTAAATATATTAAGTGTATATTTAAATGATCATGCATCAGTAAAATCTAATTTAACAAGTATACATATAATATACAACGATATTTAATTGTCATACCACTTCTATCTAAAATTACCGTCCATTCTTAATAAACTAACAAAACTAACAATCATTCATCTGTTAATTCAATCAAATTTAACGAACATATTCATATAATCAAGATTAACGATCATTCCTCTCTATCAATAAAATTGAAAAGAGGAAACTTTGCCTATTATTAAATTTAACGATCAATCCTATTATACTATCAATTTAACGAGTAGTTTATATCCCTATTATAAAATTAACAATGAAATACATGTTGATCAACATATAGCATGTACCATGAGAAACTCAAAAATATAATGTCTCAAACTTGTTCAATATATATTATATAATTGTCCCAAAGTTCTAATACGATTCATGCCACGTCAACGTGGTAATTCTAATAATAAAATGTTCAAAATATAATGATTTTCACTAAAAAATAATAATGATAGTTACTTGTGAGGACAAGTACGGTTGTTATGACCTTCTTTAAGACCACATGCTGCAAACCCTTATTTTTCATCTTTGTGTTTTTTGGTTTCATTGTTCCGCCAAAAAATATTTTTCTTGATCCTTTGTTGTTGGCCTGTTCGGGATCCTTCACGTCCATAGTAGTCGGAACAGTGACACCAACATAATCCTCCACCAACCTGTGGCTTTGACTATGTTTGTCTCCTACTTTATCGGACACTTTTTGCAAATTCAACCAATTTAATTTTATCATTTCAATAAATGATTTTAACTCTTCAGCATCATCATATATAGCATTTGTGTAAGAATGAAATTCAGTCCAAACTTCATTTATCAGTAACTTTATCTCTCGAAGTTCATTTGACTACCTAGATAACCCATTGTCTTCAAGATCAACGGATGCATTTGATTTTTTTGGACCACATTTGAAGTATCATCTGATCTGACATTTTTCCAACTTGATGTTGTTGTATACACAAATATGTGGTGGCAAGGATATCATACACAATTGAACATCTTGCAACTACATACATCATTGTTGTTTGATCTTATCAATTCAACTCCATACTACATTCTATTGTCATCAAAAATATTGTACTTGTCCACCAATTCACTCTTTGAAATACCATTCAAGGTGGAATTGTATAAAACTACCTCGATCTCTAATTGCACCTTTGAAAAAAATACTTAGAGTGTATATTTTTGTACAAGATTTTTCATACCAGTATTGAGTCTTCATATCTAGTTTTATTGTCTCTCGATTTGTGCGTTGATCCTCGCTTGCTCATGACGTTGTTGGTCCATTGTAGTGTCGAACAACATCATCAATTCAACCAAGCTCTTTTCGCTATCAGTAAAACGGTCAAAAAAAACTATTTGTTGACTCCAACATTGAAGTAGTTCGAAGTAGTCCTCCTAGTAATAAGTCCCGGAAATAAGCAGGGATCCATTGACACCGGATGCCAAACATGTGAGCCAACCAAATGTAACACCCCAAATCCGTAGGACTCGAGGTGCTACTGGGCTAGAATCTCACAATGGATCCTGACCCTAGCCTGACAACAAGTTCACTGCATCTTACAACAAGGCACAGATAGATTAAATCCAAACATAAAATTGATATATACATATATCAAAAGGTAATACAGAAGTACCGCTGAGTACAAAAGTAAACATAAACTGTACATATGAAATATCCCATAACCCTCGCATAAAACCCAGTGTACGGAGCCCCCAGCGGATCACCCACTCTTGATCACTCTACAGCTCTCCTAACCTGCAAAGGATCTACAACACGGTATAAAACCGTTAGCTAACCATACACATATATATAGATGATAAGCATAAGCACAATCACACATCAAGGAATAATAACACATCATCATGCTTTCACACATTTACCCGGTTTATTATCTTTATAAAGTCCAACCACAATCGTTTCGGATCCCCGATACAATCAGATTTTATACCGTGAATATGAATATATGTGACACGAGGAATATAACCCTCGCCGTTGGGTGCTCATGGCAGCTGGAGTGGCCCCTGGTCACACCCACCCGTGTACCCTAAGGGAATGGGGAGTAGCCAACCGTGTACCAAGTCTGACCCAACCACAAAGAACCGCCCAGACTCCAAATGGATGAAAGGGACAGTTGTCATGGCCCTACAATGGGCAATCACTATACCATAGGTCGGTAATCATCATAACGCATGCTATAAAGCATATAACAAATACCACTCATGCATACATCCAATATAAGGATGGTAGCTAAGTAAGTCCTATGGACTTACCTCAACCTCAGAATAATCTCAACCACGTAGTACTCTCAAGTATGATCAGCTCCAAATCTAGAGAACAGCACTGCCTATACAAGGCATACAGAGATATCAATCTCCTATCAAACAAAGGGGTCACACCTAGACCCAAGGGATCCATAAGGATCATATCCAACTTATAAACCTCGATAAACTACTGAACCTCAAAGCCATAACCGGCATACAGATATATCACATCCTCATCATTTTATCCTCATACACATACCTAGCATGCCACTAAACCGCTCATACTAGGAAAGTAAAGGATCTACCTTACTCTAGGTAGACCCGGGACAAGACGCATCTGCGTGACAAGAGAGATGCAGGGGCGGAACAAGGCAACCCGCAGGCACGGCGATGCTCGGCCGTAGGCAAACGCAGGCCCGGGCGCAGGCGCTGGGACACGGCTCCCGCAGGGGCGGCGGCTTCCAGGCGCGGAGGCGGCGACAGTGCAGAGTGTGATCCCGCAATTCCTCTTCGGCTCTTCACGTGATCAAATCACGTCTTCTCTCATCCAAAATCACACACACATACATATACATACACATACCAACATCAATCTACATTCACATACATCTAATCCTAAGCTAAGCAAAGGAATCAAGGAAGAAGAAAGAAAGAAGAAGCAAGAATGGAACTTACCACTGTTGTGGTCTAGGCAAAGGAAGATCACAACCAACCTCACTGGCTTCCTAGCTCAGCAACACACATCAAGCTCATCAACATCATCAACCACACACAACTCTTTCAAACTCTAAAGAAGAACAAGATCAAGATCAAGATGGAGAGAAGGGAGAAGCAAGAAGTACGTAAGGAAGATGGGAATGAAGTGAAGAAGAAATCCTTGCTCATCAAGGAAAGGAAGAGGTAAGGAAGAGAGTAAAGCACGAATCAAAGAGTCAACAAAACCGGTTACAGCCGCAGGAAACCGTAGGGGCGGAATTTCGTGGCCGCAGGGGCAGATCACTACTCGAGCCGCAGGGGCGGCTCCCTGAACCAGCGGGGGCGGCTAAGGTCAAAAGACTAAGGCTCTTACACCAAACATCATTTTCCTTATCAAATTCAGCCATTAGCTCTCCTCATTGATGTTCAAACTCAGTTGGTTCAATCTGGTAGCTCCACACAATAGCATTTAATTTTTTCAAGAAATTGGGATATTCTTCAATAAACCTATAATCAACCTTGTGTAGTTGTGTGTTATCATGTTCATTATTTTCCACATATAGAGTCGGTGATGTGTTTGCTCGAATACATTCTTTACTACAACCTTCATAGCTGGATCTTGACCTGTTATTAATATGGTTGGTTCCTTTAAAACTACTTGCTTGAATTGCTTGAATAACAACTCATATGTAGGAATGGCAATGGGTCGGGGTGATGGGTGAATTTACCACTTCCGTCACCCGACCCGTCACCTAAAATCTTCGCCCGACCCGTAGCTTTTGTCACCCTTACCCGTACTCGTCGGGTGAACGGGTGGATCGGGTTTTTTTCGGGTGAAATTTAACCCGTTTTCTTAACCTAGTATTCAACCAAAATTTTAAACAAATTGAAATTGTGTAAGCTAAAATTTAAATATAAAATTTAATTAAATTTATGGCTTAACAACTAACATGGTTGGAAAAAAATATAAATCTAAAACATCTTACATACCTCCAAAATATATAATGATCAAAAAGTGAAAAAATAACAAAAGATTATGAACACACTCTAGAGTTGTAACACTTACTTGACTCGTCTTCTCTAGTAATAGTATTTGTGTATGTAAAAAAAATATATTCCCTTAAAATTTACGGGACATTTAAATTAGTAGTGCCGACAAGGTCTTGTATGTCATACCTCCGAAACATCTTACATAACTCCAAAACATAAAATAAACAAAAAGTGAAAAAATAACAAAAGATTATGAACACATTGTAGAGTTGTAACACTCTATTTGACCCGTTTTCTTTAGTAATAGTATTTGTGTATGTAAAAAAATATATTCCCTTAAAATTTACGGGACATGGAAATTAGTAGTGTCGACAAGGTCTTGTATGTCATTAAAATATAAAAAATTGTTATAATAAAATGGGTGATGAATGTGGGTGATAGGTGCGGGTGATGGATACGGGTGGTGGGTCGGGTGATGGGTCCTGAGATGTTCACCCGTATCCGACCCGCCCCATAACCCGCTACAATCATCACCCGAGTTTCATCCGCATGTTAGCGGGTTTTCACCCGTTTTTTCTGGACGGGTTTTCGGACACCCATCGGTTGCGGGTGTGATTGCCATCCCTACTCATATGAATATCTTCCTTCAATATCAATCCAGCAACGAACGTAACACATTTGCCGTTATTGTCAACACCAGAAAACGGTGCAAATATCATCTTGAATCTGCATTTTAAACAAAATAAAATATTACCAAAATTATAAGATAATCACTTAAAACTCTCAGTTTAATGTTATATATAACGATAATTCAGGTCAACAATGCTATAATATTAACGACAATAAGTCTAAACCTTATAGTCCTTAAACATTCTTATATAAATTTTAACTGATAAAGTAAAATCATGCTGAAAAGTTTATAAGTGTAACACGTTTTGCATATCAAATTTATTATAAAAATACATGTTCGATCCATATGTAGCATCAAATCATACAGTGTCACCGTATAAAGCATAATATATTGTTTCTCCCAATAGGATATCGCTCGGATATGTGTTACGAGTTTTGAAACGGGTTGCTAAAAAACTCACTAAAATATTACGAGTCTAAAGGAATCCCAATATTTTCCTCAACTTTGATATCGCTGGGAAAAATCCCCAATATATTTCTAAAATCCGAAAGAAAATAATATTTCATCACTAAGTTCCTAAATAATTGTTTCGATTTGTCACTTAAATATATGTCCGACTATATCCCAAGAACGCTCATTTATTCTAAAACTCAAAGGAACTTACTACGAAAATCTCTCTCAGATAATAAAATCCGGGATATTACATCAATCCCCACTTTGAAAAAGTTTCGTCCCGAAACTTAAAATAAAAGAAGTAATTTTAAAAACAAAAAAAATGACACCACGATTGCTTGGGCTGATCTTGCGTATCAACGGGTTTATCTTTGAGCTTCCTATAGTTCTTCCAACATTGGTCCAAAATCTCCGGACATTACAATTAACGACCCTTCCTCTTTTTTTGAAAGGAAAAGAGAAATATATTAAGAAAGATCGCTTAAAGAAAGTTCAGACACAAATATAAGCATCTTCCATCGAAGATATCCTTAAGACCATTCTCTATCAAGATCATTTCTTGGCTCATTGCACCCACGAGGAACATATGTGATCCTACACGAGTAAGAACTTCTACAAAGAACTCTTATTTAATCCTGAATGATACCACCGTGCATGCAATTTATGGACCCATCCTCCAAAGATTGTGCCACTGATAAGCAGTCGGTCTTGATATGGATGTCGACAAAGCCTCTTAACCCACCATATTAGCCATTTCCTAGGTACTCGTTTCACCTTTGTCCCGACAATCATCCCAACATGGTTCTTCCAAATCACCCTCGTCCGATCTCTTCCTCCCCCGTCATCGAAGCGTCAACATTCACTTTGTACAACCATCATCCAGAGCTTGCCAAATTTAGAGATTCCCACCATTTGGGATCAATTGTTTTGTATTTTCCATAACATAATCATCCACCAGCTTCAAGAAACTATCCATGTGTAGAGGAATGTTGGGGGGAGTATCATCGAAGATCTCCATGTTTCTACTGGACCATAAAATCCATGCACGAGTCGTCAAGTTATGTATCAAGTCCATATTATACCTCTCGTGTAGCTTCATAAATAGTTGCTGCGTAGGGCATGAGAGGAAACTCATAGCCTGCATAAAGATCTTCATTCCCGCCCAAACTTCTCTTGACTTGGAACAAAAAATAATATTGTGCATGCAAGACTCTGAGAAGATATTACATCTAGGGCACAAAGAGTTTTCCAACACCCTCTTCGTGAAGAGATTTCCCTTCATCATCCAGGCCTTCATACACCCAACGCCGGACAAAACGCTTAACTTTCAGGAGCACCTTTAACTAGTTTTCAATTCAATCTACCGTAATGGTTCCGTTTCCCATCATTCCCTCTAGTCATCCCTCAATGTGTCCACATTATCAAGCCAAAATGTTGACTTCACCAAGAACAAGCCATCTAGTGAAGGTCACCAAACATCACCGGTGTTATTCAAGTTTAGAGGTATGGTTAAAATCAGGTTCTTATCTTTTTCACAAAATAGAGAAGTGACCAAATCAACATTTCAATCATCACCACTGTCACTAGTTAGTGGTTTTAAATTGATTATTTTGTCAATGACCTCCATCTTTCTAGGACATCTCAACTTCTTTTCCCTATCATTCATAACCCATTATTATATCCATACATTCTCATTGTTATTTGTTACTCTCCATCCTAGACCTTCCTTCAATGGGGCTTTATCCCTCCAAATATAACGCAAAGAGTGGCTAGGATTCCTAGATAAGGACACATCTAGAAGGAAAAAAAAGATGAATTTCGGAAATAACATACCTTAAGGATGCTATGAACCAGTGTAGACTTGTCCTGAAGCATATGCCATCCTTACTTAGCATCTAAGGCATTATTGAACACCCTCAAGTCCTTAAAACCCATTACTTCTAGTTTTTTGGTAAGCACAGTTTTTGTCAGCTCTTCCAATGTATATGTCTCCTAGTCGATGACGATCCTCACCAAGTTCTTGCCATCATTTCATGGATGCCATCCACCAAACCTTCAGACAATTTGAAAATGCTCATCGGGTAAGCGGGGATATTTTGAACCACTAATTCAAAAGGATTTCCCTTCCGGCTTGGGAGAGCAATCTTTCCTCCACCCCTCGAGTTTCTTGGCTATTATATCTTTGATCACCTCAAAAGTAGCTTTTTTGGAGTGTCTTATGATGGCTAGAAGGCCCAAGTACATTCCTTGCCTTTGAACCCTCTTGAATCCTAAAATTTCAGTTAGATGAATACCGTTAATGTTAGACATGTTTTTTTTCCAAAATGGAACTTTAGAATTTTTTGCTATTAATTTTGTTTCCCGAGGCCCTCTTGTAGCGGTTGTTCACATGAGTTATGCCTTCTTGAAGATTATCCCTTTCAGAAAACAGGTTGTTATTAACAAAAAATAGGTGAGTAATCGATATTGCATCTTTATTTACTTGAATTATATGGATGCATGGATCCTTTGTCTCTTTCAACACGCAGCAAACCAAAAAAACTTAAACACATAGGATAAATAGATGGGGGATACTAGGTCTCCCTCCCTGAGATTGTGGGAAGGAAAATTCGTGCCTCTATGACTCTCATTGATGTTGAAAGTAAAGGTAGAAGAAGATACATAATCCATCACTTTCTTCAACACAAACAGGAGCATGACTGAATGGTTCCATCACCATTCAAAGAAAATGCCACTCAATTCGGTCATACACCTTACTCATGTCAAGCTTGAGGGTCATCTCCCCAACCAACCAAGATCATTTATTTTTCATATAGTGAAATGTTTCAAGGGAAATCAGGGCGTAATCAATATTGTGTCGCCCCGGCCTTAACAAAAACACTCTACTCACTTGAGATAATAGCTGGCAAAATACCTTTCAAGCGGTTAGCCATGACTTTAGAGAGGATCTTGTACTAAACCATACATAGACTAAAAGGCATGTACTCAACCACCTTAGTTGGACATATATTTGTCCTTTGGAATGAGAGAGATTACCACATAAGTGATGTTAGAGATTTAGACTTCATCTTTCCACCAAGCTTTCACGTATTAAGTAACATCGTTCCCAATGATCCAACAAAAAAAAATTGTAAAAGATGGTATAGATTCCGTCAATGTTGTGCGCTTTCTTAGAATGCATCTCTTTTACCTCTCTCTAAATCTCACCTCCAAGTAGGTACCTTAGTTAAGTCATCGGTCATCTTCGGCGTCACCTTCTGTTCTATAACTTGAACCATCTCTAGTGTTCCCGAACTTGTGTCTCCTGAGGTGAAGAATGAGTTATAGAAACGAATCACCATCACCTCTACCTTATCATCATTGTGATGGTCATTTTCCTCCTCATCCTTAAGTGTTGTTTTTTTGTAATGAACATCCTTAAGTGTTGTAATGTGATTCTTGTGTTGCCTTCTGTGACGCTTTTTATTGAAAATGTTGTGTTCTTTGTTCCCATCCTATATTGTTTTTTATTAGACGCATTTTAGTTCGCCTACATTTGGCGAAAAGGGTCTTTATTGTATAGGTAGACAAAGTATGCCCTTAGACCCTTCATAATGGAGGGCAATGGGGCTATTATGTCCAACCATGTCACCAAAAATTGATGACCCGGATGAAAGAGGGTATAGTAGCTCTGAAGGTCAACGCCAGAATTGGCGTCGACTTCTATTTTTTCTATTTTTTTTCTATTTTTTTTTAGATTAAAACGACGATGTTTTTTGCTCAGTTGGGCCAAACACAACGTCATTTTAGCCTATGACTTTGCAGGGGGAGCAGCACCACATTGCGCGTTCTGACTTGCCGAATTTTGACTAGTGACAGCGCGTCATGTGGCATGGTAGTTTTTATTAAACTTAAAATTCGTTTTTCTCCATTAATATTAATTAAAAATAAATAAATTTTATATTTTAATATTGTTCAATTTTATCAATTCAATGACACCCACTTTGCATATGTTTTTTGATTAAATTTTCTTGTTTTTACTTCTTGTAACGTGTATATATGGTTTTACATAGTGAACATTTAGCTTTTTATGATTCATTTTTTACATAATAATTAATTTTGTCCACCTAATAAAATATTTATTTTTAAATATACTTACATATTTATTTATTTATTTATAATAAAAAAATAATTATAAAATGAATCTTTAACAAAGATATCAATTTACAAATAAAATTCCAATTTAATAAAAAAAAACTAAATGATACATTAACTTCAACGTAACACATTAACATGTAACTTATAACATAAGTTTAAAATAAAATGATATATAAATATACATTTCATAAATTTATATTAAAAATAAATATACAATTCATTAATTTATAATAATATTATTAACATATAAATGATATATACATTTACAATTCATTCAAATTGGCCAAAACCAACTATTACTACACTAACCTTCTATAATTACTTGCCCTCAGTTCACCTTCATTACTTTCTTAACCACACATGTAATTTTTATCTTTGTTACTCACTATTTTGTTAACCGCTCATATGGTTATTACTTTTTTTTGGTAAGTACATATGGTTATTATTTTCACATCCCCAATTTGAACTAAAAACAAAACAATTAAAGTGTAATAATCGGTGAATAGTTTTACCCCCGTTTAGTTGTAACTCCGGAAACGAAAACGGAATGAAAACGAATCTAGTCCATACGTACATTCTTGTTCATGAAGTTGTTGGGAATCATTCCTTGTGGTTTGAACTAATTATAGTAGAATTTGATTAGTTTTAATACCCTATAGGGTAACAAAGTAGGGGAAAACAAGTACATTTTGCATGAAAACCAACCAGAATGATTCCATGAACAAAGTACATATGTGAACTAGATTCGTTTCCATTTCCGGAGTTACAACCAAACGGGGTTAATCTTTTGGCACAACAAATTATATATTTTTAAAATTTTATAGTAGCCGATTAGTGAAAACTTATTTCACTGTAAAATCTTCAATTTTGTACGGGTACATGGTACGGGATACTGTTGTAGCAGCTATTAACTATTCTCAAATAACGCACCAAAAAAACTGTTCATATTAATGATTTAAACATTTGTCATCTGCATGTTGCATGCAGTAGTGATACAATATGTATGAAACGTAAACAATATGTCAGAGTTTTGTGTTGACCCTCCAATTCAATTATAAGACAATGACAACGTAGTGACGCAAGTGAAGTTCCTTTTTGTTAACATGCATCAACTACTCTATATACACTCGACTCATTCATAACCTCTTTTCTTTTCTTTACCTACTAGATGGACTTGCATGTCGTTGCCTATTAAATAATATATACCTGCCTAAGATATTAGCTAATACTAACGACTCATATGTTGCATATTGTCAAAGTCTGATACAGACGGACCGGGTAGAGCGGAGTCATATGCATCCGAGCGCAGTTCAAGCCCAACATATAAATTCGATGAGGTTTCATCCTAAAACCAATTGGCAATATGAGGAGTAGCCCACCGACCTTATATACTAGGTTGGAAAGTCTCAATCTTTCGATTGTTTATCTCCAACACATATATCATATATGTATCATATTTATAACTTAAATCATAAGCATATGGTTCATAAAGGGAGATACAATATTATGTCGTTACAATAATTACTTGTCTACAATATTATCTAACTCTTCCCTACATTTTTCTATACTTACCGCTCTATTTTACCTTTGGTTAGCTTATGTATCTGAATTTAAAGTAGATGCAACTAGTTTATGAATTATCGTGGGACCGTTCGGTAAAGAGACGAGATATATTATTTGATAGATTATAATCCATCAAGCCGAGAAAAAAGAACTAAATACGTATAAAACCGTCAAGATATAGTCTTTTTTCTAAAATGTCTCCAAAACTACTACTTGATTGTAGTCTTGCAATAATAATTATATTAAAAAAAAAAAAAACTAAACACGAAATGGGTTTTCACGTGTGTATATTTCACTCTTCTTTCTATCCGATTTCGGCGTTTATTGTTAGATAACATTTTAGACGTAGTTTCAGTGTTAAATAAACGTTTTTACCAGCATCTCCGATCCTAACTCTTATATACTTATAGAACCACTATAGCAGTTTGACATTCTTGGATTAAAACTAATTAAATATGTTTATGATATTTACCCAATTTACACCTAAATACACACAAAAACAATAAATATAAAAAGGAAAAATATAACCTTGTTTTAATAAATTATGGGGAATTAATAATAAAAAAAATTACGAAGTTTATATAATTATTATGCACATTGTCGAACGTGCTCATAGTAAATATGTGACCAATACTCAGTTGGTCTAGTGGGATGTGGTGCTAGACTCCTTAAGTGTTTAGCTTGGAGATTCGAGTTCGAATCCTTCTGGCAAACCGATCGAACCGGATGGTCTACGAATTTATCATATATTAAAAATAAAATAAAATAAAATATGTGATTTTATAACATAGGTATACCATGACTTGATTCATATTTACTAGGTTTAAATGTTTGCGCAGCCGAAATCCTAGTTGGATTACTTGTATGATCCATATATACCATCGTACGTTCATAAAGATGTACACATAAGAAGGTGATTGTGTCCACAAAATACGTGAGACCCGATTTAAAGTCCAAAGGAACATAATATATCACATGACTATATGTATATATACATACATAATATTTATAAATTGCGCGATTGCTAGCTACCCACTTGATTTGTCACCAATAAATGCATGCATACTTTGTTGGCTATGAATTAACTATATGATACTGCCTTTCTTCTTTTTCTTTTAATACAAATAAACTACCTTCTTTTTGTGGTAGAATTATATTTTTCAACTTTTATATATATGACAGTTTAGATATGAAAAAAACATTAAATTGAAATATCAAGTTTTTAGCAAGGACCAATCTTGATGTCAAATGTATCTACGACTAGACCGCAGGGCGCAGCCAGTACCGTTGAAAACCAACGGACACAAAATTGAAATAAACTAACCTTCCATTTAGTTCCGTTTAGTTGTAACTCCGAAAATGGAACGGAATGAAAATAAATATAGTTCATATTAGTACTTTGTTAATGGAATTATTTCATGTGGTTTCATGCAAAATGCACTTGCTTCCTCTCATTTTATTACCCTATAGGGTGGTATCAAAACTAATCAACTTCTATTACAATTACTTCAAACCTCAAGGAATGATTCCCAAAAACTTCATGAACATGAGTATACTTATGAACTAGATATGTTTCCATTCCGTTTCCGTTTCCGAAGTTTAAACTAAACAGGCCCTAAGTTTATGTTTGGTTGTAACCCAAAAATAGAAATTGAATGAAAACGAATCTAGTCTATATTTATACCTTTCTTCATAAATTATTATTTTTTGGTCAGATGTTCATAAATTTTTTTAGAATCATGTTTTGTGGTTTAAGTAATTGTAGTGGAATTTGATTAGATTTGATACCATATAGAAAAACCAACTTGGGAAATCAAATGCATTTTACATGAAACCACATTATTGAAAATTTAATGTACAAGGGTACACATATGGACCGAATATATTTTCATTCCGTTTCCGAAATTACATCCAAGCAGGAGCTAAGAAACAAATGTACCCTTATTCCTTCGTCCATGATTGGATAACTCGCAGACTACAAGCTAGATACACTATATTTTTAGGAGGATCACGATTCACGGTACACTTAATCACGGGCTAAAATTATTATTAGCTTGGTAATCTATTCATCTCGCGGTGGACATAACACTAACCCCCCGTTTGGTTGTAACTCCAGAAACGGAAACGGAATGGAAACGAATCTAGTCCACATATGTACTTTGTTCATGGAATCATTTCGGTTGGTTTCATGCAAAATGCACTTGTTTCCCCATACTTTACTACCCTATAGGGTATTAAAACTAATCAAATTCTACTACAATTAGTTCAAACCACAAGGAATGATTCCCAACAACTTCATGAACAAGGGTGTACGTATGGACTATATTCGTTTTCATTCCGTTTCCGTTTCCGGAGTTTAAACCAAACGGGCCCTAAATATATAAGATTTTCAAATAGTCTTTGCGATGACTTAACAGATTCGAGATAGGGTGACCAACTGACCACATTAGAGGCTCTTTTGAGAAATATGGTTAGCAAATAGTAATAATGTGAACGCAGCTGATCGAATAACAAAATTAATAGTTTTTTTATAAGAAAAATGAAAGTACCTAAGCCTTAGGCATATTACTTTTAAGGAAAGAAGGTGATAATAGGTAAGGTGGATTGGATTATGCCATTATGGTTTATAAATGTCGACAAAGTTGGTCAGCTAACATAGACGAATGAGGACCCATTCATTAATATGTGTACGTAAATGCATGACTGTGACTCCAATGAGATGATAATGTTATGTTGTCCAAACAAGGCCCATTACTATACGGGCCAGCCCAGTCTCTCTTCCTACCTCTGGCCCGATCAAAAGTAGGCCCAGACCGGAACATGTGGATATTACTGCCCTTCACTTTACAAGGAACGAGGGATTCAAATTAGTGACTTCATTAGGAAGGTGGAGTTCGTTTGATCAAGAGCTTATATGAACCGCGTTGGCGGATATATACGCTCCCATGAACATGACATCGTAGGTTGTGGACCTTGTAAATTGTGTTACAGGTTAGTGATAGGGTTATAATTGTAATTTACTATTTATATGTCTAAATCTCCTTATTATCTCTATCCATAAATTAGTCGATTGACTCATGTTTTTGCTGCTAAACGAAAGTTTGGTTTCATCAATGGTGTTAATCAAGAACCTGGTTCCAAATCGGAGGATCATTCGCGTTGGATTTGTGTCAATTTCATGATTCAACCATCTTTTCGCAAATCAGTGAGTTATTGCGCCTCCGCTTTCTTAATGCGGGAAGATATCAAACAGTGGTGTGATGCGGGGAATGATCCGCGTCTTCTCCAACTCCGTGTTGATCTTGCCAAGTGTTTCCAAGAAGGGGAGCAAATTGATGCTTATTTCGGCAAACTAAAAAAATTATGTTGCGTCCCATCAAAACTGACGTATGTTGTTGTACATGTTCTTGTAGCAATAAAGTCAAGGACAAAGATGAGGAAAAGGTACATCAATTTCTTATTGGCTTAGATGATAATCATTATGCTTTTTTTGATCCAGTATTGTTACTCAAGAACCCTTTCCGAAGATCAACAAAGTCTATTCCATGGTTATTCAAGAAGAGCACCTTAAAACTATTGTTATTGGGCGTGATACCCGTCCTACTGAGAAGGTTGTTTTTTCTGCCAAGAATCACAAAGGTTCTCGCCCCTCTACAAAAACGGACAAAAGTAAGTTTGTGATCATTGTTCCTGTATGGTCATGCCACCAAGAGTTACTTCAAGATTGTTAGTTATCCCGATTGGTGGAAAGGGTCTCGTGGGGAGCTCAATGATGCCCTTGACAAGCCACCGCCTCCATATTCTCATGCTCGGTCGTCGACATCTATCGTGGCACACACCATCCCGGCGGCGGCATCGCCTCTCACCGCTCAGGATCGCCGTGATGTCCGACCTGGTATTTCAAATACTCAATGGTCTTCTTTGATTTCTTCCCTTCATTCCTACCGCACCCATTCCACTCATGATACGACGGTAGGTACTGTGCATTCTCTTGGATTCTTAATTTTGGGGCATGTTTTCACATGACAAGCACCCAGAGTTATTTGTCTTCTCTTCACGCGGTTTCCAAGCGACTGATCAAACTTCCTAACGGCGTAATTGTCACTTCCACTCAAGTTGGATCTATTCTCCTCAATCGCAATACCATTATTCTCAACGTTCTTTATGTGCCTGGATTAGAGTGTCACTTATTTTTCATCAATCAATTGACTTCAGATCTCAATTTTGTCTTTATGATAACTAATCGTCTTTGTGTAATACAAGACCGCACTTTGAGGATGGTGATTGGACTGGGTGAAGTTCGCAATGGGGTTTATTGGCTTCGTTGGATGACGCCTCCGTCCTTAGCACATTCATTCCCTGCTACACAAATTTCCTCCACAATCTTTCATCAACTTCTTGGTCATCCTTCATCACCATCTATTGATCCGTGTGATTCTGTCTTCGAGCCAAGCTACCTCGTTTGTCCTTTCCTCCTAGTACTTTGCATGCTTCATTTTTATTTGTGTTGGTTTATTTAGACATTTGGGGTCCCTATCAAGTCAGGTCAAACTCTGGTTGTTCCTATTTTGTTACACTTGTGGATGATTTTTTCCGTTGTACTTGTGTTTATTTAATAAAAAAACAAGGCTCATGTTCGTTCTATTATTCCTGTTTTTTGTTCTATGGTTCTACCCAATTTAATGATAAAGTCAAAAAAGTCTAGGAGTGATAATGCTAAAGAAATTTTGGCCTAAAACCTATTCTTGAACCCGATGGTATATTTTTGGAAACCTCTTGTCCATATACGCCACGACAAAAATGGGCGTGTTGAACGAAAACATGAAATATCTTGAACGTTGCTAGAGCCTTGACGTTTCAAGGGAACTCCCTTTTGACTTTTGGGTGAATGTATTCTTACTTCATGTTATCTTATTAATTGCACCCCTACCCTTGTCCTTCATAACAAAACCATGTATGAAATTTTATTTGAGTCACCACCGTCCTTAACTCATCTTCACATCCTGTGATGTCTTGCCTATTGGCTGATTTTTCCTCGCAATCCTGACAAGTTTCATCTTCGGGGTCGTAAATGTGTTTTTTTAGGTTATCTACAATTTCAAAAGGGTTGGAAAATGATTGATTTGGAGTCTTATCAAATTTTTACGACATGCAATGCTAGGTTTTATGAGGATTTATTTCCTTTTACAAAAATACCAATTAATTTCCCCTCCCCATATCTATCTCGACCTCCAATCGTTGAAGACGAATACCAACTTGTTATTTATATTGAACTGAAGCCTAATTTTGTTACCTCTAAACCACTTTTGCGTAAGGATGTGGTCCCTACTACCACGTGTTTGCCACATGCTGTAACACCCCAAATCCGTAGGACTCGAGGTGCTACTGGGCTAGAATCTCACAATGGATCCTGACCCTAGCCTGACAACAAGTTCACTGGATCTTACAACAAGGCACATATAGATTAAATACAAAACATGAAACTTATATATATAAATATCAAAAGGTGATACAGAAGTACCGCTGAGTACAAAAGTAAAACATAAACTGTACATATGAAATATCCCATATCCCCGATAACGCCCCAGTGTGCGGAGCCCTCAGCGGATCACCCCTCTGGATCACTCTGCAGCTCTCCTAACCTGCAAATGATCTACAACACGGTATAAAACCGTTAGCTAACCATACACATATATATAGAGATGCAAGAGCACAACCACACATCAGGAATCATAACACATCATCATGCTTTCACACATTTACCCAGTTTATTATCTTTATAAAGTCAATCACTCAAATAGTATATATATCTGCATATGAATATATGTGACACGAGGAATGTATATAATCCTGGCCTCTGAGTGCAATAGCTAGCTGGAGTGGTATCAGCGCACCTTCCCGTATACCATAAGGAGTGGTCAGTGCCCTTCCCGTATACCAGATCTAACTAGACTACAGAGAACTTCCCAGACTCCACTACGGGATGAAAGGCAAGTTGTCACAACCACTACAATGGGCGGTCAATATAACATAGGTCGGTAATAAACCATATCGCATGCTATAAAGCATATAACAAACACCACTCATGCATACATCCAATATAAGGATGGTAGCTAAGTAAGTCCTATGGACTTACCTCAACCTCTGAAGTAATCTCACTACGATCAACTCTCAACCTGGTCCACTCCAATCTGGAGGACAACACTACCTAGTAACAAGGCATAACAATATATCACACTCATATCCATCAAAGGGGTCACACCTAGACCCAAGGGATCCATAAGGATCATATCCTAACTCATAACCTCAAAGCCATAACCGGCATAAACGATAACATACTCATCAACATTCTAACCTCATACACGTACCTAGCATGCTACTAACCCGCTCATACTAGGAAAGGAAAGGATCTACCTTACTCTAGGTAGACCCAGGACAAGACGCACCTGCGTGACAAGAGAGACGCAAGGGCGGAGTAAGGCAACCCGCAGGCGCGGCAAGGCTCAGCCGCAGGCGCGATGACAGTGGCCGCAGGCAACGCAGGCACGGCGCAGGCGCTGTGACACGGCTTCCGCAGGGGCGGCGACTTCAAGGCGTGGGGGCGGCGACGGTGCAGAAAGTGACCTTGTGGTTCCTCTTCGGCTCTTCACGTGATCAAATCACGTCTTCTCCATTCCAAAGTCACACACATACATATACATACACATTCCAACATCAATCTACATTCAATTCATCTAATCCTAAGCTAAGGAAGAAGAGAAGAAGAAGAAGAAGACTTACCACATTTGTGGTCCTAGGCTGCAAAGAAGATCAACAACCAACCTCACTGGCTTCCAAGCTCAGCAACACACCTCAAACTCATCAACATCATCATCCACACAACAGAACACTTCCAAAACTCTAAGGAAGAACAAGATCAAGATCAAGAAAGGAGAAGCAAGAAGGAGAACGTAGGAAGGCTGGGAAAAGGAGTGGAAACCCTTGATCACGAGCCAAGGAGAAGACTTAAGGAAGAAGAGAAAGAAAGGGTAAAGCACAAGTCAAAGAGTCAACAAAGCCGGCTGCAGCCGCAGGAAACCGCAGGGGCGGAAATCCTGAGCCGCAGGGGCGGATTACTACACTAGCCGCAGGGGCGGCCTCACAGACCCGCAGGGGCGGCTAAGGCCAAAAACGGCTCCAAAACTAAGGCTCTTACACATGCCCCTTATGACCCACACGGAGAATATGTTCCGGCTGCACCACTCCTTGATCACTACGTCCCTTCCTCATCTAATGATGTACTGCCCATAGTTCCTTTTTCTACTACACCTACCTAGCCTACCCTACCCCCCCTCCACCCGGCCTGACATACCTTCTATTACGGACATTTCCGCCTCTATTATCCCTATCCATCCTATTCCCTCTAACCAACCTACCCTTACCACATCCCATATATTGGAACCCATTACTACTTCTCCATCTTTTTTAAACCCCTAAATATAATTAATCCTTCCTTCACATCTTTTTTGAACCGATTAACCCCCAACCCTCCTTGTCCGATCCCGTTCCCTCCACCCGTCAGAGTACTTGAATTAAAAACAAACCCTCATTCACGCTTCGTGACTTTGTGTGTCAAAAGACGAGTTTGTAAGATCCCATTTCGAACGTCATCTCTCCTTCGTCTTCCTCCAATACGCCTTATTCTCTGGCTAATTTTTTATCATATGATGAATTGTCTTCTGCATATATTGTTGCCCTTAACTCTATTCAACAGGAAAAAAGAACCATCTTCTTTTAGACAGACAGTTACTACCTACATTGGCAAGATGCTATGAAGTCTGAGATTTTCGCCCTTCACCGTAATCGGACATGGGATTATGTTGATCCCCCTTATTGGCATGCTATCGGATCCAAATGGGTTTTCCGTATTAAATACAAGTCCACTGGTGAAATTGAGCGTTATAAGGTGTGTCTTCTTGCCCTTGGTAATCGTCAACAAGAGGGCAATGATTACACTGAGATGTTTGTCCCGGTTGCTAAGCTTGGCACTGTTAATCTATTTCTTGCAGTGGTTACCATCCGGAATTGGGAACTACATCATATGGACGTTCACAATGCTTTCCTTCATGGTGATTGTTCGATGGTTTTACACCCTATAAATCCCTATCAATAATGATAGAAACTCACAGGTTAGTAAAACAAGGAAGGGATAGTTTTATATTTATAACCTGAAAATAATTCCCTAAATAGCAACGGATCCATAATGTATGGATCGTACGAAGTAGTACAAGTATTCCAGGGTCGATCTCATGGACTGAGAGGATTCAATGATTATAAATAGAATAGATTTCAATTAAAGACATGAGGTTGGAAAAGATAAGGGAAAGAAATCAAAAAGGGTTTTGAAAAGGGGTTTTAAGGACTCGCAATCAGTTGTTACTATTGATGGAAAGTCAAAACAAACAAACAAAAAGGGAAAACAAAGATAATCAAGTTAAAGGAGAGAAAATGGATTTCAAGGGTTCAAGATCATTGTTTATACATATAGATTCAGGAAGACTCATAAAGATATATGGTAGAAAAGCCACAGGGATGAACGTTTCTAGGCTGACAGTCTATTACCGGGTAAGTCTCAAGACTATCTAGTTCCAAACCAACTACCTATTACCGGGTAAGTCTCAAGGTAGAGAGGTAGGAAATTCTGAACAAACCAGACTACAAACTAAGGGAAAGGTAAACCATTACCGGATAAGTCTCAGGTATTACCCTACTTAGAAAGGAATCTAAGCACATTCAACCAATAAAGGATAAACCTTTATTACCTATGATCAATCACTCATGTATCTAAGAAGGAATATCACCGGGTAAGTCTCAATTCCAACTTAGGTTACTAGCTAGAAGGATTCTAACTAGATTAAAGTCCAAGCCAACCATTAGGATTTCAATCAATTCAAAGCCAAAACAAAGCACAATCTAATCCATCATAATCCAAGACATAAACAAATTCCTGTCAACCTTAGAACCACAAGGTTCTAGCCAATAACAATCATATCAAAGAAAGACAAATAAATAAATAACAAAGGGGTATAAAAAGAACTTAATTTCAATAAAGGGAAACCTTCAATCTTCTCAAATATCGAATCAACAATGTATTTCCAACAAAACTCAATGTGAAAGTCTGAAACTTTAACCTAAACTATGAAGAACAAAGGTGAAGAAGAAGGGAAGGGAGACGGCTCCCCCCCTCTAGAGTAAACTCTGGGTGACTCCCAACACCCCTTGGAAAAAATTCAAGGCTTCCTTTTATAATAAAATTTTAGTTAAAAGACATTGGACCTAAAAGGAAAAAGCCCACAAATAAAATATAATGTTAAGGGAAAAAGCCCGCAAATAAAATATATATGTGCCAAAAAGGAAAAGGCCCGCAAATAAAATATAACGCTCAAGGAAGAAATCTCGGGCTGGATCTCGACCAAGATGCTCTTTGGTCGTTCCCTCCATGCCTTTAGCTTGATTCCTAGCCCTTTTCCGTGCACGTATGCTTGCTCCATTGCATCCACTTCGAGGCTTGATCCTCAAATGCATCGTTTTAGCTCCAAAATGTGTCAAATCACCTACAAAGCCACAAATAGTGTGTGTAGACATCTAATCTTGCAAAGTAGAACTAAACAAGCATAAATGACACAAACTAAGGCTAAAACATGAATGCGGAAAGGGAAAATCTAACTAAATGCATGACTGCAACAAGTCGATAAATCATGTTATCAGTGATACACGAGGAAGTCTATATGCTCCCTCCGGATGGTTTTCGCACATCTAGTAAGGTATGTCATTTGCGCAAGTCTTTATATGGTATTTGTCAGGTGCCTCGCAACTGGTTTCACAAGTTTACTAGTGCTCTTCTTCGATATGGATTTCAACAATCATATGTTGACTATTCCCTTTTCATTTATTGCAAGTCAGGTATAACCCTTCAGATCCTTATTTATTTTGATGATCTAGTTATCTCTGGAAACAATCCTGCCACCATCTTCAAATTCAAGGCTTATCCACATACCTACTTTCATATGAAGGATCTTGGCCCTCTCCGTTTCTTTCTTGGTGTTAAAATTGTCAGGACCCCATTTGACATCTGGCTTAATCAACGAAAGTAAGCACTAGATATTATTAATGATGTTGGCCTTCTCGTTTTCAAGACAACTTCATTCCCTATGCCTGCCAATCATAGTTTGCAAACAGACTCAACTACTTTTTATGGATGATCCAGAGAAATATAGGCGTCTTGTTGGCCGTTTGATCTACTTGTCTATTACTCGTCCTGAGCTTGCCTACTCGGTTCACATTTTGTCTCAATTCATGTTCAATCCTCATGTTGGTCACTAGAATGTTTCCCTGAAAGTACTTTGGTACCTCAAGTCTGCTCCTACTCAAGGCATTTTTCTGTCACACTCTAGTGACCTGATTATCAATTCCTATTGTGACTCCGACTATGCCGCTTGTCCTCTTACTAGACGGTCTATCACGGGTTATTACATTCTTCTAGGTTCATCTCCCATTTCTTGGAAGACTAAAAAACAAGTCATTGTTTCCAAATCATCTATTGAAGATGAATATAAAGCAATGGCGACCACACTTATGAACTTATCTGTCTTCGCTCCGTACTTCTAACTATTGGTGTTCACCATAACCATCTAATGAAACTCCACTAGTCCACTGTGATAATCAGGCAGTGATTCACATCGCCAACAATCCGGTGTTTCATGAGCGCACCAAGCACGTTGAGGTTGATTGTCATACTGTCAGAGATCAAATCATTAGGGGCACTATTCGTACTATTTTTGTGCCTGAAATATCACAATTAGAAGATATTATGACCAAAGCATTTGGCCCTTCTCGCTTCAAGTTTTTCTTATCCAAGCTTGACGTTGTGAGTTCCCCACCTCCAACTTGAGGGGGAGTGTTAGCGATAAGGTTATAATTGTAATTTACTGCTTATTAGGTAACCATATGGTTTCTTGTTGTGTATATATTTGACGTTCCAATTAATGAATAATTAGATCGTGAGTTTATTAAACTCTACATAGGTTAAATGTTCTTTGATGTGAAGACGTCGAATCTAATAATATAATAATAATTCATTCGGTCAAAGTGACGGATGGACCGGATGCCGAATCTCACTCCAGGAGCCTCGTAATAATTCATAAACCCGCAAGATTTTCAGTTGCAACTTGTTGGACATCTTTCCATTAATTTACTACGGGCTAACTAGTGAGACTCATTATGTGGTTTCTAACCCGATAACGTACGTTATGGTTATTGAAAAAACACTAATAGATTTTGTATTTTTGACATCAGAAATAAAGCATAGTTTGAAACAACACTATATATTTTGATAATGGAACCCATTAATACTTGACCTTATGTGCCTGTAGGGTGGGAGCAAATGATTTTTTTTTTAATATATGTATACAAAGATCTAGACGCACCACTCATGTAAAAGGGCAATATATTTTTCTAAATAATCCTAAGTGCACCGGTTGTGTATTTAGGTTTGACAAAACGGATTAATATCTTTAAGAGATTTTCCGGATGGTGCCATCATGGTTTGGGTTTTTCGGATTTTTCCCAACAAATTTTCTTTTATGAATGGTACCCCGTACCCTTATACTTTTATAGATTTTCTGAATATGCCCTAAATCGGTTCAATAACGATGTAAACCCTACAATATAATTTTAAACTCAAACCGGCTTGATGAGAAAGAAAGAAAAAAAATATGAACCACACTCATGTTATCATCTTCATCTTCTTCCATGTATGTTTCTCATTTACGATCCAAGTTAGAAAGATGAAGGAATTGTCAAATTATGTTGGGAAATTAAATTTAGAAACACCCTGGTTCATCATATGTTAAATCCATAAGCATTGATTAACAAACAAAAAAAAAGACTACAACAAATAATGATCTTAAGAACGTGCAAAATCAATACCCCTATCAATGGCGGACAATTCTTGAACATAAATTGCACAGATCAAGATTTTATTAAAAAAATAAAGTGCTTGAGGGTTGCTCTCAAGCACCCGATCGAAATGGATATGAACCTTATGCTTGCCTTTTCCACGCTAATCGACCAAAGTAAACTCAAAAAACGCTCTAATGGCGGCCTCTTTGCTCGCTATGGCTACTAGCTATGAACAGATCAAGGTAGAAGTAAATTGCCCAATCCTGACTTCCAACCTTAAACATATCACTCGAGATATACTTCCTTGTCCTAATTCCCTTTGTCGGTGGGTGCTCTTCACCACGAAATGATGTTATTGACGGTGTTGTTGGTAGATTTAGTGTCATAATCATTCAAATTTGACGGCTTGTGATGATCTTTGGCATCAAACTTGACCATAATTGCATCGATGTGAGAGAAAACAACAAGAGAGAAGAGATCAAACCACGGAGGCAAGCGTGTTAGGGTTTCGAGAATTATTATAGAAATCGGGTTCAATAACGTGTCCTATATTAGAAGTTGAAGAGATTTTAATTGGAAATTAACCAAAGATCGGTCGAAAAGGATGTCCAATGATGAATCTAAGATACTGAGATTTGGGGATTTCAGTTTGTGGTTGTTGGATTGTGTTGTTATGGCGATGAAAACGTGGAAGAAGATGATAGTAGGAGTGGGTTTATGATTTCTTTTTAAAAATCGGTTGAGTTTTGCATTAATGTAGAGTTTCTATTCTTATTCATTGAATCGGTTAAGGACATATTTTGTAAATTTGCAAAAATACAAGGGTACCACTCGAAAAATAAATTTTGTAAGGTAAAATACGGAAAAGCCCAAACCACATGGGTACCATCCGAAAAATCCTTTTTTTAATTAACAAAAAAATAGTCAACAAACTAGTAAAATAAAACATTACATGTCATTTGTCATGAATTTAAAAAGTCGTTTGTCATATGCACTCCAATGTATTACTTAAGATACACCAAAAGTAACGCGTATCCTAATGCGTATAGATTTTTTAACATAATTTCCTAACCGTAATATACTGTACTTACATTCCCGTTACAATTTTGTCACAAATTGTGAACCAAGTAGAGATTATGGGTGACATTGGACATCCTTAAGTACAAACCATCTATAGAAACACATATCGGGAAACACAATTCCAAAAAATGAGCATTATCATTGTTTTTAGTTTGAGAAGACTTTCATTCTTCGTTATTTGTCACATACCCATCCAAATACACAAGTTTAAATTGATAACTATTGGCAAACATAATGCCGCATATGACTTATTCGTTCAGTGTTCCAGTTGTGCCATAACAACTTGTTGGAGACAATTCAGGCTCACTACCTAATCTTGAACAAAGACTGTGTGTAAGAACAAAGAGTATTGTTCGGGCTTTGCATAATGCTCTTTTTACATATTTATGCAGAATTGAGGACAATGATCCTCTCCTCAACCCCCTCTCTCCCCATGATATAAAAAGAGCTCAAAATTTGCATATGTCGTCGCCCAAACATTTACAACTTGATAAACAAATGAAATAATAAAACTTGCGGATTTGTTTTCTCCAAAATTACAAAATATACGACTACTATAAGCGAATAAACTTACTCAGACTGGCGAACGACTTCCTCATTATCGTTCTTATCTTTCTCTTTTTTCTAATTTTCACTTTCTCCCTTCGTTTTACCTTTCAGTACTTTATTATACCCAAAAGTTGATTTTTTTTCCACTTAGTTCGGTTATTTTGCTGTTCTTTCCGGCCGGTTCATCATGTATGATTTTTCCACAATCATGCACTTCAAATCTATAATTGTCATCCCTATAAGGTCAAACATACAATCTCATTTTTCATCCAAATCACCTTGTGTGATTGTCAAACGGAGGTGTTTTACAACCTCTTCATTATCATGATCTCAATAGGTACACTAGTGTTGTCTCCCATGTTCCCAAACCAATGAAGTTGATCGACAACAAAAGACATCCACATATGTATTTATATACACAAATTCATCATGAACAATATTGACGCACAAGGTATACCTTACCCAAACTTTATAAATAGTTTCCCTAATAGTCGTTTTAAAATCAGTAATCCTGGTTCTCAACTCACCACTTTTTCTAGGTGGAAAAAATGTATTCATAAATGCTTCATGAAGTTGGTCTCAAGTGGTGATAGAATTAGGGAAAAGAGAACGATATCAATTTGTTGCTTGTTCAGATAAAGAAAATTTAAAATCAATCAACCTAATTGTTTCAACATGGACATATTGGACCTTGATGAATGATGATGTTTGATTTCATGTTTTTATGCTAGTTTTCTAGGTGCATTTTAACTTAGTTTAGTGTAGTTTTGCATAAATTAGACATCCATATATTCCATTATGAACATATATTTTCAAATTGATATTTGTTTCCTTTGTGTTGTCTTGTAGGTGTGATTTGAAAGATTCATGGTCTTAAAATGATTAAAAAAAATGTCCCAAACGAGCCTTTGAGTCAAAACCGAGTCACTACCGAAGCATTGAGATGCATAAGTTGAGGCTAAAGATAAAAAACAATCAAGGGTACGTTTTGAGATGTCAAATATAGATGTTTGGATGTTCTACAGAATAGCCATGAGGCAAACAATTAGTACTTGTAAATACAAGAAGACTTAGATATCACTTTTGTGCAATTTCGGTAAAACAAAGTTATGAGGGGCCTTATAATGAATTAGAAGACTGACAAGTACTCGTTGAAAATTTATTTCGAAGGGCTCAAACTTTGTAGTTTACATTGAGTGTTGAAAATCCTCAAGTAACCGAACTAGAAGAAGAAGAAAGGGTAATATTTCCTTTAGGTTGAGTATTCACTTTTTCCCAAAGTCGAGTTTCATGATGAAGAGGTCGAGTTGGAAGTTCTAAGATGAAACTCGACCTAAGCGTACTCTTGTTCATATCGAGTTTCTTACTTAGTGCCTAGATTTTGTTTTGCACGTTTTCCTCGTTCTATAGTTAAGGAGGGACCATGTACTAGCCTCCATATGTAAGCATGGACTGTATTTCGGACAACCATGAACCATTTTCCACGACAATTTACCCTACAATTTGAATCAAAAGAGAGATATTTTAGCTTGTTCTTCATTTGTTCTTTAGGTTCTCAGGTAAAAAGCTTATATTTTCCACTTGATAACCACTTTTTCTTTTATTGTTTTTGCAAAATCTCTCTTTATTTATCCATTCTCTATCTTTTGACATGAATATTGCCATGTTTAGACTAGACTTTTTCACGAGTCACTAAACCATTTCTAGGTTTGGGGGTGAAAGCCCCAAATCATGCTTTTCTTGCTTGTTTGAGTGTTGATTCGTGATATGAAGGGAAAATAAAGTTTGCTTTGTTATAGGTGATTTAGAATTATATAGTTTATCTCCCATATTATATTTTGCTTCATATGTTGGCTTGGGTTTCTCAACCTTGATCTACTTGTTAAAGCATTGAGGTGATCCGTGATTGAATAATTGATTGCCAGATTAATCTTCTAAGTTGAGATCGAGAGGTGATACGAAATTGACTATGCATTGTTTAGACCCCTAGGATGTATGGTGATATTTGGTTAAAGGCGAACACATGATCAATTATCTAGCTATTTGTGTGATTTCCATCGATGATAGTGCTTGATTGAATGATGTATGGCAAATAATGCGACAATATGATGCTATATATAATGTTATGTTTGTTCCTATTTGTGCTTAGATTTATTTTGACTGAACCATGGAATGATTGTTGAATGATTTAATAAATTTGGATCATCCTATGAGATCGAGAGAGTAATAGGTCTTTTGATGAACACACCTTGCATGTTTGTATCCCTTCTTCGATTGATTGAACATCTGAATGCGCTAGGAAGCATTGATTTGGGAAGGTTAACCTCTAAGCCTTTTTTTTTTTTCTCTACCCTATTTGACTTATCCTTATTACTTGTGACTTGATACTTTAATACTTGATTCATATTTTTCTCTTTTAATCCTAGACTCTTAAGATTGATAAATCGATAACAATTGCTTGAATATTTGTGGATACGACCTTGAGTGAATCATGTACTATGTACAATGGCATAACCGTACACTTGTGGTGATTGATATTTTGTGCTAGTTTGACACACATCAATGCTAACAAAATCACAAAAAACCTCCATATGTTTCACCGGATTATTAGTTGTTGCCCCTCAAAAACATAACAAATTTATCAACCTAATTTTGAGTTCAAATTTGGGGTAGCAATCTCTGGTGAAACAACTTTACTGGTTGATGTACTGTGAGTGGGAAGCATGTAAGATCCCAATGTAGTGGAGGTGTCCCTCTCATTGGCCCTCTTGGCGTTTCAGCTTCTACTCGGACGTTCTCAACATCGTCCGCCACCTGAAGAGCAAGTATCACCCTAGCTTTTAGCGTCTTGAACTTGTTGACACATCTCATCTATATGTTGTTACATATGAGAAAGGGTGAAAGGGTGACTCCAACAATACCACATTTGGAAGAAATTACTAAATTATTTGGAATGGACATGTCTACAAAGTTGGAGGAATCAACCGTATTAGATTTATCAAAGAGGTCACCCGAACAGCTATGAAGATCACTTAATCTAGTACACCTGGAACGTATAATTTTTTTCAAGCTCCAGGTTGGCAGTTTGGCAAGCGTAAGAGCTTTCCATGCACTCTTGTCATTACGGATTTAAAAGAAAAACAAAATATTAAGCAAAATAGGTTTTCAACACTAAGTTGTCAAACAAATCAAAGTCTTCCCCGACGATGCCCCAATATGAAGAAGGTTGAAACATGAGCCTCTGATCTCGCAAATAAATTATAAGACCCATTATAATAAAGAAAGTCAAGATCTAACACAAGGAAGACAATGTTTTGATTTGACAAATTAATTAAGAAACAAAAACAAACAAAAAAAAAAAAAACCAAAACAGAATGAAAGAAAGACGAAATTAGACACTAGCCGATCAACCAATAGGAATCATGTCGATCGACCAAAGGTAAAAGCTCAATAACTACTTAATTATAAAAGTTGAAGCGAAAAGGAAAGCAAAACGAGAAGTGGTCGATCGGCCAACAAGACTTCTATTGATCACCCTAAAGTTGAGTAAATCTACACCATTAATTATAATGAAGGCTTGATATTAGATTTCTATTAAACATAAAAGGTAACATTATCTTTTCATAACATTAATATCTTTTTAATTTGATTTCACCAAAAATAAATTAATTTGATAATATGACATAATTTTATGGCTAAACTATGTACGCTTTTTTTAGAATGTATTTTTTTAATTAAAAAATTAAAGTAATGTTTTAATATAAATAAAATTATGGATTAAATAACTATTAGAATTAATTGTAAGAAAAAATCGAATTATTAGAGTCAATCTACACCCTTAATTATAATTAAGGGTTGAGATTAGATTTCTATTGAACATAAAGGTAAAAAATATATTTTTTTAAATCGGTAGTTTATTCTTTAATTTGATAATCCGGATTTAATTTGTATGTGAAATTGTTTTGTTCCTCATCACTATGACTCCAACTAATAATGTAAGATTTTTCTCATCAATCTAAAAACGATTTGGAGAATAACATGTTTTAAATTAATGTGTTTCGTAAGATTTTAAAGAACAAATTGAAGATGTTAGTATTGCGGTTAAAATTAAGAAGATTGTTGACATCATAAGATGTCAATCATATGGTTTAAAATGAAATTATATTTCAGTTATATTGATATAAATTCAGTTCCTTTTTAGCTAATTTAAGGAATTAAAATCTTTTAATTTATATTAAAACATTACTATGATTTTTTAATAAAATATATTTTAACAAAAGACGTACATGGTATGTCACATGTTAAATTAGTTAAGCCATAATATTAAGTCATGTTCTCAATTTTATTTTATTTTTGGTGAAATCAAAATTAAAAAGATACTAATGTTATGAAAATATATGGTTACCTCCTCTAAAAAAAAAGATATTGTTATCTTTTATGTTTAATAGAGATCTAATCTCAACCCTTGATTATAATTAATGGTGTAGATCTACTCAACTTTAGGGTGAAGTTTATTTTAAACTTTATGGGAGCTTAACACGTGTTTTCTACCCACTTATTCATGATGTTTTACACATAATTAGGCAAGATATATATCTTTATAATGCATAATGCGTTCATTTATGTTTTCGGTATCCACTTCTGGTTATTTCACATTTCAGGCATTCAAGGCTCATTTAGAGGCATTTACCGATCAATTCAAAAAACTATGCATAAGAGCTCGATATTCTCTGAAGTCAAGCATCACAATGACAACATCTCATATGACCGAGGATCGACTGCTCAAGAAGCTAAATAATCACCTTGGATTGAAGCCAAAATTCAATTTATGAAGGAGCATAATATCATACAAGACGACTATTCCAAACGAGATGAAACCACCCGCGAGACATCTTAAAGGTTGTCTTAAGGCCGTTTCACCGAGCCGTTTGGATTAGCCCATGACTCCTACACAAGACCCAAACCAGACATTGAAGACTTGTAACCCATGTGAGATGAAACGGATTACCATACGACATCTAGCCGTCTTTTTTTTATGCCCGTTTCTCTTTGCCGTTTGGACTACGGTGATAACATTACTCCTTAACCTATATTCTTATCTTTTTTGATGGGCTTTTTGTATACTTTTTTGCCATAGAAATTTTCTATATATTTCTTGTTTCTAGATTTCTAGGGTATCGATTGACGATACACGGATTTTACTATCGGATCATCCGGTTACAAACAGTCAGACTCCACCTCAGAACCCTAGCCGTGGCTAGATTCATTTTACCATAGTACTATTTTCTTGCTTTGAGTTTTATTATATGCAAATACTATTCTTTTTTATCCGATTTCTCATTTATCTCTTTGCTCTATGTCTGGCTAAGCTCCTTCGATCTAAGGGGTATGTTGAACCCTATTATGGATCGATGGTGACTGTTTATGTGAATTGCTAAATTGATATTAGTATGTTTATGTTTTTTGAATGTACTTCGTTTTCACCTTATATTTACCTTCGAAAGAAGTGGTGTTTATAACTGATTTAGATTAAACAACTAAAGGGCTACGTGAATTGGAATTTGGAAAGCGAAGATTTTTTTTGGTCTTTCCGGATTTCAAAGTTTTTAATGAGTTTTCTTATACTCGCCAAACCACTGGATTGAGAGCTACGTGAATTGGAATTTGGAAAGCACAATCTTTATATGTCTATGACAAAGACTATTTTAGATGATTACATACATTATTGCTGATTGAAGTTCATGTTATTCACATACGTGGTTGCTATTTGATTAATTATAATGTGGATACTCACTTCCTTATATCATTCATCCCATTTATATCATCTCACTTCTTGGGATTTGGCTTTCTTTCCCTAAGTTGCCGATCTTTATTTAGTCAATTGCTAATAAGACAGAGAGGGTAAGACAAACATGGGAAGAGAATAATTTTGTACGAAAACATTCAAAAGTACATCATGATATTCAGATGCAGTAGAAGCACGTGGGGAAGAATTAGAGTCATTTTCTGGCATTGAGTTACCAACTTGCCTACTTAAGCGGTGAGGTGTGGTATCAATATTGGGATTTGGACTATCATAGTGAGCTTCATTGGACTCAAATTATTTTGTTGTGAAGGTGGTAGTCGGGAGCTACTACCACGCCATCCTCCATATCATCCTCAATGAGTTGCTTGCTCGAACCAGGAGTAGAGAAAGCTTTCTCGGGACCCATGTACTTGTCATCTGACCGGGTAGAAATATTAGTAACGTTTTTAAAATGGAAACTCATCTTATAGAAAGAACATCTCTACTAGTGATAACTTTGTAACCACCAAGTTGTATAACTAGGAGTTTATAACCCTTGTCTCCCTTAGGTTATCCAAACATGACCCATTTATGTGCCTTAACATTCACTTTACCATATGAATGATGTGCAAAAGTGGTGCAACCGAAGGGTTTAGGATGGATGGGGATTGTGACCAAAGCTCCCGGGGTGTCTTAAAGGCAATGGCACTACAAGGTGACCTATTCATAAAGTAAGCATATGTGACAATTGCTTCACCCAAAGGGATTGCTTTAATCCAAAGGATAAAAATCAAACAACTGGTTTTCTCAAGAGTATCCTATTCATCCTCCAAACAATACCGTTTTTTTGGGGAGTTCCTAGGACACTAAGGTGTCTCTTGACACCTTGTTCTAAGCAAAATGAATTAAACTCATAATTGTAGAATTCTAAACCATTATTTGTCATAAGACATTTAAGCTTGGTGATTAAACTCGTATTTCAAATCATAATCTTCTTGTAGAACTTTTTTTTAATGTAATTCTTGTTTGATTTTTGAATGCAAGCCCATGATGCTTTGATTAAGGCTGATGTTGAAAACAGTATGGCTAGAAACTGGTGACTAGATTCAATGTAAAGTTGAGCACGCGGGAAAATGCACATATCTTGTATAAATATGCTTAACTGCGCTTGCATGAATGGTCTACCAAAGTTTTATATATCAATCAACTTTTTCTCAATGATGCTTTATGCTTGTGTTGAGTTATTATATACATCTTCTTCTTCTTCTTTTTCCCATAAGTGTCGCAACCTTCACCATACTTGAACACACTTATAATTTAATTAACATCTTACTATGTAACTACAACAATTTGTTATAGTTTTATAAAATGCGACAACTAACAATTCATTTTCAACTAGTTGTTTATATAAGTTATAACTAAGGTGAAAATCTTATTCATTAGTGTTTGTTTAATTTTTATTTATTTATTATTTCATACTTATTTTCAAATTTTATCTATAATAATTCTTTCGTATTCTCAATAATCCTCTTTTTACCAAATACACAACGATCATCTTTATTTTATTCGCCTTGCCTTTATGTTCAACTTCATCATCAAGATCGCCGTATTTATAAATTCGCATAAAATCATCGATTTACAAACCAACAAACCACTATTAGTATTCACTGTGGTGAAAGTGACCCCACAAACTTCCCAGGAACTTCCGGCTTGATTAACCGCATTCCTAAACAAAAAGCGGGGTCAAGAGCCTTATTTTTTGTACTTTTTCTTTTTTAATTTTAGGATTTTTTAAAGTTCAAAAGAATTTATCCACTGAAGTTTTTTCCGCCAAATTATTTGGCTTCCCACCGACTTAAACCCGTCCCTGACCCTGACCCACGCTTTTGTTTTATTAATAAAATAATTAATAATATACTTTTTTTGACAATAATTTGCATTGTACATTTGTAGCTCCAAAGACACACTGAAGTGTTCTTCTTCGAAGGAAACACACAGACACAGTATCCAACACTCTCCCTCCGCTCTTCTGCTCAAATACTCTTTTTCTCCCCGTTTCCTCTCCCCTGGGTGCTTTTTGCTGCGACTTTCTTCTTGGAACCCTAGGAGTTGCCATCGATTCATGTCTCTGCTTTTTTCTTCTCTAGATCTTCTCTGCTGTCTTCGCTAAAAGGTAAATTGTGTAATGTTTGTTTTTCAGCTTCATTGAAACTTCGTTTATGGTTCGGAGCTTCGATTGCGAGCTAGGGTTTTTGATAATTCTTGTTAGGGTTTCGATGTTTAAGCTCCCTTTTCGTTTATGCTTATCCCTATTGCGTTGTCCTATTTGCTGGTCAGCTGCTTCTTCTTCTATTACTGGTCGTGGTTGGTGTGAATTATGCAAATGATGCTTTATCCAGCCTGTTCTTACGGTGTCTAATAGTGGAAACAAACTTCAAATAGGACAAGAGAAGTTTTAATTTGGGTTTTTATTGTTTAATTGGTGTGTTTGGTGCGACTGATAAATAGAAGATAGACGTTAGTTGGGAAAAGAATATTAATGTGAATTATTATTGATTATTTATCTCTCTCTAATTCCAAAACTGAGAGGAGTTCTCAACGACGAGTAGATTCTTTTGCTATTGGTAAATTCTACTCTCTTTTCTCATTTACTCAAAGTGTTGCTGTATTAGCTGAAGTTTTATGTGAAAGTATCACACTTTTGTAGGTTCCTATAGCAATTTGAACAAGTATGGAAATGGAGGAACCCGCAAGGGAAGCTGTCGAAGATGTGGCACCAACTACAGAACAGATTGAATCATCGGAACTGGTCGGTTCTATTTCTGAAGCTGTAAAGGATAAAGAGGCTGCGGAAGTAAGTGATTTAAAGACGCCCAAAGTTGCTAGGCCTAATGGACCCATCAAAAGGAGATTGGAGGCGAAAACTGGCCCCAATTTGAAGGCTGGTGTCACAAAAGCTGGTCCAAATGGGTCTAAAAAGAGTACTCCTCCTCATACTATTAGAAGAAATAGCACAGGTGGTCTGGCTGAGAAGCAGACAGTTGCAACCGATCGGTCCACTAGTGTTGCATCTACCAGGAGCAAGAAATCTATAACAACTGCCTCAAATCCACTACGACAGTCTTTACCAGAAATGAAGAGTTCCTCATTTTCAGCTGCTACTAAGGATTCAGGACAAGCAGGCATGATGAAGACCAAAAAGTCAAGTCCAGTTTCTCCTGGTGCTGTAACTTCAAGGACTGCTACAAGCAGCAGTACAAGTGATTCACATTTGGTTAGAAAGCCTTCATTCACACAGTCAACTGTTTCTTCGTCAAGGAAGTCTGGCTCACCATCAATGGAGAGTACTGGTGGCAGCAGCAGCAGCACTGTTAGAAAGTCTGCATCAAGGCTTACTACATCTTTAATTCAATCTCCTTTGTCTACAATTGGCATGAAGAGTGGGAGTAAACTTTCCCCATCATCCAAATCACCATTGATGTCAAGTGGATCAAAGGATGGGTCATTGTCATCATCCCAACAGAGGGCCTCAAACACATCTGGCGGGAGAAAGATAGCTGCCACAGAACGGAAGGACTCTCACTTCATTATTTTGCCTCAAGTGGAAATCAAAGCTGGGGATGATGTGGTAATCTACTGCTAAGTGCTTGTTAATTTATTCATGCGTTACAAACCTAAATCCATTCTCTAGAAAGGCAGTGACAAACTTGATCATAACTGATCCATCAGTTTCTATCGACAAAATAAATAAATAAATCCGTAATGGAAAGAGAGGGGATACTTGTACTTAAAATTTCATCATTCAAGTTGCTGAATTGATTTGGGAGATACATACTGTACTCATTTTTTTTCTTTTAATTTCTGATATCTTCTTTGCTGGCACCTGACATACCATAACGACGCAATATGCCTATATGCATTAGGAGAATTCTATAATCACAAATGGCATAAAGATAGTGGAAGTATAAATATTTTTGTACAGTTCTTCACTTCTTCCAAGTACCAACATATTAATTATTGCTACCCTGTGCTTTACAAAGACTAGAATATACGCTGAGGGTGTGTGTCATCAGTCTTCTCAGTTGGGGTACCGCTCTCCTGAATTACCTTTTTCATTCCTTGTATTCCAGACTGCTTGCACAGTTGCTACAGTTTGTGTATGAATAAAACATTTTTGCTTCCACAATAAGATAACCCAAAATTCCCGGCTGTTAGGCTTCCTTGACTTAACTTCCATCTCAATTTCCAATACCTGTCAGTTGACCTTACTTCACCAGAAACACAACTTATTTTTGAGGGTTGGTGATAAGGCCAGAGATTACAGTGAGAAGCTCACTCTCCCATGAATTGATGTATTGAGGTCTTATCTCTCCTTTAGAGAGTAGTGAGTCATTGGGAATTAGCAAATGTCAGTTGTCTTCTCTGGCTTGTTGCTGCTATTAATCAAGGCATCTTCTTGTCAAAGTTTGTTCCACCCTCTTGATGATTATTTATATGTTCCAGAGACTCGATCTTAGGGGTCACAGAATTCGCAATTTAAATGCTGGTGGAATGTCTTTGTCACCCAATCTAGAGGTACTCTCATCTGTCTTTCTCTTCTGTGTTTAATTCCCTCCTTTTCCATTTGATGTCAGAAACTCAACATCTAGCGAATTGAACTGTCTTGATGTACTTCTTTTTCAGTTTGTTTATCTCAGAGACAATATGTTAGCTTCATTGGAGGGGATTGAAGTATTGACACGTGTCAAGGTTTGTCCACGCTTCTGAATCATGTCAAATTGTGTCTATATTCTCAGGGTATTTTGTTGTAAAAAATTGAGCACTGTCCTGCCATTTAACGTGGAACAATTTTGTTTATTCATGTGCTAAGCAAGATAAGCTGTGTATACGCTTGGTTGTTCTAGGTTCTTGATTTGAGTTTCAATGATTTTAAAGGACCTGGATTCGAACCTCTTGGGAAGTGCCAAGTTCTTCAGGTCCGTAATTTTTATTAATTATTCCAATTTGTTGATCAATTGATGCAGTCTAATTTCTCTATTTTTTGTTTACAGCAATTATATCTAGCTGGTAACCAGATCACATCTCTTTCAAGTCTTCCGGAGCTTCCCAATTTGGAGGTCTGTTTATGCAACTTGAGGTTACCATCCATAGTTACACACAAGTTACATCTGACCTTTAATCAATTTTGTTCCTCTACTCTATTTTAGTTCCTCTCCGTGGCCCAGAATAGGTTAAAGTCTCTTTCTATGGCAAGTCAACCCCGTCTACAGGTATACTATCATTATGATTGCTCCCAGTTCATTATCGCCCCCTCCAGTTCCCGTTAAGATTGTTCAAAATCCATGAACAGGTGTTGGCCGCAAGCAAGAATAATATATCCACTCTCAAGGGATTCCCATACTTGCCTGTTCTCGAGGTTTGCTTTTGACTTTGCCTCCTCAGCGTGGTCGGGAAACTCTAACCAGTTTTTCGTGATTTTTAATCAAATGGTTGCAGATTTGTATTCAGTTCCCGATACATGCTAAAGCTGGAGAATAGTGACCTGTGTTGCTTGAAGTCCTTAAAGGATATGATTTGCCTTATATATTCCTTTTGTTTTGTCTGCTTTTGGGAAGTACAGTTAGTATGAGATTAATAAGAGTCGAATGATTTTCTGCAATTTACTTAATTTACTCGTGATGAAAGACGATGCTCCTCTCCAAGTTTTCAAACGGTCAAATATCTACTTAAATATACTTATACGTCCATGACTAAGTTTCCATAATTGTAACAATTATTATTTTTTCCCCCAGAAAAGAAGTATTCTAAAGAAGGTTGTTATAATATAATTTGTTCTTTTTCAAAATTTTCAAAATTTAGTTTATATTTTATTAACTAAGGGTGTGTTTGCTAAGCACAAATCACTAGTGATTTGTTGTGTTTATTTGTGTTTTAAATATATGTGTGTTTGGGAGAGCAAAAAACACTAGTGATTTGTGTTTTTTTTGTGTGATTTAAAAACCCTGATGGAAGTGAGGGTTTGTGCTTTTTTTGGTAGTGTTTTCAAACAAAAAGACTACATTGTCCCTACTATTCAACATATTTACTAATTAAACCGGGTATAGGGCGATTTTAAAGGCACGACGGAGGAATTCACAAATGCACGACATTTACGGTTTCCAGAATCGTCACGGTTCCGGAAACCGTGACCGTGATAGAAAATTGAATTTTTTGTTTTTTTTTTGTTTTTGTTTTTCCCCCCTATATTAGTAAAATTTATAAAGTAAATATGTCATGGTTTCGGGAACCGTAGCCGCCACGGTTCCGGAAACCGTGACCGTGGATATTTTTTCACTAAATTACGGTTTTCGAAACCGTGGCGGCTACGGTTCCCGTAAACGTCGTGTATTTGTTAATTTTATTGCCGTGCACTTAGTCTTTCTGCGGGTATATGAACATCAATCGCGTTTCACTTCCCTCTTTGTAATTCCGGTTACAAGTAGGGGCATATTAGTATTTTTCATACAAATAAACACTTTCCAAAAAACACTAGTCACGCCAAACACGTACGAGTGTTTTTAAAAACTGCAACACTCCAAAAACACAAAACATTCCCAAAATCACTATAAAACACATTCATTAGAGTTTTTTAAAAACCCAACAAACACAGCCTAACTAACAATTTATATTTTACCAACGTCTAGTTTATCTGTTCATAATTCTGTACCGGAAGGAATAGTTTTTCTTGAATAACCCCTTTTGTCGGTACATTGTTGTTTGGTAGTCTTTATTGATTCGGGTTATTATATATGAATCAGCATCTAAGATTGGAAGAAAATCCCATATTGCGAATGCCTCATCTGCAAGCAGCTTCCATTTTACTCGTCGGTTCTACTCTAAAGAAGTTCAATGACAGAGGTTAGTTTTTTCTTTTTGCCAGGAACTCTCTCCTGTTCCATGTTGCTGTTATAAGTGTTTATTTTCAATAATTGAATCTATACGTAACATACTTCTTATTTGATTACTAATTTACTACAGATCTCTCAAACATTGAAGTGACAGTAGCAAAGCAGTATCCTGCACATACTGCTCTGTGCATTCGAGACGGTTGGGAGTTATGCTCCCCAGAGCATGCAGCAGGTTATGTCTTACTGTGGACTGGCCCTGCCATTGACTCCATATGTTTTCTAATAGCTGTCAACCTTTTCTTTGTTCAAAGTGATTGAGAGGCTTCAAGCTACATAAATTTGTTCCTGTTATGGGTTTGTTTAACTTAGCTTATCTAACAAGACTCATGTTATGTGCTCACTAGTAAGAGAAAATATGTAATGCTTTCTCAATGAGCGGTGGAATTATAAAATAATGCAATCTTCTTATGATTTTGCGCATCTAGTGTTTGCAGTGTTTTCCTTTGTATATTGGAAACAATTGGTGCAAAATCACTGTTGATCTTTATGTTAAGAAAAAGGATGGAAGATAAATACTCTGAATTTCTAATTTGAGGTGTTTTGGATTCTTAAGATAGGCAAGCTGATATTTCAGAATGATGCTATCAACCAGAAAGGAAACATATTTATACAAAGTCGACTTGCTGTTTGTTCAGTTACACTTGCATAAGATCTTGTTCACTTGTAGTTGGCTATGATCACGACCTTCCGCATATTCTGGTGTTCCCACCTTTGTCTAGTTTTAATTTTGATGTATGTATCTTGAGCAGATTCAACTTTTGACTTCCTTGTTGAACGTTGGGCTGATCAACTACCTCCAGGCTTCCAGCTGAAAGAAGCTTCTATTGATTCGCCATTTGTGGAAGATGCCTGTCGATGTCATTTTATATTTGCACAGGATCATGGTTTTGATGCCAAACTGGTCTTACAGTACCAGTGGTATTTCGCAGATAGAGCTTTGGCTGATTTTATAGCCATTCCTGATGCTACGAGTGAGGTAATGAGTTAGTCAAATTGATTGCTTGCATAAACATCTAGTTCTATACTCAGTTCTTTTGAAACTGAAATTTGCTGATGTAAGAATATGAATTCCAGGTTTATTGTCCGAAGCGCAATGATGTTAATAAGATATTGAAAGTCGAATGCATCCCTATCTTAGGAGAGATGAAGTACCCACCAATATTTGCGATTGCTTCACCTGTGGCCCCTGGTATGCTTAATTGTGTTGCTTTTTCTGTGTTGTTTTTAATGTGTATTGTTCCTTAAGCTCTTTGACTTGTATCTATGTCTGTAATACATATTCATCTGTTACTTATATCTAAGTCCAGTACTCCAGTCCATAGTCTTGACATGTTTTCCTTATCATTATGCTAAGGTGTGTACTTTGACATAATAACTACCATATCAGAAGACATCAGGTGATAATAACTGATGATATAGCAATGATTGTACTGTAGTGAATGTATCCATACTTTTATCTTCATTTATGGACACTCAGTTATCAACACGTAATCTGTTTAAGATTAGCATGTGATGCGATTACATTTATTTTTGCAAAGAGCATGTAATTGAATTTTAATAGCTAAGCCTCAATATGAAATTGGAAAAACATCTGCACTACTTCAATAAAAAGAATAACATTTGCACCGTGTTTGAAAAAATGCAAAAACGACAAACATCACCTCACCTGTAATCATCAGAGCAATATTTCTACCTTTTTTTTTCGTCTTATGGTTGCAACACTATAGTGCATCACTATTCACATCTTTTATGTTTGAAGCTGAACAAACGTTCTCTTTCTTAGGTGAAAGATTTTAAGAGCAAATCAGATGCCTTCTTTACCATTATGATGTGTTTAAATCATTTTGGTGAAGCATAATTTTTGTATGACCGATGTTGAATGCCTTGTAAATCCGTTGCCGACAAACATAGCTCCATTTTGTCTAATCTTTTCCTTCATTTTCCTTAGATCCGCCTTGATCAGTTTCTCATATGTTCTTGGTAGAAATTGTCTCTTTTGTTTAATTAAAAAGATGGGAACATAATACCTCTTGTTTTGATTGCTACGTACCTTGTCTAGGAACTGGATGTCCCAAGGTCTTGAATCTTGATGTTCGAGGTGACCTTGTTGAAGGGAATGTCATTAGGGGTTATGCTGAGGTTGCATGGTGTGGAGGGACTCCTGGAAAAGGTGTTTGCAGGTGATGACATTGTTATGTACGTTTCAGTGTTCTTGTAAAATTTGTGGTTTTGATGGAATGTTAGTATTCTGGGATTGGTTTATCCTTTTCAGTCAAGTGACATTTTAAGTAAGACAGTATCCTTTTCAGTCTAGTGAGATTAAAAATGTAGCCATGTCTTACAAGCTTCCAGCTGCTCATTGACAAAAGAACATATTGCTTCATCCTTTAAGTCCATATATGTGACTACTGACTTGTCTGCCTGTATTATGGATAACCCTATAAGTTTTTGGTTCCTACTTCGTATTGTGCAGTTGGTTAAGAAGAAGATGGAATAGCAGTCCTGTAGCTATTGCAAGAGCTGAAGATGAGGAGTACTTGTTAACCATAGATGATGTAGATTCGAGTTTGGTTTTTATGTATACGCCTGTAACAGAAGAAGGAAACAAGGGGGAACCTCAGTATTCAATTACGGATTTTATAAAAGCAGGTGGTTGAAATAAAAAATGTATCTCTCCTTTTAGCAGTTATCACATAGTATAGTTATACATCCAAAACATATGGTCAATGCATTCTTCCTTTCCTGTCCCGATATCTTAGATTTTCTTCCCATTCTTGGTAATAAGATGTGTCATCGATCATAAAATAGGTTGTCTATGGTGTGTTTATTATAATGGTTTATAACCCTTATAGGTTTGTGATTTTATTGGCTGCAATGACTTATCTTGTGGAAAGTTTTCACGTGCAGCTCCTCCATCGGTGTCCAACGTGCGAATAATTGGAGACCTAGTTGAAGGTAACATAATTAAGGGAATTGCAGCTTACTTTGGAGGGAAAGAAGGCCCTAGCAAATTTGAGTGGCTACGTGAAAACAAGGACAGAGGGTAAGTGCATCATTATCATCCGAGTCCAAAAATCTTTCCTTATCTTCTGAATTTTGTGTTGCAATTACGTTATGAGACTCAATTGTCCAAGCTGTATGATTTAGTATGTGCATTTGACAATTTGTGCCCAACTTTAAAATCGTCGTCTACAACATTACATGATGTTTGCACTTTGGCCACTTAGCGCATGTATATCAGACCTTTCTTATCAGATGCTATTGCTTCAAAATTATCTAATCTCTACAGTTATGGTTTTTTCAAACTGAATGTGCATTTTTGTGTCTTGTCTTAAACCTTGAGTCGATCCACTGTTGTGTCACAAATATAACTGTATGTATATGGCTTTATTTTGGCAGTGATTTTCTACTGGTTCTTGCTGGTGCCACTGAGTATACATTAACCAGGGAAGATGTGGGTCGTCGCATGGCCTTTGTATATATACCCACCAATTTTGAGGGTATGTTTGCTCTGGTTTTAGTGTTTCAAGACAATCTGTAGACATTTGTATGCTAAAGGGTTTTGTGTCTTTTACAGGGAAAGAAGGAGAATCTGCATCAGCTGTCTCTGATATTGTAATGCAAGGTAACACTCTCAAAAGACCCCGTAATTTTTGATGACTAGGAACTGATCATGACTAATCTTTTCTAGAAAAAATAATATTATGGTGTTTGGCATATACTTGTATACTATTTTTCTTAGAAAAGTAGTTGTTGAGTCTAATGTTTGACCTACTCACATGACATGCTGACATTTCTAGGGTGTTGTCCAACCCTTGATTCTAGTTATTGGACCATCATACACATATTGTGCTAATTGTAAGAATTGCATTCATCTGGAGGCTGCTCTGACTGAATATACTATACATTTTTTTTTTGACTTACATATCGGTTTTGTGCATTTTATTAAGAATGTCATTTCTTCCTTGTACAAACATTTCTGTCAATGTATTGACGACCGGTCTCTAATTTTTATTTGTTTAAACACAGCACCTCCAAAGGTGACTAACCTGAAAATCATCGGTGATATAAGAGAGGGCAGTAAGGTTACTGTGACTGGTACTGTCACTGGAGGAACAGAAGGTGCTAGCAGAGTTCAGTGGTTCAAGTCAAGTTGTAGTACTGTTGATAGGGAGGATGATCTTGAAGCCTTGAGCACATTGAAAATTGCAAAGGTGGTCTATGTTTGGGAAAAGTGAACTTATGTAATTAACAGTTTTCTTATTTCATTGTCTTTTCATAATTTTTTTTAATTTCCCAGTACATAATTTTTTCTTTCCACTTGTTTTTAGGCATTTAATTTTTTCTTTCCACTTGTTTTTAGGCATTTCGTATTCCACTTGGGGCTGTTAGCCAATATATAGTTGCAAAGTTCATCCCTATGACTCCAGATGGTGAAGCTGGTCAACCAGCATATGCTATCTCTGACAAGACCGTCGAGAGTAAGTATAAATTTTGAATCTCGTTATTTTTTTTAATCAGGCACCTGGGCATCCCCGGACCCGGGCCTGACTCGGCTGGGCTTGCATAAAATTTTTACCTGTTTTTGCGGGCCGGACTCGGGCCGAGCCCGGATTCGGGCCTAAGGTCTTGTCCGTACCTGCCCGGAGCGGGCTTCAGGCCGTTTTTTATATATATATTTTTTAAAAAATAAAAATTATACATATTAAATATAAAATAAATAAAATTATAACACATAATTCAAAGTAGCTAAATGGTCGTGAACATTTGAACCTTATCTTGAGGTATCGGGTTTGATTTCTACTATTCGCATATATATATTTTACATATTTAAATTAAAAAATAAATAAAACGGGCTTCTGGGCCGGGCTTATCGGCCCGGACGGGCCTGCCTTATGTGCCATACCCGCCCGTTTTCACGGGCGGCCGGGCCGGGCAGGCCTGCCCGCGTTTGCCCAGGTCTAGGCACGACTCATGAGCATAAGACACTTAGGCTTTTTCTAGTTAAAGATATTTCATGTACCATCATGGAGAACCGTATCTTTTTCGCATGCTTTCCTTATTTGATTTTGTTATGTCAAGTTATAAAATTCAATTTCAGTACGCTTCCTGATTAGGATAGTTCATTTAGTTTAGGCAGTAAAAATTCCGTGAAATGCATGAATCAAGGAGAATAAGCCATCACAGAAAATCTAAAGAAAAGGTAGCATAAAGACTATGTATGTGAGAAAATAAACATATAGTGGTAGTAAAAAACTATTTGGATATTGGAAAAGAAGTGATATTGCATTGTTTCTCCTAATTTTTGCATCATGGAATGTATCTAAATTTTGTTGCAATGTTTTTGCAGCTCTGCCACCAAGTCTCAATTTCTTATCTATCACTGGTGAATATGTGGAAGGCGAGATATTAACTGTGTCCTATGGGTATATAGGCGGCCATGAAGGGAAAAGCATCTACAATTGGTACATTCATGAGGTCATTTGTTTTCCTTTGTCATTACCATGTCTGTTTTTGCAATTCTAAACTCAGGGTCACACTAAGAGATGTTAATGGATACCAATTGAGGATTTTTTATTGTTAGCTAAAACACTTGTTCATTCTTCACTTAAATTAATTTAGCCCTAAAAATTTATTGAACTGTGAAACTTGCGCTCTGTTTTTTTTCTTAATGTGTAATTTTTAATGGGTGCAGGGTGATACAGAATCTCGTACTATAATTCATGAAGCCTCGGGTCTTCTTCAGTACCATATTTCAAAAGATGCAATTGGTAAATATCTGTCCTTTGAATGCACTCCTGTGCGTGATGATGGTCTTGTGGGTGAGCCTAGAACTTGCATCGGCGAAGAAAGCATTCGTGCAGGTCAGTTTGCTCCTGTTTCATATCTGTACACTAGAAATCTGCTCAAATCTATTTCTCCACATACATGCACACATTTTCCTTCAATTTTCTTTTGCTCAAATTTATTTGGATTTTACGTGCTCTTTTCATATAGTGTTCCTGGTTAGTGTGACTCGGTGTTGTTCTTGAAGATGACAATTTGACTCTTTTACAAATTACAAAAGAATTTTGATTTTAAAAATAAAAAAAATTGCTTACATGGGTAGTTTTGAACTAGCTTCTCCCCTTCAAATTTTATTGCAACTACTGAGCCTTTTTATTTCCATAAACTAATTGCTATTATATCTTCACAGGAAATCCAAGGCTGCTTTCGCTACAAATTGTTGGGGAATGTGTTGAAGGCACAGCATTGAATACGGAGAAGGAATACTGGGGTGGTGAAGAGGGAAAGTCCATTTTTCACTGGTTTAGGGTACTTGAGCTAAGCTTATCTTTCAAATGCTCGAAATTTGCTTTTATATCTGCTTATGGGATTCTATTGTCATATGATTTGTACACCACCTCCATTGGTTCAGTATTATTACCATCATATGTTCTCCAATCGTGTAACTGATACTTGCAGATAGGCCTGCACACTTTTGGACCGGACCGGAAAACCGGACCGGACCGTAATTTCCGGTCCGGTTTTCCGGTCCGGTCCTGGACCGTAACTGTAAAGTTTCGGTCCGGTCCGGTCCAAGATATTACGGTCCGGTCCGGTCCTGGACTGTAATATTCCGGTCCGGTCTGGACCGTAATTTACACTTTATAAATATTTTGAACAGGAATTCCATACGGTCCGGTCCAAACCCGGACCGGATTTATTCCATACAAAAAATTTTTTTTTTCGAAAAAAAAATCAATACGGTCCGGTCCGGACCGTATTGGACCGGACCATTACGGTCTGGTCCGGTCCGGTCCGGACCGTTTAAACAGCCCTACTTGCAGAAATGCAAAACTATTATGACCTATCTTTTGTATTTGCTTATGGTACATCAAAAGATAGTGTTAATAGGTACATTGTACGATGCTTCGAGCCTCTTTATCATTTGGGATAGAGCCTTCACGAGTTCTATTTTGCTGCTGCACTTATGCTACATTATATTTTGCTCACTATAACAAGAAAATATGTTTTGCAGACTAGCTTAGATGGCCCACAGATTGAAATAAATGGTGCCAGCAATGAATCATATACACTCTCAGTTGATGACATTGACAACTTCATCTCTGTTTCATGTGAACCAGTAAGGAGTGATTGGACACGAGGCTCAACTGTTCTTTCTGAACAAATTGGGCCTGTATTACCCGGTGAGCTCTTTTGTAAGACTAAACACGTTCTCGGAATTTGTTACCGCCCAATGTCTGCATTTTGGGAGGACTTTTTTGTATATATAGTTTCATGCTTAAAAATTACTGATGGAATGGGACTTACTGATTTGATGAAAGTTGATATCACTCCATTTGCATACGCAGGTCCACCTACTTGTAAATCTCTTCGATTCTCAGGGTTGATGATGGAAGGGCAGCGTGTAGGTTTTATTGCGTCATATAGTGGAGGGTATGGGATTATAATTACGCTTCTTTATACCTGTTTGTGTGTGTGTGTGGAAACTCTTATGTAAAAAAGTAAAGCACCCCATGTATTGAGCTGTGGGATCATTAATATTGTGTCTAATTCTGTTACTTGTCATCCATGGATTTGACAATATATTTGATGCTTCAGGATAATGGGCAACTGTTCTCATGAGTGGTTTAGGTTGAATGGTAGTGATATCAAGGAAAAACTATGTGTTGATGGTGAGATAAACTATTGCTCTTCATTGCAGTAGACTTACAGTGACCTTTGAATATTTAACTGAGGACATATTACGTTTGCAGAGTTCTTGGATTTGTCTCTTGAGGACATTGGAAGTTGTATTGAAATTGTTTTCACACCTGTGCGGAGCGACGGAGAAAAGGGAACTCCTCAGAGTATAACATCGAGTGCAATTGCATCTGGTAAATGATCTCGGGTTGGAATACCCAAACATATTTAAACACTCCATTGTCTAGTTAATATTCAACAGGTGTTTCTTTCGTTTTTCATTTCCATTGTGTCGTGGCAACTGTTTTTGTGGATGGTTTGTTGTATTCTGTGGATCTGTCATGGTATAAAGTTTTGCTTTTGCTTTTGTTGGAATAAATTAAACTCTATAGCTTGTTTTAATGAAAATCAATATTAGTGTAGAATCTATGAGTTAGAATATTCAGTTCTAGTATTCCATCATTGAAAATAATAAGACCTCAACCAAATTATTGCAGCTGATCCTACCGGTCTCGAGCTGACAGTCCCCGATTGCTGCGAGGACAAGGAGGTGATTCCAGAAAAGAAATACTTTGGTGGAGTAGAAGGCGTGGGAGAGTATGTTTGGTATAGAATGAAGGATAAGCTCCATGCATCTGCTTTGACTTCAATTTCTGCATCTCAGGAGGAGGTTTCTGTTTGTGGACACAAATTGTAAGTTCTTTCTGAGTGAATTATTTATGAATGGTCTATGTTTGGCATCTTTGTCCCTCTTGCTGAGCTGTCTTTTGGGTAAATGCTTGCAGTACTTACACCCCATCTCTGGATGATGTGGGCTACTACCTGGCTCTATATTGGGTGCCCACTCGTGAAGATGGCTTACATGGACAACCGTTAACTGCAATTTGCAGTGATCCAGTTACCCCAGGTGTTTGCTCTATTTATTTTCTTTTGTACTTTCTTATTCCTTCCTTGATAAGAAAATTGCAATTAATTCAAGATTCGTGCACCTATAATCTAAAGAGCAAGCTATGCAGGCTTAGGAGCTCCCCTCCAAGTAGATAATTTCCATAGCAGATGTCATGCTTCAAGGACAATCTATGTTGACCATGGCAACATGCCAAATACATCAAACAGATTTGATTTCCTGAACTCTACATTCCTTCAAACACTCATCCCACAATTTCTACTTATTATATCTCATTCTCCAGTTCGGTACCCTAATATTCCCTGACAGCACTTCCGCATTACTATTGGCGTCTCTGATACCCAACCTTCCCCTGGAAACTGGCTGCCTATAATTCGATCTTGAGTATGCAGATGCTTTCTTTATTTTCACTATCACAACACCCTTATAGGGCACATTGTCGAGGCGATCTGTGAATAACTAGTACAGTTGTGGCCCGCAGTGCTGCCCTTATCTTTATCTGTCTACTATGTCACGTTCTCAATTTACACAATTTGACATGTTCTCTGTTATGAGCCTTATGACAGCTTTTCCAGTGGTTACTGATGTCCATGTGAAGGAGTCGAGTACAAATGTATTTACCGGTGAAGGTCAATATTCCGGTGGTCATGAAGGAGTGAGTTTATTCAGCTGGTACAGAGAAACTGCAGAGGGTCATATTTCGTTAATAAATGATGCCAATTCTCAGAGCTATGAGGTCACAGATTCAGATTACAATTGTCGTTTGTTGTTTGGGTAGTGGCTGCACTCTTACTGAACTATTTACCGTTGTATTCTTAAAGATACTAGAAATTCCATGCTTTTGACCTAGTTCTTCTTTTTCTTTTTGTTAAAAGTGCACACTAGTATGTTTGATAGAAGTACACACTGTTTTTTTCATTTTTTGATAAAAGTCCACATGTACAACATCATCAGCACATAATTTTTTTTTTTGGGAGTATTTTAGAATTATTTTTTTCTTTTGTTGCAACCACCATTCGGAGAATGATATACAAGTAACGTAGCCTGTATATAGCTTCCTTTTTTTCTTTTAATTTTTAAAATTTTTTTTTTTTCTGATCCTCATGCATGTGTTGTAATTAATAGGTATACACCCGTTCGTTCAGATTCAGTTGTGGGAGAACTCAGATTATCAGAGTCAACAGATGTTATTCTCCCAGGTTGTTTGTTCTTTATGTTGGTTTCCTGGCAATATTCTTGTATTGATGAAAAGACTGGTCTCTGTGCTGTCTTTTTCCTATCAAATATGTTCATTTATGTTGATTGAGTGCAAATACTTGCTCTAATAAAACATACATACTTCGTATCTCTTTTGCGCGTCTGTCTGCTTATTATAAATACAAAATTTGAAAATAACCCAAATAAAAGAAAAGAAGGCTGGTGTGCTTGTCCTTTGATCTCAGATGCAAATGGTACCACTGGTTGCAATATATTTCATCTAATTTTCACTTGTCTTCAGCTGTTTTATCTCCTTCATATAGATTTATGACCCTCCCCTCCTGTGCACTGTGTCCTTTGAGTCGTTTCTTCATCCAGAAATCACGAGCTTCAACCTTTATATAATTTTTGAACGTTTTGGTAATTAATATATTGTTTTTGTCCTGCATAGAACTTCCAAGAATCGAGTTTGTTGCTCTTAATGGAAAGGCATTTGAAGGAGAGGTACTAACTGCTGTAGAAGTAATTCCTGAAAGCGAGAACCAGCAACATGTCTGGGGGAAGTACAGAAAAGATGTCATTTATCAATGGTGTGGTTCTACTTTCTAGAATTTTCAGTATTCTGGGCTATATTATATAATATACATGTATAAATAGACGACTTGAAGAAGAAACATTCTGTATCATTAATGCAGCCTACTCATTTGCTCTTTTGTTTAACGTTAGGTTTTTGTTATTAAAGGACTACTTAAAAATGCATACTCATCATTTGGTGCAGGTACCGTTCGTCAGATACTGGGGATAGGAAGTCCTTTGAAGCTTTGCCATCACAGCGCAATTGCTCATACAAAGTACGATTTGAGGACATTGGTCATTGCCTGAAATGTGAATGCATTGTGAGTGATGTGTTTGGAAGGTCAAGTGAACCTGTTCATGCTGAAACCAGCCACATATTGCCTGGTAATTTTCATGTTGCATCGTCCTATACTCCTATTACTGTTCACTTTTGTGTTATCCCTTTTCTGCATTCATCTTAAAATAAGTTATTAATGGCAAACAAGAAGTGGTATCCTTACTCCTTAGTATGAATTGCATATTCTTCAATTGGCTTGAGCTGAAGAGTTGTTATAATGGATTGCATTTGCTGTCGTCCACATGTTATATCTGAAATTACCGAGATGTGTGGACAGTGATGAGCTTTGTGCTTGTTGGTAGAATGTAAACTGCATCCTTGAAACCACAGAACACTCCTGCTATTTTGCTTGTGGCAGCACTCCTTGGCATTGTTTCCTTCATCTGGTTCTTTTGTATGCTGAATTTTGTTTTGCCTGCTCACTACTTTTTGACTGTTGTAAACTATCAACATGGTTCTTCTATCTTCAGGTGTTCCTAGAATTAATAAATTGGAGATTGAGGGAAGGGGTTTTCACACCAACTTATATGCTATTAAGGGAATTTACAGCGGAGGTAAAGAAGGCAAGAGTAGAATACAGTGGCTCAGATCTATGGTTGGAAGTCCTGATCTGATCTCCATTCCTGGTATGCTCTGTTATATATAATCAATTATATGAGAGACATACTGTATGTCCTTGGTTCTGACTTTTGACTGTTTCTACTTATGAGCTATATCAAGTGCTAATAGCCTTATAAGATCATGAGATCAAGATTGGTGTAGTTTGGTTGTCTAAGCAATAATATTGAATGCTATTTCTTGTCTTAAAAATGTAGTAGTGTATTGTAAGGAATTGCCCATGAACTGAAGTCAAATAAAATGGTTATGCAAGAAAAGAAATCAAGAAAGAGACAGGCTTTCATGTTCCATCTTTGAGTTAATCTAGAGTCGATAAAAATTGCATCTAAACTACTTTCAACTAAGTGCTTCTTTGACAAACTTGAGCATTATGACAATTTAGTTATGCATTTGCAGTCTAGTATGATTCATTCATGGATTCCAAGTTCTCCTAATAGATGTTCATCTATAACTATTGATATTTGTCTTACAATTCTTTGATGTTCAGGGGAAACAGGGAGAATGTACGAATCTAATGTTGATGACGTAGGCTACAGATTGGTTGCAATATATACTCCAGTTAGAGAGGATGGGATTGAAGGGGTGCCAGTTTCTGCATCAACAGATCCAATTACAGTTGGTAATATATCTCGTTATATTGTTTTTCCCTTGGTTATCACTTTTCAACAGTCCTTGTGAAATGATGAATGTCAAGTTCCATTGGCACGTGTTTTATTAGTGCAGCTAGTAGTTAAGTACATGCTGGTTGTAGTGTCATTCATATCATGTCTGTAGAGTGTAGACTGCATCGACATCTTCTTCTCCATTTCTTATACCTCATTCAGCTGGAAATTTTTAGATAAATGACGTGATAAATTCGGTTCCATGTCTACGCTTTGGTATGATTGGTGGCAAAGTGGCAGTTTTTGTGCTGCCTAAGAAGTCACAGTGTATTGACTTCATACATGTTTACTGGCTTGTAGAGCCAAATATACTTGCAGAGGTGAAGACAAAGCTTGATCTTGGGTCTGTCAAGTTTGAGGTATGCTTCTCATCTAATATTCTTCTTCAAGAGGACCGTGGCAGGTTTTTGGGTTATCATTCAAAATCTTCATTTTTTAATCCATATTCCAGTGTGATCAGTTTTGTAACTGTCCCAACTTATATTTGGTTTGACAGGTTTTATGTGACAAGGAAAAAGCTTCTAAAAAGGTAGGATATGTCTGCTATATGAATGAATTGCATATTTTTATTTTGAAAAACTTATTTTTGATTACAATTTTCAGTCACTTGGACTTGGGTGCCTTGAAAGAAGAATTCTTGAAGTGAATGGAAAGCGAGTGAAGGTCATCAAACCTGGTTCTAAGACCTCCTTTCCCAGCACTGAAGTTCGTGGAACTTACGCCCCGCCATTTCACGTAAGTAATAAGTATTCACTAAATATTCGACTGCTTTGTAAGCAGGAGACTGGTTAAGTTCTTAGGAAGTGATTGGTGGTAATATGCAGGTGGAGACTTCTCGAAATGATCAACATCGTTTGAAGATTGTGGTTGATAGCGAGAGTGAAGTTGATATGATGGTGCATACCCGTCACTTGCGAGATGTGATCGTCCTTGTGCTAAGAGGGCTAGCTCAACGCTCTAACAGCACATCTTTAAATTCTTTGCTTAAAATTGAAGCATAGTATTACTCTTAATCTATTTAAACGTTTGTCCCCATTGTTGAGGCTTGATTATTTGTTCCGTTTGTGGGCTTGCACTTGACACTAGATGACACATTCCATGTATCTTGTAAATTTCACCCGCGGATCTTGGTAGCTATGAGTTGCAGTTGATGATTTGGCTTGCAGTTGACGCTTTCTTTTCTAAGGGCATGTTTGGTATCGATATCTTATATCATATACTGGTATTACATGTATAATATCCTTGTATGGTAAATGGATATATGGATATCCCATATCTCCATAGTCCATACTTGACTTTTTTTTTTTTTTTTTTTGATCAATTACGATATTCTTACAAAATGAGCGGTATCACATCTCCCCTGCGTCTGCCCCCTATAGATGATTTTTTCCAGCCCTCACATCTATAGAATTGTGACCTATCCTCTTGACTCAGGTAGAATCTAGAGTTTCTATCCTAGCTCTTGTAGGGTTTTTCAAACACACTATTTTGTTTAATACTGGTGAACAATAACTTGATTTTTGTCGTACTTCAATATCATTATTTCTGTATGAATCAAATGATTCGCTCTTCTGACAAGCCAAAATCCATCTATGTACCAATTTTGACAATTTTCTAGCAAAACACCAAATCTATTACAATCCTTCAATTTATTTATTTATTTATTAGCTGAGTTGTATGTATAAAGAGAAATGAGATTGATATCAGAAATAAATATCAATTTTGTATATATATTTCTGATCTCAATGCTCATAACTGATATCAATACCAAACAAGCCCTAAGTTCTAACATCTGCTTTGATATATACCGGAAAACCCGTATCAATGTAAGCTAGCACTGACTAAAGTTCTGTCTATATGAAAGAATTGAACCTGTTACATGATTTCATCGGAATCTAATCCAATGCTGAAGCTACAAATCTAATGTAAACTAAAACCAGTAGACCATAGATAAACTGAAGAGGGGGAGGAACTATCACCTAGCCATCCCATTTTCAAGGCTAATCTCCGAAGCAGTTGCCGCGTTTCTTGCTGCATCAGCAGTTTCCCTGCCTGTGTCGTAGGAAGCATGAAGCCCCACCATGACATAGTAGAGGAGCAAAAAACATGTCCAGATCGAAAACCTTATGAACGAAGCACCGTCTATGGAACCCATCATGAACACGTTGATTGCAACACTCAAAGATGGCACCCATGGCACAAGTGGCGTACCCCATAGTTTCGGCTTTCTTGCTTGCTTCAACTTCAACTGAAGCCCTAACGTCGATAAAACCCAAAGAGGGACCGTCACTGTGTACCCTATCCAATGAGTCTTGTCCAACGCCCAATACACTGCAGACCCCATAGAAGACCCTATGATCATAATCAGGAATGCTACGAGCTTCTTTCTATCCGAGTCTGATGTTACTCCCGGCATGTAGTACCGCCTCACTATCAGAGCTACGGAAACAAGTGCAAAGATGAAGAGGGTTGAGATTGATAGTAGGTTAGACAACACGTCCAGGCTTGTAAACAAGGCAACAGTACAATTTAGAATCGTCATTATAATTGTAGCATTGACCGGAGTCCTGGTTTTCTCGTTGATCACTGCAAGCACCGGAGGAGCTAGATGGGTCCGTCCTATATGAGTGAAGTATCGCGATTGCCCAATGAGATTAGACAGTAAAACAGTTGTCATGCCTTTCAACGCCCCGAAAGCCACCACATACTTAGCCCAAGGCAAGTTCACAGCTTGAAACGCCAACGTAAAAGGCGCGTCCACATCCACTTGTGTATACGGGACCATGAGGGCCAACACCGTTGACATTAGACAGTAAATACTGATGATTATAAACATTGAGCCTATCAAACCGATAGGAATGTCACGTCCTGGGTTCTTCATCTCCTCGGCTAGAGTTGCCACCCCGTCAAACCCGACATAGGCAAAAAACAACATAGATGAGGCTTTCAGAATACCCTTCACCCCGTAAGGTGCAAAGTCATGAATCAACTTGGGATTTGCCTTGGTGAATCCTACAACAAGGATGAAAAGCATGACAGTGATATGTACGATGGTTGCAATTGAATTGAACCTGGACGACCCCTTTGTACTGAGAGCTGCACCTATACATACAGCAACAGAAACCACCACGGCAATTGGATCCAAGTGGTTGAAGTCGTTGGCTAGGCTGGAGATGTGGATACGGAAATCGTTCGGGTCATGGTTACACAAGGTAGCAAAATACGAGGTCCATGATCTAGCTACACCAGCACCCGCCACAACATACTCGAATATTATGTTTCCAGCTGCAATGTAGGCTACAAAGTCACCAAGCTCGACTCTTAGATACGCAAACGAGCCACCAGCAACCGGAAGCTCAATGGAGAACTCAGTATAGCATAAAACCGACAGTAGAGCCGAAAACCCAGAGATGAGGTATGAAACCATGACAGCTGGGCCTGCATACGTCCTCATGGCCTCACCTGTGAGGACAAAGACACCGGCTCCCATGACAGCACCAACACCGAACCATATGAGGTCCCACCAGGTTAACGTCTTCTTCATTTGGTTACAACTGGCTGCACGAACGTCGTTCAGCTCGATATTGTCAATGGACCGAGATAGGAGTCGGTCCTTGAGCCTCGGACAGATGTTCTTAAGAGCATTGAGGTAGTTTCCCCAGCTTTGAAAGGACTCCTCTGGTAGGAAATCCTTCTTTGACCATAGCCAGCTACCTTCATTCCGGTTCGGAGTTGCGCTGTCCCCCGTCATTTTATTATGGCAGTTTTTGTTCTGTTCCTGCCAAGTAAAGAGGATATGATTCATCTTTTAGAAATGAAATCTGCTTACACTTTCAACTAATAATCTAATCAATTATTGCTACTGTGCCTCGATAACTTTCATCACAGGAAACAAGTTCCTTGAACCAGAAACTAATTATGAACAACCAATCACTACCATTATCAAAGAAACTATTCTGACACCAATAGTTCTCGTTAAAAGAAAATATGTATATTTTAATCACAATTACTGTCAATAATATTTCATCGAGATGAAATCCATCGAACGAGACAAACGATTAAATTCACAAGTATATCAACAGAAGACAAACACACACAAAATCGGAATTGCAGACGATTATTATAGCAATGCAGCAGATTCTGAAGAAATAACTGGCCTAACAATCCTCTGTAGGATTCGAACAAATACAATGACATTGATCGCACGCATATGAACGGATTAACCTAATTTCCGAATCAATTCAGTGATTGAGTGAGCTGATGTATAGAAACAGAGTAATCTCACTAGTCAAATGCGAAAGATGAACGAGCTTGCGAAATCAAGTAACGACAAGATTAGCGAGGAAGAAGACAAAACCTGAAGAACTATTTGCAACAGATATGGAGAACGAGCGAGACGTGGCTCGTAGAAGTTCCAATGGATGTTGCAAACAGTCTTTAGAAACTCTTAGCAGTGATTATTGAATTTCCGTAACTAAGTGTTTAAAGTAAGGATATATATCAGTAAGAGTCGACGAGTTAACCCCGAAAATGGCGATTTCACATTTACTTCTATATTTGTACAATACAGTTGATCAAAACTCGGGATAGGATTCCGTTAAACTCGTTTGTAAGATACTCAGATCCAATTCACAAATAAGTAATCTATATACGAAATAAAGTGTAAAAATTACTATGGAGTTGTAAAAATTGTCTCAAAAAATACGAGAGGTGATGTACATCGGATCAAGACCGTATATATATATAACTAGATATCAAGATACGAATATCAAGATATATGTATCAAGATATGTATATGAGATATCAAAGATATGGGTATAAAATTGATATTTAATACTGTATCTTATAAGAGAAAAAAAATAAAAAAGGGACTCAGGGAGCATATTTGATACTTCTATTTTTTAAAGTATATCAAAACAAGAGAAACTGTATATTAGAAGTATATCAAGATATCAAGATTTTTTTATTTTTTTTAAATCCTAACTAGACTAGTAGTTAATATTATATTAAAGCAATTGGATAGAATCAATTGAATAGTATTATTGGATATAATTTCAATTTTACCAATCTAAATCTTAATAAAACAAATTTTATTAAGATTTAATTTCAATTTTGACAAAATTGAATTATATTCAATGATACTATTCAATTAAATCCTAGCGTATTAGAATTTCAATCTTTAACCTAAATCATATACTTATATAAAATCTCTAATAAATTTTTATTGCTGAATTTTGTTTAAAAAAAATAGAATTCCTCTTCCTCACTACCTCATCCTCTCTTTCTCCCTCTTCAATATCTATGTCCACCGTACCTTAACCCCAAATCCTCACCTTCTCTCCGGCCGTCATATAACTAGCCGACCAACTGATAACTCCTATTTCGCCCTAATTTCACCTCTTGTATCCCTCTCCACTCCTTCGATTTCGTCTACAAATCGCTATTCGGATCCACCAACAGACCCCTCTCTTCCTTCTTCTCCAATTCTCATAAGAGCTTCATTGAAATCCTCGACAAAGAACCCACGCTTCCCGATCGATACTATGCCGTGGAAAGGGGGTTATGCTTCCGAAGGTTAAATTTCATTTTTTTAAGAGCTTCTTCTCCACTCCACGTACTCGGTACTTTTTTTTGGCTGGAAATATAGCTTGCCAGTTGAAGGTTGTGCTTGTGTTAGTTGTTATTCATTCGTACAGTTTACAAGTCATTCGAGTTTTTAGTATCATTCATTCAGAAGATCTCAAATATTGTGGTCAATCAATTCAGTTGACCAATTAATAGCCACCGTTGGGCAATATTCAACGAGGATTGATGGGGCTGGATAAGAATTTATGCCAGGGTGGGGACAAAGAGAGGATGAGAAAAAGAGGAAGAAATTTCTTTATTTCTTTATTTTATTTTATTTTATTTTATTTTACGAAACTAGCGCCAGTTTTGTTGTTTTAAAAATAAAATAGAACTAATGTGGCCGAAAAAAAAGATTGTGAGCATATAATGAAACGCTTGAAGAACTCAATTTTCATAAACTATTATGTTTAACTTTTTTAGGTAGCTGAACCTAGTTAAATCTAAAATCAAAGTCTGGAGTAAATTAAAATTTGATAACATAAATAAATCAGTTTGTGAGATTGATGCTTCTATAGAAATCTCCAAAAAGTGGATTTTTTCGAAACTTTACTTCTCAATATAGTGATAAACCGATCAGATTAAGTAAAAAAAGGATTGTCTTATTGAGTGGCAACAAAAGTATTGGATGTAGATAGCCAAATCTAAATCGCTGGAACTTGATACTAAATATCATCATAGAATAGCAATCGTGCGAAGAAATAGAAAAGGTATTAATTTAATTATTACCAATGAAGGCCTAACGCTAAATAGTGAGGAAATTATTCATGAATTTACTAAAGAGTATAATAATCGATTTCGAACAAACCGAGCTAATAATGGAGATTTGAACGACTATTTAGATGTTATTACTAATGAAGTATTTGATATTGAAAACTTGGAGTTATCTAGACCTTTTTCTCACGATGACATTAAAAAAATGAAACAATGTTTGACACGGGTAGTGATAAATCTCCTGGGCCGGCCGGTTTTCCCGCAGGGTTTTTCCAAAAATATTGAAAAATCATAGGTCCAACAGTTATTCGAACAGCTAAAAGTTTCTATTGTACGGAAAAAATCCTAAAATAATTTAATCATACTTTCATTACTTTAATTCCTAAAATTGATAATCCAACAACAACTAATGAATATAGACCAATTAGTCTATGCTCAACATCTTATAATATTATTACCAAAATTTTAGCATCTAGATTGAAATCAATCCTCCCAAAGTTAATTCATCCATTACAAAGCGCCTTTATAAAGAATACGTCAATTCAGGATGGTATTTTGATCGTTCATGAAGTTTTCGATGATTTTAAGTCTAAAAAAGGAAAAGAATGATACATGACTATAAATCTTGATATGAAGAAAGCACATGATAGAGTAGAGTGGTCGTTCATTCTAGCTGGGCTATAAAATTTTGGATTTGATAATTGATTTATTAATTGGATCAATGAATGTACAACAACAGTGTCATACTCTATTCTTATTAATGATAAACCTACTGACATGATCTATCCAAGAAGAGGACTTCATTAGAGTGACACAATCTCCCCCATGTTATTTAATTTGGGTGCGGAAATTTTAGCCGGGATATTCAAATTGAAAGTAACCCGAACAAGAAAGTAATTGAGTTTCCTATTACTAGAGGGGGCTCTATTATACCTTTCCTATATTTTGTTGATGATATTATTATATTTACTAAATCATCGATCAACGCTAGCTCAAAAATATTGGAGGTACTTAATGGGTTTTGCATCATCTTCGGACCAAAAATTAATTTTCACAAATCTGCTTTCCAAACGTCATCAAGTATAAGCCTTGTTGTGGTAAGACAAATTCAACTAAGCATTGGGATTAATTCCAATAATTGTCTAGAGAAGTATTTAGGTTGTCATATTATCAACGGTAGGTTAATAAGAACATGTTTGAAGATGTTAGAACAAAATTGAAGCAACAACTTACAAAGTGGAAGGCTTCAAGTCTTTCTCAAGAAGGAAGAACTACGCTTATCAAAGCAAACTGAATGTCAAACCAAATTTCATTATGCAAAGTTTTATGCTTCCGCTTCTATATACACAAAGAACTTTATCAAATTAATAAAAATTTATTTTGAAATAAAGGGTCATATCACCCTCTCATCATTTGGGTTAGAATTTGCAAACTAAAGCAAAATGATGGTGTGTATTAGGAAAGCTAAAGATTGAATAAAGTTATTCAAATGAAACTTTTATAAAAAATTATGGCTGAACTTGGTAATATTTGGGTTAAAACTATTAATGAAAAATATCTAAAAAAAACTCTCTCATTTGGAACTATAAAACCAAAAGTAATTTTTCATGGCAATGGAAGAGACCGATGAATCTTAAATATGAATTTGAGATTGGGATTATGTGGAATGTAGGTGATAGTAATACTATTAATTTTTGCAAAAATCGTTATGTTTTTTTACCAACCCTTCTTAATGCTATCTAAGAACATCCATGGTATTGAAGAGAACGAACTTGTTAGTAATTATATTATTGATAGTAAATGGCATTATCAAAAAATAGAATCTAAACTAAGAAATCTCCTTCCTCCTGTATTATCCCGGCTATTAAAAATTATCAACTTTCAAAATCATTTTATCCAATATCAACTCTATTGGGCTCTGGCTGATAATGGAACCTATTCAACTAAATCTGCATTGGAGTTCATCCACCAGAATAAGGGTGCTTTCTTGAACCCTAATTGTGGATTTGGAACCTAGATGTCATACATAAAGCTACGAACTTTCTTTGAAAGTTTTCCATTAATGGGCTTCCAACCAAAGAAAACCTTGGAAACAATAATTTTCATTGCCTGTGCATTGCTGTCTTTGTAATCACCTTTATGAGTCGGCTTCTCATCTTTTCTCCAGTTGTCATTACTTACTAAATAACATAACAATTGATAAAGTTAGACCATTTCTAGAATCTAACACTTCAAACTAATCAAAGCATATCTAGCATGTTAGCACATATTAGAAACTATTTGAAGGATAAGGAATTAATCTATCTGGCCATGTCTTGGTAGAATGTATTCTAGGAACCAATTTATTTTTAATAAAATAAAACCACAGGATTTTGACCTTATTGTTCTAAACAAACAAATGATTGGACTGAATCAAATAAAAGAAGGAACTTGATCAAGACTAATGAATCTAAGAATAAAAGGAAAACTCGGAACATTTATTGGACAAAATCAGGGGATTACTTCATTAAATTAAACTTTGATCGATCAAAATGTGCATCTATGAACTCTGCTTTTGGATTTATTCTCAGAGATCAGCATGCCACGACCGTTGCTATGGGCTATGGACAATGTGGAAACACATCGGTCCTCCATGCTGAAGCATGCGCGCTAAGGAAGGTCTGATTAAAGCTTGTGATTTGGGTGTTAATAGAATTGAGATTGAAGGGACAACTTGACAATTATCAATTCCATTATTTTTGTTTGGAAGCCTCCTTGGAACCCGATCTTATTTTGTCGGATATCTCTAATATCTTGGCTTTTTCTATCAGGTTAAGGTTCGACATGTGTTCCGGGAAGTTAATTGTGTTGCTGACAATCTTGTAGATTTGGGACACGACTCACCATTGCTTTCGTCCTTATCCACCTCCTTGGTGGATGAACTCATCCGGAAGGGTGCTATAGGCTGGAGAGTTTTGCGGAGATGATCTAGCCTAAACGCTTACCTTACAATATCAAAAAAAAAAAAAGGAATTAGTTTTTCTCCATATCTAGTATTATAAATAATTTCTCTTTTCTTCTTATTTTGGAAAAAAAAATCCCCTATTGCTAATACACCAACTTTCAAATTTTATTGAATAAAGAGAAATAAATAAGGGTATAATAGACATACCGAGGGACTTTCTTTATTTATCACCATAACTACGCACTTCGAGTCCGTTTTTTATAAAAGACTCCGACTACGCACTCTATATGTGTTGTTGGGTTTCACCCAACTACACACGCGAAATGCGTAGTTGTGGGCGTCGAATAGCGATTTTCGCCAATACATTTAGAAACCATGAGAAATAACTAAAATTAAGCAAGGGACCATATTATTTGAAGTGCGAAGATATGGAAAAATATAAAAACAAAAGTAAATTGAGGACAATGTTGTCATCTAGTTATACATTAGAGATTCTTAAGAAATATTGTTGAGATTTATAGAACTCAGAGTAAATATAATCATCTCGATTACAAATACTTATTACACGTGTACAAAACAATGTATTTAAAGTAACTAAACAATTGTCACACTTGTGATGAGGCGTTGAAATCTACTTTGCACATCATCAGGGACGGCGTAAAAGCATCTACGTTCCAGATGAAGTTTGTTTCTTATCTGTTTTTCTAAAGAAAAATTTCGTTTAGTTCCCTCAAGGTTTTGACTTTTTCAGGTGGCGCCCACTAAATTTCTCATTTCCGGTTGGTGCTCTTGAAGTTTAATGTTAGTCCGTTTTGTGCCCATTAATAATCAAATTGTTAGTTTCTTCTTCCTTTTCCTTCATTTTATAAAAATATATAAAATTAAAATAAAATAAGAAAGAAAAAAGTGAAAATTCATTTGGAAAAACATTCTTCGTTGGCGTTGCTTCTTCTTCTTCTTCATCATCGGGAGGATTTGCACAAAAGTTCACTCGGAGAAGAAGAATATTCAATCTGGTATTATCCGTCGATTCTTGTCGCCACCCTTGATCGTCTCCCCCAACGCCCTCGATTCTCTGTTGATTATCTTCTCCGTTGAATAACAATGTTATGGTAAATACATATATAGGTAGGATTCAAGAAAAAAATCGGCTATGTTAGCATGGATCAGAATTGAATTGTATGATGATTGTATATTAGAAACAACTTTTACCTTTGGCTTGCTTCCATGTAAATTTGTTAACATTACAAATAAATCAACTCTTGTTATTTAATGAGTTGTTGACGGTAGAACCGTAGAAATAAGTGTTTTTGACAACATATATGCTTTATTATTTGAAATATTATTGAAAACATAAAAAATATAATTGTTTGATGGATGAGACTTTGTTGACAATATAAAAAATGAGAATAACAAGGATTCAGTATAAAGGAAAAGATAAAGAACATGAAACAAACAAATATATTTTAATATACACATAAATAATATAATCAAAGATTTAAACACAAAAAATATATAATCAAAATTAATTATAAAAATGACAATTAAATATGATATATTCGATCGATAAAAACATAAAACATAGCAATTAAAACTCTTAATTAACAATTATTGAATCAAATATAAAAAAGAAAAAAAAAGATAATATATACATTGATTCGAATTTTAAAAGCATACCTTAGCAACTATTAAATCGGTTCGATGAATTCGAAGCAAATTGAATATGTTTTTCATTAGATCATACTTAATTTTGTCGGCGTTTGAAGAGAGAAAAACACAGAAAATAGAGAATACGATGAAAGAGAGAAAGATAAATAACAAATAAATTTTATAAGAATTATTTTAAAAATTTAAAAAGGATTTAAATCTCAATTCAATATTATGGATGATTATCCCATCAGAATTTTATTTAATTGAAACAAAGGAAATATATGTATAAATATACGATACAAAAGAGGTGATACGCTTATACCTTATACCGAGGAAACATATTAAATATATACATTTAAATATGAGAAAAAAGGGAAATCTTCTGAAGAAAAAACTCTCGATAATATCGTACGAGTTTTTTTTTGTTTTTTGTTTTTTTAGTGAAAATCATTAACTATATAAAAATTAAAATAAATTATTTACATCGAATTAGAATTAGAAGGTAGACGGTTAATAAGTTGCGCCACTACTCATTTCCGGATAGCAAAACCGATCATCCTAAAAACTACATTTGAAAACATGAGAGACACAACATTATCATGTAAGACCCGCTATACTCTTTTGAAAATCTTGACGTCATCGGGTGCTAGAAACCCGAAAGTTAGAAACACACGTTGATTTTCAATGTAAGCCCTTTCATGCTTAGCCACATTCGCGGACACCGCGTTGAGAACCGCTTACCCACAACAAAAGACCCGCTGCCCAAACTGATCATAAGACCCCATCAAATCAATACAAACATGTTTTTCACCGACAAAGTGACAACAAAATTTGTTTGTTTCAATATTTTTTGAATATGCTAAAAAATATAATTAATTGATATTATTATGTTTTTATTTAGAAAATTGCCCAACTATGAGTGATCTAATTATGAAGTATTTTACAATATTTATTATTGGATTAATTTTATTAAATGATGTGATTGTGATATTGTCTTGTTTTAATACATATATTAATTGAATTCAATACATTAGAATCTAGAAAATCATTATATTCCTTTTTAATGAATCTATACATATGACGTAATTACAAGGAGATTTATTGTTACTCTAAATTAACATTTCTTTTCTTTTTTTTGTTTATCCTATTTTCATCAGATATTTTCACATTTTTACATAATATTTTAATAATTAATTAAAAAAATTTGATAATAACAATTTTAATAAGAGAAAAGTTAGAATAATTAACCACTGCAGACTGATATGTTTGTTTACCCTATTTTAATCACAAACCTTCATTTTCACATTAAACTAGTAAGTAACTAAGTAATTCACTGGAAGTCTCTTATCTATTTCACTATCCTAAACTTTGACATTTATATTTTAGTATTAATAGTATTAATAGGATGATGAACAAAAAAGATAAGATATACCAAATGTGGGCAGGTCTCTTACATAAATTTATATTAAAAAGGGTGAAATTTAAGAAATTACTCACTTTAGAGGTTGGCTGAAAATAGGCTGAACATTATATGAAGCCAAAAAAAAACAATTAACCTTAACATCATTGAAGATTAGATTTTTTTAATCACTAATGACTTTGTTGAATCAAATTTAAAGGTTAAGGCAACCCATAAATCCATGATCGATCTCTCTGCAAGTGCAAACCTCAATAGTTAGAGGTATATTACTCACCTTTAAAAGTATGGGCTACTTTCTTCAATCAACCCAAAAGGTTGGGGTAATATTTTCAGTTTACGCATTAGAAAATGTGGTTTTTCATGGAAGTAAAGTGGAAACGTTGAGATGTGAGAAAAGCTAAAGAGGGCTGGAGAGAATTCAGAGAAGGGTCAAACCCCATTCTTTTTCCATTTCCAACCAATTCAAGAAGCCAAAAACGGTCAATTCCTCAACATTGCAAACCCTTCGTTCATAAGGAAACCAAATGCCGTGAAATTTGATAACCCCTAAAACCTCTTTACTCGATCAAAATTTTGCTCTAAACAATAATCCAAGATCCATTCGTCTGCTGAGATCGATCACGCTGCGTCGTTACGGAATCGAACAACTTCTTCGTCTATCAAGTGTGGGGTGGTGGGTGGATTGAGGCCATCTGCTGCTCCTTTGAACTATTTTGTTCGGATTTTGAACTCGCTACTGTTTAGATCTGCGTGCTGCTGGGATTTGGACTGCCAGAGAACCGTTGGATCTTTCGTGGTGTAGGAAAGATGAATAATGACATTGAAGGCGGCGGAGATGAGGAACTGCAGCCGCTTCCACAAGGTGTTGCTGGTGTCGGCAGGAAGTACAGGCCGGTTGCTGCTAGCGACAGCGCTGTTCTTCAGATGTCTTCGGTAGATCTTGGTTCATCGTCTTCTTCTACCCCCAGGTGTGCTTTCCCAACATATCTGCATTCAGTTTGAAATTACAATGCTGATTGCTGGTAAGTCTTGTTCCCTTGCCCTTGCTTATTGGCCATGGATCAGAATTAGCTTTTGCGTAGCAAATTGCTTAAAGCGGCAGTTTCTGGGGCAAGGTGCTTGGATCATAGTCCATTGCATTGTTGCGCATGCATTTTTGGGGAGTGACTTCCACAATATTTAACTTGCCATACTTTGTGTTGTATGAATATGAAATTTTGGGGATATCATGCATCTGTATGCCAAATCTTTCTTGTGCGGTATGAATTATTAATATGATCCCGGGGTGTTTTACATGTTTTCATTGTTTTCCTTCCATTGTCAAACTTCACTTTCTTTATCATCACCGAAGATGCGAGATCAGAGTTGACGATTGTCATCTAATTAGATCATTACTTCTATTTCTCTCTCATTCATGTATGGAAGTGTAGATCTTCAGCCATCCCAGTTTAAGATTCACAATTTCATATTAGTTTTTCCAGGGGAACCATGTGTCTTAAATATTTAACAAAGGTGGTCAAGAACTTGGTTCCATAGAAGATTCTATTGTTGTCCGAATCAATTTTGTTACCCAACTGGAAATTCGACCTGTTTATTGTGTTTATGGAGGGTTAAGGGCTTTTATCTAATCTAATTTCAGTTTATGTACTCTTTTGTATATGCTCTTTTTTTTCTTGCTGTTTTATTTTTTTGAAAGCTGTCCGTGATGGCGTTCATACATAGGCAAATTCTATATTATTTTGCTTCATCGTTTACTTATATGTATGCTAATATATTTATTTAGCAACACTACTGCACCACCATACTGATTTTCCTTCTGAATTTTGATCTCATTTGAAGTTTGCTTAACTGCAGCTAGGGATCTGTTCAACTGCTTGGTCAACCATTTGTGTACCTATTTGCAACTTTGCATTGTTTATAGCATTTAAACTTACTCATATTTTTTGTTTGTTTTCATGCAGCAGGATCATGGTAAATGCTGATCACAATATGGCTTCAGAAGATGCTGTGGCACCGTTAAATATCAATGTAAATGGTACACATAAGGACTCCAAGCTTGAATTATTTGGATTCGATTCTCTTGTCAACATCTTAGGTATCAAGAGGTATATTATAGTTTGCTTAAGTATATATTCGTTTCATACATCCTTTACCTGTTTCTGCACAGTTTTTTAGCCATGCACAAGCTTGTACCTGGATTATGTGTGAATGTTTGGACCCATCAAACTTATTCATATTGTTTGGAACTTGGCTTTGTAGTTTGACCGGAGAGCAAGCTCAGGCCCCTTCTACACCTCGGGATGGTGAAGATGTGTCCATTACTCTTGAGCGTCCAAAGGTATGTAAATATTAAATTATGATCATTGAATATATGAGAGGATAAGTTTTTAGGAAACACTAAACATGATGACCTTAGAGTAGCATAGTACAGGACAGCTGTAATTCCTCCTGTTAATGTTGATGAAGAGGAACCTCCTCAAAAGGGCATGCAACATGATTCCATGAAGGAAAAAAAGTGATGTGTTGACAAGAGTGATGAAATATCCATAAAAATAATGCCTGAAAACTTTTAAGACAACACTGCACCAAGACACTGAACCATATTGTCATACAGATTACTGAAGTCAAGTTGGGGACATGGATGGGGGTTTTCTTGCCATGCTTGCAAAACATTCTCGGAATTATATACTACATCAGGTTCTCATGGTAGGTGCCCCCTTGGTCGTTCCATGTTATTTTAAATTTCTAAAGTATCAGCTTAAAAGAGTTGATTGACCCATCATCTATGGTTTACTACTTTACTTAATGGTTGGGTGGAGGCTTCATTTTTCTGCATTTTTTTTAAGATTGATTGTTGTAAATTTCTTTTATCTGAGAGAAATCATAAGCCATTACACTCCCAAAAATTCATTTCCTGAAACAAATTATATATTCTTGATTATTGATTTAACGGGGCTGGTTTATTATCTCTCTAGCCCCCTCCTTCCCTCCCTCTCTCACACAATCACACACTCTTACTTTCATTTCTTTTGTTAATCTCACCTTTCTTGTATGTTTACCGTATTACAAAAATAATTATTATTTCTTGCAATATGTTGCAACTCGCAGGATAGTTGGTATGGCAGGAATAGGTGAATCACTAGTGCTTGTTGCTTTCTGTGGCTTATGTACTTTCTTGACTTCAATATCATTGAGTGCTATAGCGACTAATGGTGCAATGAAGGTAACTCTAGCTTTGTAATATGCGGTGAATTCTGAATCTATTACTTTTTATGCAAGAATTTTGAAGTTATATGCAGACTTTGGATCTTGTTCCCACTTCACTAGCCATGGCTCTGTATAGGTTCTTTATTTAGGATGACACAATTCCACTAAATTGTAGTCTTAACTGAATTAAGTGGATTTTGGAGAGTAATAGTACTGTCAGTGGATTATAATTTAGGGTCTGTCTGGCACTTAATTATAATGTCCTTATGAGGACCTTATAGTGACAAGTTTTCTTTACAAGATCATTGTAAGGACCTCATAATGTGCCAAACAGACCCTACAAGTCTGTTTTTGTCTGGTTTTGTATTCTCTTGAGAGAAGAAAATTGGAAGAGGGGAGCAGCAAGATGCTTATCCAACAGCATTAAAAAAAACAATACTGCATATATGTGTTGCTTTTCTTCTGATGTAGATTAATAGATATATTTGTTAAATTCTGCCCTGCATGACTATTTGATGACATTTAGTTAATTAACTCTAGCTGTATTATATGTATCTTTCAGGGTGGTGGGCCATATTATCTCATTGGTCGTGCCCTTGGTCCTGAAGTCGGAGTTAGCATTGGGCTATGCTTCTTTCTTGGAACTGCTGTAGCAGGCGCTCTGTGAGTGTATGCTGTATAACTTAGATATGTCAAATTTTAACCTTTGCAGTCCCGTTTGTATGTGCATGTATATGGGGCTTTTGGAAAACATGTAGTTTTATTTTTAACTATTTTAAATGTTGTCATGAAATTATTTATCTTTTTTTCTAAATTTTCTCATCCCAGCTATGTTTTGGGAGCTGTTGAAACGTTTCTTGATGCTGTACCTGGAGCTGGGATTTTTACAGGTAATGGGTTCAGTGTTTGCTCTTGGAGATGTAATTCAACTTATCGTAATGCTGCATTGGATATTAATTATGGGCTTCTAACAAGTAACAAGCTGTTGTAAAAACATGAAGTAAACCAATGTAATTCATCTCAGCTCTTAACATATGTGGGCTTCCGAAACCTCCTAAATTTATGTAGGCTTTGTCATGTGATGAAAGATGATCAATGATCTTGTTATTAGTGCTGTTACGATTTTCTGTTTTGTAACATCATGTTGGATGCTTCTAACCTTGGCAGTCAGATTAAGATTACTGCCCACCTTCGTGTAGACAAAATCAAGGAGACATATCGTATGCTCTAGGAGTGTTGAGGGCTGCCTTTCATGAGAAAAGTTGAAGCAATGTAATAATTTCGTGTCTCAAAGGTGGAAGGTACTGATAGATTTCTGATTCTCTTTTGCAGAGACTATCACCCAAGTCAATGGCACGGCAATTAGTCCCATTTATCGTCCAAGCATACATGATTTGCAGATCTATGGGATTGTTGTTACAATCATCCTTTGTTTTATCGTATTTGGTGGTGTAAAGATGATCAACCGAGTTGCACCTGCTTTTTTGATACCTGTTCTCTTCTCAGTGTTCTGCATATTTATTGGGATTTTTGTATCAGGGAAGAACAAGCCTGACGGTGAGTATAGCTTTGTTAATATGAATAAGTACAAATTTATCGTTCCATATTAGCAGATGGATATTTTTTGTACAAAGAGGAATGTATCCATCCTCCATCCTTTATTTTATTACACAGAGTGCCGGCTTTTGTTGGGAAGCTCTCGAATTTATATTGTTCCAGATATTCTGTAAAATTTTAAATATCTTATCCTTTTTCAATGCTCAATACAGATGGAATTACTGGGATGAGTTTGGAGACATTCAAAGAAAACTGGAGTCCACAGTACCAAACCACTAATAGTGCTGGTATTCCTGAGCCAAACGGTTCTGTGTATTGGAACTTCAAGTATGTGGTCAGAAGTGTTTTTACATTGATTTCCATCCTCGTTTATATAGCTGTTATTCGGATGAAAAGGGTTGCATTGCATTTGAATTTACAGTGATATATAGATAGCATATGTGAAGAAGCATAGTTAAGAGGATTTTTATGGTAATATGTATGGAATTGAGTTTAATGCTGTTTCAACCAGTGCGAACTTCTTTTGAGATATTAATCGATTTGTCTCTGTTGTATACTTACTAATTTACTACATTGTTCTCAGTGCTTTAGTTGGACTTTTCTTCCCTGCTGTCACTGGAATAATGGCTGGTTCAAATCGATCTGCCTCCTTGAAGGATACTCAGCGTTCTATTCCAGTTGGAACATTAGCTGCAACACTTACAACCTCTGGCCTGTACTTGGTTTCTGTATTAATATTTGGTGCCTTTGCCACACGAGAGAAGCTTTTGACAGACAGGTACTGTTTTATTTCTTTTTTTCGCGTGTATCTGATTAGGAGGTAAAGCCAATGAGAGATTATGGTTGCTAACTGAATTCTTCACAGATTACTTACAGCAACTGTGGCCTGGCCATTTCCAGCAATAATATATGTTGGGATTATTCTTTCAACATTGGGTGCTGCACTTCAGAGTCTAACTGGTGCTCCCCGCCTTCTGGCTGCCATAGCAAATGATGAAATTCTGCCTGTTCTCAATTACTTTAAAGTGGCTGATGGCAGCGAGCCACATCTTGCTACTCTATTTACTGCTTTCATCTGCATTGGGTGTGTCGTGATTGGGAACCTGGATCTGATTACACCAACTGTAACCATGTTTTTCCTTCTATGTTATGCGGGTGTGAACTTATCTTGTTTCCTTCTAGATCTTCTAGATGCCCCCAGCTGGCGACCTAGATGGAAATACCACCACTGGAGTCTCTCACTTCTTGGAGCATCTATTTGTATTGGTATAATTGCTTTACATTACATGGAAATATTTCTGCCCTTTTTTGCTTAAAATTCAGATTTCATCGGTTCAATGTACCAGACTGTTGAAATGCAGCATATTATACATTATATGCTTGGTTTAGGACTAGTCTAACTTTGGTGGCAACTTGCAAGCAGTGAAGTGTCGTTGTATTTTATAGTTGAAATTTAAGTTATTGTCTCCATTTGTAAAATTCAAAAGCCATCTCATTTAGTTTATGCTATATTGCAACCTCGTCTAATTCAAACTGCACCTTCCTCACCCCTTTATGTTACTTTTCTTCTTTTGGCTCGTCTGCTCATTTAAATGAAAAACAATTTGCTGGATAAGAAAATCATTTTTGATGTGTGTAGGGTTTGTCTTCTCCTCATTTGCATTTTACTGGTGTTAAGGAATAATGATGGAACTCGTAGAGATAATTTCTGCTATCTGCTTGTCTACACTTATTGCGGCTTGTGAGTAAATGCAACCTGATAATTTCCATTTTTGGTGTTGTTGCAGTAATTATGTTCTTAATATCTTGGTCTTTCACAATAGTATCTCTTGCCCTTGCGGGTCTCATCTATTATTATGTGAGCATAAAAGGCAAAGCTGGGGACTGGGGTGATGGTTTCAAGAGTGCTTATTTCCAGCTGGCCCTTCGCAGCTTGCGTTCTTTAGGAGGTAATTTACTTCCTCGGAAACTGCATGACTTTGTTTATGAATTCCTTACAGCCTAACACAGTAGCTGCTGCTTACTATCAAAAGATTCACTAGAAGGATCATTAATTGCTAGAATGAGCTTTTGCCTTCTATGATGATTTATTGTGACAACCTTTTAGTAGTATATTCCTTTACGAGTAATTACTCTTTGTCTACTGAATCAAAGAATGTTTACTGGTTTATGCTTAGAGTGTGTTTGTTTATGTCTTTATACATCATTGTATGATTAATTTGGGGTTGGAGTTTAAAAACAAGAAAATTGAGAGTTGTAGTTGAAAATAAACACTAATTTGTTTTTGCTTGGAAAAAGAACACTATATACCCTTCTATGTCTGCGTGAAACTCTTATGCTCAATTTTGAACATCTAACTCATTTAAACAGGGATGCAAATGATCTTTCTCTTGCTATTTCAACTTGAAGTAGGGAATAAAGTAGTTTATATGTCCAATCAAACACACCCTTATGCATCTGTTACTGAATTATTGTTTCTGATTGTTTTGCCCTATGATATTTGCAGCAAATCAAGTGCATCCAAAGAACTGGTACCCTATCCCTCTCATATTCTGCCGTCCATGGGGTAAGCTGCCTGAGAATGTACCGTGCCATCCAAAACTTGCAGACTTCGCCAACTGCATGAAGAAGAAAGGACGTGGTATGTCGATATTTCTCTCCATCCTAGATGGGGATTATCATGAACGTGCAGAAGATGCTCAGACAGCCTGTGAGCAGTTAAGTACATTCATCGAGTACAAACAATGTGAGGGCGTAGCAGAGATCATTGTTGCTCCCGACATGTCTAGTGGCTTCCGTGCTGTCGTCCAGACCATGGGTCTCGGAAACCTAAAGCCCAACATTATCGTCATGCGGTACCCCGAGATTTGGCGCAGGGAAAATCTAACAGAAATCCCAAACTCCTTTGTCGGAATAATCAATGATTGCATCGTTGCCAACAAGGCGGTCGTGATTGTGAAGGGACTCGATGAATGGCCCAACGAGTATCAAAAGCAGTACGGAACTATCGATCTTTATTGGATTGTTCGAGACGGAGGTCTCATGTTGCTTCTCTCCCAACTTCTGCTTACTAAGCAGAGTTTCGAGAGTTGCAAGATTCAGGTGTTTTGCATTGCAGAGGAGGAATCGGATGCGGAAGAGCTCCAAGCTGATGTGAAGAGATTTCTTTATGATCTTAGAATGCAGGCAGAGGTTATTGTGATAACAATAAAAGGATGGGACTCCCAGATAGAAGGCGGGTCAAAGAATGACGAGTCTTACGAGGCATTCAACGCAGCACGGAGTCGTATCTCCGATTACATGTCGTTTATGAAGCAAACGGCTTCGAGAGGAGAGACTCCGATGATGGTGGATGGGAAACCGGTCGTGGTGGACGAGCAACAGGTAGAGAAGTTTCTGTACACGACTTTGAAGCTGAACTCGACAATACTAAGATACTCGAGAATGGCTGCTGTGGTTCTAGTGAGCTTACCCCCGCCCCCTCAAAACCAGCCTCCCTACTTCTTCATGGAGTACTTGGATATGTTGGTTGAAAAGATACCGAGGCTTCTCATTGTGAGAGGGTACCGAAAGCGTGTCGTGACATTATTCACGTAGTGTTTGGACGGTTATACGAGTTGCTTGTTCGGATCGGAAGGAAACAGGCGCTTCCTTCATATACATCCATGTTTTTTGACGACTTGGTAATGTATACATTATAATTCATTTTGTATACCATGATTTAGGGACATTTTTGGTCAAAAATTTGTTTCTTGGGAATTTTTTTGACACTGAGATGACTTCCATTTTTCCCCATATACAAATATGAAATATCTTTTTGCATTGCAATCAGGTCTAATATCTGATTCCATAAACGTGTAAACTGAACCTGTTTTGTATAAATGTATCTGTTCTAATTCACCAATCAGTCTATTTCTCAATTTGTAAGTCTTTTAAGTATTTCCATTCTATTTCTCATTTTTTCATTGTAAAAGCTGGTGCCAAAAAACATAATTTGTAGCAATTTGAGATAGCTTTTGTTTGCGGTTGACACCGAGTATAATAAGAGAAACAAGAGATGTGGAGGCAGTGATGAAACACAATGGAATTGTCTTAAACAGAGATAATTACACCATTTTAAAGACTAAAACGCTTAAAAAAGACATTTAAAGTGCACCAATGTTCTTGAGGCCAAGAACAACTCCTACACCAATAATGTGGCCTACTGTGCCACAAGCCAAAGTGTCTGCAAGAGTGAACCCAGCTGGATCACCCGTCTGCAGCCCTGAGTCCCTCACTTCAAGCTTCAACCCTGCAGTTGCCTTCCGGTTCGCCGATGGAGCCAATCCGAACCGCCCCGCAAACAGCATCAGGGTTGTGGCTGTCACCATTATCTGCCCATTTATATTTTACAGTTTAACACACTTACTTATAAGGCTCGATGTGAAAGTATTTATCATACTACGAAGAGTATTAGTTAGTTCACCAAATTTGTAGGGGAGCCAATGAAGTCACATCGAACACTCAAGCGTTGGTTGCTTTTGGGCCTGAAAGACACAGCCATAACCTGCAAACTTGATCATTATAAGATCTCTTTATTCTGGTTAGTGAAATCTGCAAAATTAGGAACAAAAATGAATTACCGGGCTCTTGACATGAGAATTAGAGGGCTGAGCTCTGAGCCCATTGAATTGGGGAAGAGAAGTCATCACAGTTGTTGCCATTGCTTTGTTTCTCACTCGATCTCTCTTTCTCGATCTATGTTTCTTCTTCTTTTTTTCCCTTTTCTTTTGTATGGCGTTATTTTTAAGGAGAAGCACAACCACTTGAACCTCTTTGTGGTTGCTGGGTGCTTACACTTAGATTCACTGAAGAAAGAAAGATGTTTGCCGCTTATGTGGCACACTTTAAGTGGATGTTTTGGTGGATAAGGTGCCCATCGGATAATAACTTGGCTGATTTAAATTTGCATATTGCAATTCAGACCCGTTGAACAACATAATTTGTATATTAGGACCAAAAGAATGAGTCAAACAACTTATTTACAAGGTTCACCACCTAACAAAAACATCCTGCTCTCCTTTTTAAACTAGATTAGTAGCCAATCTGGGATATCCGGATCCGAGGAACCGGATATCTCAGATATGGTATACAGAGTTTCTAGTTCTGAACTGAGTAAGCAAGCGTCGTCTTCAAAAGTAGAAAAGGAGGAACATAATAGTGATATTGCAGTAAGTATACGCAAGCAGTTTTGCTGCTCCTGAGCTTACGGGCCTGAAACAAAAACAAAAACAAAAAAGGGTATGGAACCCAAGTTATAAAAGTCCTAGTTGTAAAATGTGTACAGAACAATACCAATGATCTTACCCAGATGTAGCAAATGAGCATTTTTCATAACCTGTTAATCATGTAAAAAGATGAGTCCCCAGGCCAAAATGTGATATTGGTATATGTACATCTATTAATCTATTATAATCTGTAAGCCTTATCCGAGTGAGCAAATATATTCTATTCAATAACCTCAATCCAAAAATCCGGATCCACAATGGTGTACATGAATCATTGATCCGAAAACTGGATGTATTGATATTTTATAAAAATTATATGATTTGACTAGTCCAGATAATGCTATCTAGATTGGTAGGATCCGGATATCTGTTAACATAAACTATGTTAAAAGATATATATAAGAACACAGATACCCGGATACTCGAACACGAATCAACCCGTTATAAAAACACAGATTGAGTATCAGGGTATTTGGATTGGTTCGATCCGGTTGCACCCCTATAATTACTTTATAGTGTGTTCATATACCCATATTTAATGGTGCATGAATCATTGATGATTGATATTTTAGTCATTGAACATTAAGTTAAAATGACACAATTTGTTCTTAAAGTCTTACTAGGGTTATGCTTGGTGATGGTGGCAGTTCCTCCAAAGTTGCAAGCAACGTCATTGTTGCCATTCTGCTGGTAGTAGCTGTTGAAGGCGTAAGAGGCATGGGTTAATATGTTATTCGGGTCATAACACGGGCCTCCGTTCTGAATGGGCCTGCAATCCGCCATACCCGGCCCACAGGCCCAATTGAGTGCATTCTGCAAGTCCACCTGGGACACTCCCACCACTGCAACGCACCACGTTGTCCCGTCCAAGAACGTAGTGTTGCCTTCTGGTGGCGACAGGGTGGTGCTGCTGGTGGCTCCTGGCATCATCACCTCCGTCTTCTCTTCCGCTGTGCCACCGCCAAGATGGGCTTGGATGATCAGCAGGAGGCTAAGCAATTTCCAGCAAGTGAGACTCATGCCCACTTTTCTTAGTGTTAAGATGATATGTTTTATTGAGTGAAGATGAGAAGGAAAGTGATTTTGTGTTTATATATAATATGGAATATGAAATGTGAAATGAATCTGAATTTGCTTAGCAGTGAGTTGAAGAATCAATTGGTGAATATATGTTCCTTTCCCCCAAATGGAGTAAAGCGCCCAACCCTGATGGAGGCTTTTCCAAACTTGGAAGCCAAAGTTTTTAAAAGATATTAATCCTAAATTACATGTGTAAAAATGTTTTTAATTTGACTAGACAATTCAAATATATATTACCTTTATGGTAATAAGATAACTTAGTTATAGAATACATACAGTTATATTAGGTCTAAGAAAGACCATTATATGAGAATTGAAAATATTGTTGGACCATTAATTTAATCCTCATTATGCGGTTCCAAAAGCTTGCGCATGTCAGATCCAATTAAAAAAAGAAGAAAAAAAGTTCACGTGAGTTCAAGTTTCTTCTCCATTTCAAAACCACGATTACTTCTTTCTTTTCATTTTCAAAAGCAATTCTCAACTTTAATTTTCTTATCTTTACCCTACAAATATAGTTTTCTCACCATTCATTGTAAAAGAAAATTGTTGGTTCTCTCGTCAGTAAATTTTTCAAAAGAGATTTTTTCAACAACTATTCAAAAAAGAATGTAAAGAGAATATATAAGGTAGAGTTAACAAAAAGACAAAGTTTCAAAACCCTACAAAAATATTATCAAATACAACTTTTGTGATCAATTTTATACATATGTGGGATTTTGTTCATAAAAAATGTAGATGTACATGTTTTAAGACATATGTGCTATATTTTGTCATAGAAATTTGTATTTCATATTGTTAGTTTTGATTCCTAAAACAACCATATGTATGCACAAATTTATAACGTTTTGTATGTCATATTTTTAGTTTTGATTCCTAATACAATCATATGTATGCATAAATTTATAACATTGTTTACTTATCTTTAATACTATATGTTAGCTTTTGATTCCTAAAACAATCATATGTATGCACAAATTTATAACACTGTTCACTTATCTTTAATATTATATGTTAACTTAGCTTTAAAAGATATGTGCAAACACGTTAATATATATATTTATTGTTTTGCATTTCATATGTACCAACTTTAAAAGATATGTGCAATCATAAGTAAACAATATTGATTTCTAAAACAAACATATTTATGCACAAATTTAGACCATCTATTCACTTAGCTTTAACAACATTTGTTCGATTTCTACCAAAAAAAAGAACAACATTTGTTCAGTTAGCTTTAAATGATACGTGCAAATATATTAATAGCATATGCTTGCATTTTGTATGTCATATATCTGCACATATTAATACCATATATTTACTTAGTTTTAAACGATACGTGCAAACATATTAGTATAATAAGTTTTTTTGTTTTGTATGTCATGTGTTAGTTTTCATTTCTAAAACAAACATATGTTTACGTAAACTAATATCATTTGTTCACTTAATTTTAATATCATAAGTTTACTTAGCTTCAAAACCCGTAGTTTAAACCATGACTTGTTTATGATAATCAGTGTTTTAAACTGCGGGTCTATTCCGGGATCCGAAGCTAAAATACTTCATATTCTTGTAAATACTTTTATACCGTTCATAATCTTGGAATTTGTTCTTTTTTCTTTATAATTTTAGGGGGGGATCCCATTTTGGTAAAATAAAACATGGTTCAACAAAGAACAAAAATATAAAGCAAGATGAGGTAAGAAAACTACAATTGTGATATGGTATAATGTAAACTGGTGAAGAAGGCATCGATTTTTTTTATATAAAATTAAATAACCATATCTAAGTGGTTAATATATGTATAAGTTATATCATAATAATAACGATAATTGCAGAATTTAAAGCATTAACAAAAGAAAGAAGACAACTACTTTATAGAACAAAAAACATACAACAACTTGGACAATGACTCAATGAGTATAGAAGCAAAGAGGTAAGTCTTAATAAAATAACTAATATATAATTAATATTTTTCTTCAACTAAATCAACTTTGATTAACTAGATACAAGAACAAAATTCAAACACAACACCCTTGTTGAAGAAATTCGTCCTATAGAACAGTACAACAATAATGATGAGGAAGAAATTAATTTTCAACTTGAAAGAACTAAAAGTAAATACATGTTTGTTATATCATACTCAAATATATATATATACACACACTAGGGGGCAACGCGTGCAACCGCGGGAATAATTCACTATGGTTGAATATGACCTTTTCAGCATTGTTGTGGTTGTAGGATATGTTGATTGCGACTTGATTAAGCGTCCATCCCACTCAAACGAAGTAGCTTCTTTGCAAGTATTTTTTGAACACAAGTAACATAAATAACTCGAGAAGTTATGGACTTTATTTCAATTCATATAAAAGAGACAAAATATAACAGCTCATTGTGGATCTACTAAAAAAGAGCATAATAAATCACTTAATATATATGGAACTTTCAGAGTCACAAACCATATAAAAGTACTACTTATTGCTTCAAAGTTTTCAAGTTCTGAGTTATGATCTTCTATCCAAAGATATTTCATATATTGCATAGACATCAAATAACACTGCCAACTCGAATCCAAAAATCACATTACACTACATAGAAGCTAGGCTTCATTGAAATATATAAATTCAAACTATCAATTTTACTCAAGAAAGAAGTCCAACACCAACAACTCATTAGGAATTTACTATTTATGTGCATGAGCTATTTTGAACAACTCATCCAAACATCTTGATTAAGGTGAGAGTTGTGCAAGAGATCATGTATGTAGAGTTGCAGGATAGAAAAATGAGCATCTCGTTAATCAACGAATGTGGTTAAAATATTTTTTTTTTCTTATCACATGCTTATTTTAATGCATAACATATGTATTTCAAGTATTTGAATTTTGAATGTATATATGGATGTGATCCACTGAATGGAAACTATAACATGATCTAATAAACTTGAATTGAAGAATTTATAATCTAAATAGAGAGGTGGAACGAAGCCCAACCATTGAAGGTTGTTTTGGATCCAAAGATGTGGAAGCCTCCCAAGGTACAAAGAATCTTGAAGAACCCTCTAAAGAAATTTTGGGTCCTGAATCACATGACAAGACATTTCCGAACATAAAATGGACATGGAGAACTAAAAGTACTCAACTTGACGGTCTGCAGCAAACAAAGACATCAGTTCGAAGTTTCTGAAGTTCACTGAAATTTGATTCCTGTCATATTGAAAATGGAAGTGGGTCATCACATGATTGCAAAAATTGTGTTAATGAAGGGCTCATAAATGGTTATTTTCGATCTATGCGATGAAACAAAAAGAAAAGGCAATTCTTTGATCCATTGGTTCAGGGTGTTGGAGAATCAATGGTGTATGATTCAAATGGTGCTATTGAAGATACTAGTTTAGGGTTTCGGTTTGGGATTTCGAATTAGGGCTTCAATTTGGGATTTCAATTGAGAGTTATACTTCGGTTTTGTTTTTAATTATAAAACCCGGTTCGGTTCAACTTGATAAACATTTAACGAAACCGTTTGGGTTTACTAAAAAAAATATAATAATCAAAATATGGGGCCTAGTAACGGAGAAACAGATGGCCGTTGGCGTTTGATGGTTTTTTGTTACGAAAATGTTTTTTTTGGATTTGCCTAGGCAATTATGTTTTTTTACCAAAATTAATGCCATTTGCTCACTTAGATTTCAAAGATATGTACAAACATATTGAAATCATACGTTCACTTAGCTTTAGAAAATATAGTTTTGATTTCTAAAACAAACATATGTATGTCCAAATTAATATAATATATTCCCTTATATTTAATACCATTTGTTCACTTAGCTTGAAAACATATGTGCAAACATACGTCTACACTATCTTTTCACTTAACTTCATAAGATATGTGCAAACATATGTTTATGTTTTTTTATCCCATATGTGCTACGTGTTTGCTATGAGACATACATGGATTTTCAATAATAGGATTGTGGTTTGAACAAGAAGAACAAAAAGCGATGTCAAATCTCCGTAAAAAAAACTTGTTTGCTATGTTAATAGATGAACTCAATGCAATTAACAAAATTGTTGAAATGAAGATCAATTATGGGATGAAAAACATTTGTAACAACTTTGTTTGGATATGTGTTATATAACTGATTATGTATTATGGTAAATATTATTAATATTTACATGTTGATTCTCATTAAATATGTGTAGTAAATAAATATGAATATGTGAACGGTAGTATAGGACATATGTGCAATCATTAGTTTATAACATGTGTAGTATTATAGTGTAAATCATTTGTGCACTCGTTTGTGTTAAACATGTGCACACATTGATGAAGAATATGTGAACTAAAAATTAAAGATCATGTATAATGTAATGTAGTATGCTAGAAATCATATGTGCAATCATTAATATATATAACATGTATAGTGTAGTGTAAGTGATATGTTTTTGTTTCCCATGACAATATTTTCTTTATTGCATCGGCTAATTACCAAGACAAAATGTATTATTTAGTAAAATAGTTTTAATTTTTAAATCAAGCATATGTCTATACATTATTAGCAGGTGTTCACTTAACTTTAATACTGTTTGTCACTAAGCTTTGAAATATATGTAAAAACAAATTAATATCAATTGTTTACTTAGATTTAATATCATATGTTCACTTAGCTTAGCTTTAGGAAAACGGTTTTGATTTCTAAAACAAACATATACTTTCCAAATTTATCGTATACTCACTTAGATTTAATACCATATGTTCACTTAGATTGAAAACACATGTTCAAACATATGTATGTGCAGATTAATACCATCTATTCACTTAGCTTTATAAAAAATGTGCAAACATATTAATAACATGTCTTATGTTTTTCTTTATCCCATATGTTTTACTTGTTCTCTATAGAGACATATATGGGTTTCCAAGCATAGGACAGTGACTTGAACAAGAAGAATAAAAACTAGATGTCAAATCTCCATAGAAAATACTTGTATGCTATGTTAATAGATGATCCCAGTGCATTGAACAAAATTGTTGAAATGAAGATCACTAAGATTAGTGCAATATGTTCACTTAGCTTTTATCCCAAACTAAAATAGTTGTCAAAAGAGATATGTTTTTTTTAAATGATTGACCAATACACATATTAATTACCAATTATTCTCTTATGATAAAAGCAAAAGAAAATTTCACATGGCAACCTTTGTTGTTCGTATTTGCTCATTATCAATGCTCTAAAAATGAAAGGCCAAACACCAGAAGGACCGTTGTTCTATGTCTTTGTTCTTCGTCGTTATTTGATTTTTCGGTACAGGAGTACTATTTTGGGATGAAATCCCATCAGGATCGCGACGAGACCGGATCGGAATTGGTGTCAACCCAACTACGTAGTATATAACGGCTGTGTTTGTTGGTACAAAAACAGAAGTGATTTTGAGTGTTTCATGAGTGTTTACGTTATATCGGTGTTTGTTGTGTTAATAAACACTTGTGGTTTGTGTAAATTTGGAGTGTTTTTAAAACCCTTGAAAAAACAAGGTTTTGGTTGATCTGAGTGTTTTTGGCCGTGTAAGGACATTATTGCCCTTTAATATTAAAAGCATTTACCCAATGACCAGGTATAAAAAAACCCCTCGTCTCTGAGTTGGTTCGATGCCATTGCCGTCCAAGGAAGAAGTCTCGTTCTCTGGTGTTCGACTCCATCCCCGGCTGGTCAGGTTATCTTCCTCTCTCTCTTATACACTTTCTTGTACTATTCTTCTAGGTTATACACTTTCTCGTCCCCGGCTGGTTAGGGTTTGGATTTCAGATTTGTTACGGTTAGGGTTTAACCCCAACCTTGATAATCATTTCATCATATGCTCATGAATTTGTTGATTATGTATGCGGTGATGATGAATTTGTGGACTAGAGTTTTTGATCTTCGGTTTCAAATCGGAGGTTGAAGACAAACCCTTGGCTGTGTGAGCTTACATTTCTCTTTTTTCTTCTTCCGATTTTTTTACTTTATTTTCAAAATCCTCCCAAGTTTGTTCATTGAGTTTGAAGACAAACCCTTGGCTATCTGAGCTATTGTATTTCTTTTTCAAGATTATTACGTTTTGTTAATCTGTTTCCATGATTCAAAATTTGGAATAATGATTGTAATTCATATATCTTAGCGGATTTCAGTGAGACTGGTAAATGTAAATGATCAATGATCTGAATATTACACACACTGAACCCAATTCCTTTTCAGTCAGACTAGTTTGTTGTTAATTTGCATCATTTTACCAATTCTGGCGAACAAGTACTCAATTTCTTCAGATATAATGGATTTGATGCTATATAAAGTATTTATGGTTTATCCTGATTGGTTGCTGTTTATCTATGCCATTTGATCCCGGAAACACCGTGCACATTTGCTCAATATTCAATTTTTTAATGATTACACAAGTCAAACTAGGTAATATTATACTTCAATTGTAGCAAAATCAAGTTATTCATGATACACAGGAACACAAAGAAAATGTTTTTATAATAGAAGTATATTTGTTGAACATGAAGAGGTGGTTGATAATTTAGTTTAACATTAGTTTAGATCGAGGAGGTGATTGTTATATATACAGTAAGATAGGAAAATGAATAATTCTGCCTTAGTACTCACTACTCTCCCACCACCGAATTGTCAACTTGTTCTCAAGTGACATACTTCATCAGTAAGATAGGAAACTGAATATTTCTGCCATAGCCTGTGTTGCCAATTTGTTCTCAAGTCACATACTTCATCAGTTTGTGTTGCCAATTAGACTGCCTTAGTACTCACTAGTTGTTGGCTTGGCTTTGATTAATAAAAAAAAGGAGCAAGTGTTGCCAATTAGACTACCTTGTGTAACAGCCTGAATGTTCTGCTTTTTTAGACGCTCTTGAGCAGTTGTCTTCCAATAATAAGGTTCCCATTATTATTACAAAGAGTGTGATTAGGTTATTTAAGCATTCTCTTGAGAAAATTGTTGCTTCTTTCAAGAAACTTGATGGAGTTTCTCGGGTGCTCAATTTTGCTTGAATTCACGCTCGGAAATTAAGAACTTCAGGAGGAGATGTAAATGATGTTGCTGAAAGGAATCATGTTGATCTGGTTCAGTCAGAAGTTTCTGAAAGATCAAATTCATCTGTGACTTTCTACAGATGAATAAAACTGAATATTATTCAAGTTTTTTAGTACTCGAACCAAGGCTAATCATAGTCACCATTCTATGGATTCAAAAGTGGATTTGAAATTTCTATGATGTTGTTCATGTTCTTTTTTTTTTGTATATTTGTGCATTATGGCATGATTCTAGTATTTCTAAATCATAGTTGCTAGTAAGCAAGTGCATTTCATGAAAGAAATGAGCATTCCAAGTCTCCAACAATGTGCAAAAGACACAAGAAAAGTTTAGTGATATTTTAATCCTGTTCAATTTGTTTTTCCTTATTCCTTAAGTTAATATTGTGCTTTTGACATCGGTCTTTGTTAAAAAAGCTAAACTTTAAAGTGCATTTATGAATTCTAAGTATGAATTATGAGGAGTTCTACCCAAATAATAGATGCAGTTGATTACAATTTGGAAGATTTTCATCCTAATATGCCATTTCTATTTTAGAGTCTGTCATCCTAATATGCAGTTGATTACAATTGCAGACTAATGATGATTAATTACTCTTATGTAATTATGGCTTGGTCTTGCAGGACGAGGTGCTGATTGCCAGGTTTGGACATAAGGGCCATGATGTCGGAGATATTCTCGGAATCAGGTTCAAGGTTGTCAAGGTATCCAGTGTCTCATTGCTTGGTTTGTTCAAGGAGAAGAAGGAGAAGCCAAGGTCTTAGAATAGTTGTAGTTTAATTTCTGTTTTGATCACTTGTTCTTAGAATATCTTTAGTTTCTGTTTTGATTAGTTGTTATCGACTATGCACTTTGGTGTTTAGTTCAAATAATGCAAAAAAATGACATCAAATTTAGTTGAGGTATATTATACAAGTATAGGGAGATGATTTCTTAATTTTGACAAAAGATGTCTAAGCTAATAATTGAGCAGTTGATTCATATTCTATTAATGACCATTACAACTTGAAATCCCTGGGGGGGGGGGGGAAATTAAGTACCAAATGAGCACTAAAACTATTAAAAAAATTAACTTGGATATGATAAATTTGGTTAAATTAATATATAAAAAAAGTATGGGCAAATCGGTCTTTTTTATGTTAAAAATACTCAATAATAAACACTACCCATACCAAACGCTCATAAGTATTTTTAAAAACCAAAACACTCTTCCAAAACACTAAAAAAACACGTTCACTAGTGTTTTTCATTTCCCCAACAAACACAGCCAACATATGAAATTGCCAATTCAATGCACAGCTTCACACATACAACTCGTTTATTTTGCTGAAAAAAACAGCTGAAACTAATGGACCCATTTGTATACTCTCAGCACAGCTGAAAGTCTAAAACTACTTATATGTTAGTCATTCTTCTGAAGCAGATTGCAAACAACAAACTAATCGTATAATCGTCCATAATTTAGCTACAACAAAGCTTATCAGACAGAAATGAGATGAGACAAAACTGTAAAGCCCAAAGTATTTGAGCTCAGGCCATGCTAAACTGCTATGTCATACATGAATCAATTTCAATAGTCTTCTGTATTATGCTTCAAAAGGTCGTCAATCCTTCTACCTTGTTCTCTCTTTCCCCTCCTGCAAAAAATCAAAATACTCACTGTTCGGTAGCCTTGCTGGCCTTGTAAGTGTTAACCAATTCCGCCTGCACATCGTTTGAAACTGGAGAGTGTTCTTTGTACTCCATTGTGAACTCGCCTTTTCCCTGAGCCAAAAAAGTGCCAAGTATTAGGAGGGTGCGTGCTTCAGGTCCTAGGATTCACCTCGATGTGTAATAATGCTTATTCTAACTTTTTACCTGAGTCATTGACCGCAGATCTGTCGAGTACCCAAACATCCTGTTCAAAGGAACCTGGAAAGCAAGGAAATAGTTGCAAAGCAGAATGAGATGAAGGGACATTTTAAGGCAACAATAACAAGAATTAGTTGACGACAGTTCATATGCAATGTATATGCCTATTAATTTGTTTTAAAGTTCAATCAGGAATCAACAGAACAAAGAAATGACTTTAATTAAAATTAGATGCACGGGTATACAAGTTTTATTGCAAGTATTTCATAAAATTTATATAATGTAATTTGATGAACCTGAAAAACTAACAATAATAATTTCACTTACATGGGCCGTAATAACGGAATCCTCGCCATCCTGATCATTCCCAACAATTAGACCTTTCCTCCTGTAATGCAAATGACAGGGATGCATGTTCAGAAGTAGGGTATAAAAAACAAAGCATAAGTTAGGCATGCAATAAACTTACTTATTAATATCGCCAGTAACAGAGCCCTGGAACTCTGATGGTACCTTAACTTCTACCAGCATAACTGGCTCTAGTATAACAGGTTTTGCAGCAGTATAACACTGTTTCACAAAGAAAGATATGATGTCAAGTTAGGGAGTATACACAGCAACTAAACCTATAACTTCTCGATAACTCAATATCCGAGCATTGATTCCTAATATTTGCACTATTTGAACATAAATCGTGATACCACATTATGTCTACAAGAAAATAAAACAACACAAGAAACAAACATACCAAACTAATCTAGAACCACAAAAAGAATTTTGCTCTTAGACAATCAGACAACCATAATAATTAGAAATACAATAAACCTTACAAAGGAATAAACATTCTACTCATGCCACCTACCACTTACATACTAGTTCCAGAATTCTTAATTACTTGCAGAATGCAGACTCGATTTATTTCTTCACATACTACATGCATTATGATATCCTTTGTTAAAATTATTAAGTTAAGTTATAATATATAATGTTTGTGCAGGTACACCCAGACATCTCATGATTAATATATTCCTAAAGTATTTAAAACTTCCTTTTAGAGTGACACATTTGAGTATTCAAGGTCAAGAAACCAGTGGGGAGAAACGGACCTGTCTAAAAGCATATATAGAAGCCAACTTAAATGCAAGTTCACTAGAATCCACTGCATGGGATGCACCATCTGTTAAAATAACACGAGCATATTCCACTGGATGGCCAATTAAAGAACCCCTGAAAAGAAGTAAGAATTGTTAGTAGCAGCCAAAAGAGTAAAGCATCTAAATTTTTTGGTCTCTGCTTTAGGAGATATAGACATCTGAGAATCCACACTTCATATCATAGAATAAAGCAACAAGCTTACGAGTTTGCTGCCTCTCTAAATCCCTTTTCAATTGCAGGTATGAAATTTGATGGTATCGCTTGTCCTACAATCTCATTTTCAAACTCAAACTTGGTTGCTGATCCGAGTGGAAGAGGTTCAATATACCTGTAAATGCCATTATAATACACACGCAACATTCATTAATTTGTAAAACAGAAATTTTTATTTCACTATACAATATAGTTTCATTCACACCACAGAAGCAAATGATGTAAATAAATTTTCAGATAGAACTTCAGAAAAAACCAGGCAAATGCTTCAATTTAAATCAGATTCACCTTAATTTACTGAACCACTTCCATCAAAAGACATCAGCTAGATCCAAAACAAAATAATACAGATAATATAATCCCAAAGCTAAAAACAGACAAGAATGTTGAGTGAAGGGCCTATGGATTGTTCTATGAAATTGCCTCAAGAAAGATTTATGATTTGAACTCTACCACTCAAAAGATGGGTGCTCAGTTTGCCACTGCAAAGTCACTACTGAAGATTAAGTATTTATTTTACTTACCCGGTAACACGTCCATATTGGCCCTGTCCACCACTTTGCTTCTTGTGTAAATAATCAAATTCAGCACGCTGAGTGATAGTTTCTCTAAAATTGACACGCGGCTTACCAACAGTTGCTTCAACCTAAAAACAAAAAATAGTTAATTCATATGCACTTTGTATGGAAGCAAAGCACAGGTGACCAGAGTAGGGACCTTATACTCCCTTCGAATACGCTCAACATAAATGTCTAAATGCAATTCCCCCATTCCAGATATAATTGTTTGCCCACTTTCTGCGTCTAATCCAACACGGAAAGTTGGATCTTCCCTCTGGAAACGATTCAAGGCTTTTGAAAACTAACATAAACAGAAAGAAAGCCTGTTAGAAGAGAAGAGGTAGCATCAGATAAGAGGCATGATTAAGTACAGATTCAAAGACTCACTTGGCCTCCAGAATCCTTAGACACGGGTGATACAGCCAATGACATCACTGGCTCGGGGACGTTCATTGATGTCATGGTGTACTTAACTGATCCATCGGTAAAAGTGTCCCCTGAGATACCATAAGCAAAGTGTGTATATACATTAAAGTCCAACATGATTATGATAGGACCAATAGTATCACTATCAACATTAATTTTTCACCAAATTAAGATAGAAACAACCCTAAGGAAAAGATTAACCAACAAGCAATATTGAGTTAGAATAAAGGCAATAAACCTGAAGCACAATCAACACCAAACACTGCGACGATTTGCCCGGCATGTGCCTCTTGGATGTCCTGAATAGATAGTCACATTCCATTAGACCAAGTTTACTTGATGCTCAAAGGTGAACTGTTTTCACAACCAAACAGTGTGCAACAATTCTCTAACATATTATAAATTTCAGCATAATGTACTGCCTTAGCTCTCCACAAAACATTTCAAATTATCCCACATTTCCTAAATCGTGTCAGTCTGTCATTATTTTGATATCACTTAAGTTTCTATCATTTGTTGTTTTGTAAAAGAAACATAGTAACAGAAAGCTAGCAATCTTTCAACCAATGACAGCTTACCTCCATTTCATCTGAATGCATCCGGACCAGACGAGGAACCTGTGCCATTGTTAAAATCAGAATCTCAGCAGAGAAGGAAAGATATGTGCTAGAATGGCCAGACAAATAAAAACTTGCACAACTCCGACGATAAACTTGGGGCAACAAATAGAGCTTTCAAGTCTCATACATTCAGTGTCATCATGGTAAGATAACTTGAATTAAATTAAAACAGAAATGAAAACCGCAGTGATCCCTATAAGCAGATTCCTACTGATGCAACATATATATATGTACCAAAGGCATCAGCATGTGTACAACAGTACAATAATATTTTATCAAACAAAAGGTGTTGCTACCATGACTCAGACTTTGTATATTCAGTAAGTTGTTGATTATTGTTGTTCAAAATATATTTACTAAATATAGAAATGAAAGTAAACCCTATACTGAAAAGTGATTCTCCTCATCAACGAACAAGACATTGATAAAGACACCCAAATGGAGAGCAAATCAGAGTATTGCATGTGGCGTCATGATGCATGGTTCTACAAGTCCTTAATTTTGCAACATTGTTTTTCATTCACAAGTCCAAGTAATTTGTTTCCATAAAAATTAAAAATAAATTAAATTATTCTCAAAATAATTTCTCAGTATTATGGGAGAACCTATTTTAGCAATCTTAGAACTTGTAATTCAATACCACCAAATAAAATGACTCACCTTCAATTTCTTGCCGGTGTTCACATTGTGTATAAAATCCCCCTTCTTTATGACCCCCTCATAAATTCTGCGTTTACATAACATTAGTTAGCATAAATAAGATCACCAAAACAACAATGCCCATCCAAGGATTCAGGATAATAAAATAGCCGCTAGAGCTATGAGTACATCATGTGCACCTTAGGTATGTTAATTGACCAAAACGCCCTTCTTCCAGTTTGAAAGCCAGTGCAACAAGTGGTCCTCCGGGTGAGCCAGAGAGCAATATCTGATGGTACAAATTCCAGTTAGAAACAATACAACTCCAAATAATACACATCAAAGTGGAAGATAGTAGCATGGAAAAAAGCACCTTCTCTTCATTGTTGTTTTGATCAAGAGCATAATTACTAACTTCAGTTGGACATGGCAGATAGGTTAAGACACCGTCAAGAAGTGTTTGCACTCCCTGTCATCCAGAAGTTATCACGCATAAAAAAAAAACAATAACCTGGACTATGGATATTTTGTAAAGAAAAGGCATAGAAAAAGGTCAAGAAAACCAATGGTGAGAAGTATTAGAGTATACCTTGTTTTTGAATGCACTGCCCATAAATACAGGAACAAATTTCCGAGATATTGTAGCCCTACGAACAGCCTCCTACTCAAGTAGACATGTAAACAGATAAGATGAAATGCTACAAACAGTCTAGGGCCAAGGAATACATGTATATCGATTCCTTGCGAATTTCATACTGATTGAGTCTAAATCGGTATACAGTAAATCAGGAATCAACACAAAACACTCAAAAGTAGATAAACACACACACAAATGAACACAATTTCAGTATCCAAAAGGATTCCACTTAAGAGAGAAACTCCTCAGGAGTCAATCTCAAAAGAGAACCTCCTAAGAGTCAAAGGCAAACGCCTAATACAAATATACTTCTGGATGATTAGAAATCAGCATAAGAAAGCTTTCAGACCATATACCTCGAGATCAGAAGATGAGATTTCTTCATCTGCTAGAAAAGCTTCAGCTAATTTGTCGTCAACCTCAGAAACCATCTCTATCAATTCATGTCGCTTTTCTGCAACTAGAGCCTTCATATCAGCTGGAATTTCAGCAGTGACAATGTTTTCACTGCACATAAGTTGCAAAATAAAAATATTCAAACATGATCAAACAACAAAACAAAAACAAGGGTAGCCTAAAGATCGGATAAATACCCATTAGAACCCTGGAAGTAATAAGCTTTCATCTGTACAAGGTCAATAAGACCCTGAAAATCATCTTCCAATCCAATAGGGACCTGAACTGCAGCACTATGATGTCGTAGTTTAGACCTAGCCTGCAAAGATTACCAACAAAATCAGCACCTATGACCAAGACGTGATATTCGTTGTTTCTAATTTATATCATGTATGAACTAAATTTTTCACAGGAAAGACTGAACCAAATGCAAGGATGAAGAATTAACTCAATGACAAAATCATTAACAAAATGACGTCAAATACAATGCTTTAACAAGGGGGAAATTACCTGGCTGAGAACTTTCCATGGATCAGCTCCCATTCTGTCCAATTTATTGATGAATGCAAGCCTTGGAACTTCATATCTTCTCATTTGCCTATCAACGGTGATAGATTGACTTTGCACACCACCAACACTACAAAGAACAAGGATGGCACCATCAAGGACACGCAAGGCTCTCTCCACTTCAATGGTGAAATCGACGTGTCCTGGAGTGTCAATGATATTAACCTGCAATAGCATAAAGTGATCACTCAAGACCCAAAGGCAAACAGAAGATGAGAACAATCACACATAGCCCCAAAATTTAGCAAGTGGTCTTAGCATTGTTTTTAAGCTTAGCCTATTTTCTTCATCCCGTTTCTCCAGTTATGCTCACTATTACAGTATTGTTCATTTCAAACATTGAATTACAATTTACAATCATCGATAACCCTGGCAGAAACAAAAACGCAGATGCATACACGAGCATAAACAGACATAGGAAAGAAGAAACGAGAAATCCACCTGATAGTCCTTCCAAGTGCAATAAGTAGCAGCAGACTGTATAGTAATCCCCTTCTCTCTCTCCAAATCCATTGAATCCATCTTAGCACCAACACCATCTCTGCCTCTGACCTCGTGAATCTCGTGAATCCGGCCAGTATAGAACAAAACCCGCTCGGTGAGCGTTGTCTTTCCGGAATCGATGTGAGCAGAGATCCCGATGTTGCGAACTTTCTCCAAGGATTCCTTCCAGATCGCAGCCTTGTCCTCCTTCTCCTTGAGCCTGGCGGCGCTTCCGGTAGAGAAGAGGCGAGCGTAGCGGTGCAGGCATAGCGGGGACGGTTGAGATTGCGGAGAAGGTGAGGTTGTGAGGGCGTATAAGAGGCGAGCCGCGTGGGACCTGGCGGATCGCGCCATGGATGCTTACTGGTGACTGGTGAGGGGAATAATGGGGTTTTAGTGCTTACTCCTTTACAAGCCTGAACCCTCGATATTTTGCAAAAACCCTGAGGAGAGGGTGAGAGCTTGAAATTTGGATCCCACTCCATTCTTATTTTATTACCTACTTAGCTTAATACACAAATTTGTGAAATTTAAATTGAATTTTCTTTACGGCATGTTAAATGAAATCGTATATGTTTTTATCTATAACTCCAGTTGCATGCGAAATTTTCAAAATCAAAAATAAGGTGTTTAATTTCATAACTAAGCCCCAAAACCGAAATAAATTTGATTTTATTTCGCAGTTGGGCCCTAAAAGAGAAATTATTTCAATTTTAAATAAAAAAATTTTGCATTGGCGGTGGGAAAGACGATTCGGAAGCAACGTCGGAGCCTAGAGTCGAGTTCTAATCCAGAAGCGAGTCGGCGACGGGAAAGACGATTCAGTTCGACGACAAAGAACCGAGAAGCAAGTCGGATCCGGTTCAACGTGATTCAGTCCAGAAGTGAGCCAAATCTAGTTCGCATTCCCTATCGTAATTAAGTTCGATCCGGATCGCAATCCAAGTCTAGTTTGAGGCAACTCGTAGTCCATAAGTTCGAGACAACTCACACTTCATTCGATGACAAGCAATTGTTTTGGTTTCGAGCCGGAAAATGTTAGGGTTTCGAATCCGCATGCCAAATATGGAATTGGTTCTGGTCTCAGGCCCAAATGCGAAACTGTTTTCGTGCCGGATTTGGGGTCCAAGCGCGAAATTAATTGACTCGTTTCGGCTCCAACTAGCTTCCACTTCGGAGACCAAACACGAAACTGGATAAAAATTTTAAAAAAATATAGCAGAAGTGCGGAATTAAGTAATTTTTATATGGGTGCGTCTAATAATCTCCATTGTTTTATCATCTTAAATAATCTCGGTCCTCCTTCACGTGTAGCTTTGTGGTCTAGTTTTATAAACTAGTATAGTATTCGTATCTTGCGCCGAAATTGTAAAATTTATGCTCAATTTTTTTATTAACGTAAATAATATATCGATATTAATAAAAATATATAATTTTAAATAATCTGTAACTTAAAATAATGAATAAATATATCTAAAAACTGAAAATTTAAAATAAAATCATAGCAAGACTATATACTAAAATTTTCAACAATGATTAAAATTGCATAGTCTAACTCTATATAAAGAGTTGTAAATAAAATATTAATCATTATAACTAAACAACGTGAAATATGAAATAATAACTTATAATTCAAGAATATTATACATTACAATAAGGAACATGAATTTATTATAATATATCAAAATTTAGTTATAATAGTTTATTTTTGGTCGTCATACAAAACAATTATTTGGCTAAGATAATAATATTACATATGTGATTAAGGAATATGTGATTAAGGATTATGCAAGTCAAAATTGAAAACACTATTTGAGAATCAAAATATTCGAATATGTGGTTAATGTGAGAATGATACGTGACAAAGTTCGACTTGACTTACTTAATATGAAGATATCAAGTGGTAAAATGTGAGGTGGCTTAACGTGAGGATTGTTCGTTGGTTTTACACCCCTATAAACCTTTATCAATAGTGATAAAGACCTATCTTATCTTATATATCTATTAAAGAAGAAGCAATTTTAGTCACGTGTCGCCGCCAGGTTTAACGTAGTCCCCAAAATATTTTTTAAAAAGTGGTTTTTGAATCCAATTATTATCAAAATATTTTTTTAAAAGTGATTTTTAAATCCAATTATTTTCAAAAGAAATTATCCTATCTTATATCTATCTATATACTAAAGCAGCCCGTGAACTTACATGTGGCACAGTCTGGTGAATCCACGTCATTAAATTTACACGTGTCATAGTTTGGTGCATCCACGTCATTAAATTTACACGTGTTAATTTTTTGTTAATCAAGGTCCCACCATGTTAAAATAATTTATTTTGAATATTTTATTTATGAATTTATTTTGAATATTTTACTAATTAATTTTTTTATTAGTCCTAATATAATTAATTGACCTTTAATTCTTTTAATTTAAAAATAAAATAATTAAGATTTGTAATATAATTTTAAAGATATTAATATTTCAAAAATATTAATAAAAGAATATTTTACTAACTAATTTTACTAAAATAATTTTTTTCAAACGTGTAACTTATAAAACTTTTAAAAATAAAAATATTTTACTAAAATAAAGATTAGTTTAATTATTAAACTTTCTAATTTCTAAAACTTATAAAAATTATTTTAAATTAATCTTATTTTGTTACTTATATTTTTCAAACGTTGATTTTTGTATAACTTATAAACATTATTTTCTATTTAAAATTTTAAAGATCTCAATGTTTTTATTTTATTTCTAATTTTTAGTTGAATTTTTTTTTGAAACTTATAAAATCTATTTTTCTAAAATAAGTTTTCTTTAAACTATTAACAAAAGTATTTCTTCATTTTTTTAGAATAAAGAAAATTTTAGAATTAAAAAAAATAAAAATTTAATAACTGTTTTTTCATTTAAAAAAATCGATTTTAATATTTTTTTTTGAAAAATATTTCAGATATTTTTAAATGATGTTGTATAAAAGCTCATAAATTTCATATTAAAAATATATGGAAAAAAACGAAAAATACTTTTTCAAAAAAATTAATTTCGATTTTTTTTAAAAAAATATGGAATTTTTAAAAAATAAATCATATATTTTTAATAAAAAGTTTTTGTCATTTGCACAAATTTATTTTAAAAAATCAGGAAAATAAAATCAAGAAAGTTTTTATTTTTTTATAAAAATTAAAAATATTTTACTTAATTTATGACTTTTAACATATTAATTTATTTTTTAAAAAAAGAAACCACATTATACCCATAATCCTAATTTTTTTAATGACATGTAAAAAACCAGTTGTCCAATTATCACCGAAATTATTATTTTTTTTCGGAAAATAATTTATATTATTTTTTTTATAAATACGTTGATAGTATGTGTCATTATCAATAATCTTTAAAGTTGGTATTATTTTGAGTTTAATTGATAGTTGTTATTATTTTAATTTTTTATATAATAACTTTTTTAGTAATATTAATTTTTTTATTTGGTGAATGGTAAATTCGTAGACCACCCGGTTCGATCGGCTTAGCCGCTCTACGTCCGGATCGGGTAGAAGAAAGTTGTGGCCCATTGTTGGAATACCCTCCCAATATCAATTTTTTCATACATGCCGCCAGGAGGATTCGAACTCGAATCTCCAAGCTAAACACTTAAGGAGTCTAGCACCACATCCACTAGACCAACTGAGTATTGGTTATTTTAATAACTATTTAATATTGTAATTTTTTTACTTAAACATGCTACTTATATTATATAAATCTCTTTCATTTACATTTTAATATATTATTATTTAATATTGTTAATTTAAAATTTATGATTTGTTTTACACTTCTTTTTTTTTAGTATACTAATATATTAAAATGATGTATATATAAGTAGCATATTGTCCACATGATGTATATGTTTTCCACGTGACTTCTTATCTATCTTATATAATAAAACAATCCGTTAAATGATACTTAGCGTAATTTCGTGCGGCCACCTTATCAATTTTATAGTGTCGTCGATTTGTTAACCAAAATCACGTACTCTAACATTTAATTTAATAAAACCTAATTATTTTTAGGATTGAAACTAAATTTGGCATTCGAGTATCTCAAAGGATATTGTCCCGGAATCCTCTTTCCTGATTGTTATTGCAGGATTTGAATTATTGATTGATTTCCATTCATAATGTAAAAAATACACCCTTATAACAAGTATCACATAACAATTAAGAAAATTATCAACATAATGAATTATCAAAAAATATTTTGACACACAATTATCGTCTAACCCGTGCAGGGCACGGGTATTAAAACTAGTATGTATTAAAGGAGAGTCCTTCTTTGCCACGTGTCAGCACCAGATTTAACGCAGCATTAAAAAAATATTTTAAAAAGTTAATTATTTTAAGTTGCTAATATAAATTATTATCAAAGCCTAACAAAATCTTTTTAAAAAGTAATTTATCTAAATTATTAAAATATGGGTTTACATAATCAGATTTTTTAATAAAAAAATTTTTTTTTTTATTATTATTTTTTAGTCCTTTACATATTATCGGTCTAAAATTTATATGTGTAATTTAATTAACCTCATTATTTTGTTAATCATATATAAAAAAAACGTTTGCTAACACAATTAATTATAATATGAAAAAAAAAGATTAAAATATTGATTAACATTTACAAACAAAAAAATTGTAAAAAAATATTTCAAAAAAATAAAACAAACTTAATCTCACTCATATAATCATATCACAACATTGTTTACATGGATTGATTGTATGCTACGAGAAATACACTTGAAAAGTATAATAAATAAGTGATTTCATTTTCCGCATCCTTATATATTAAATTATTTATAATAATGTATACATATTAAAATTCAATCCCGCACAATGTGCGGGTATTACACTAGTAAGTTAGTAAAACAAGGAAGGGATAGTTTTATATTTGTAACCTGTAATAATTCCCTAAATAGCAACGAACCCACATTGTATGGGTCAATCACAGTAAAGGTAAGTATTCTAGGGTCGATCTTAGGGACTGAGAGGATTAATATGCAACAATGATTAAATATAGAATAGATCTCGATTAAAGACAGGAGGTTGGAAAAGATAAGGGAAGGAAATCAAAAAGGTTTTGAAAAGGTTTTAAGGACTCGCAATCAATTGTCACTATTGATTGAAAATCAAAACAAACAAACAAAAAGGGAAGACAAAGATAATCAAGTTAAAGGAAAGAAAATGGATTCCAAAGGTTCAAGATTATTGTTTATACATATAGATTCACGAAGACTCATAAAGATATATGGTAGAAAAGCCACATGGATGAACGTTTCTAGGCTGACAGTCTATTACCGGGTAAGTCTCAAAACTATCTAGTTCCAAACCAACTACCTATTACCGGGTAAGTCTCAAGGTAGAGAGGTAGGAAATTCTAAACAAACCAGACTACAAACTAAGGGAAAGGTAAACCATTACCGGGTAAGTCTCAAGAATTACCCTACTTAGGAAGAAATCTAAGCACATTCAACCAATAAAGGATAAACTTTTATTACATATGATCAATCACTCATGTATCTAAGAAGGAATATCACCGGGTAAGTCTCAATTCCAACTTAGGTTACTAGCTAGAAGGATTCTAACTAGATTCAAGAACAGGCTAACCATTAGGATTTCAAGCAATTCAAAGGCAAAACACAAACCACAACATTCCATCATAATCCAAGGCATAAACAAATCCCTATCAACCTTGGAACTACAAGGTTCTAGCCAATAACAATCATATCAAAAAAAGACAAATAAATAACAAAGGGGAATGAAAAGAACTTAACTTCAATAAATGGAAAACTCCAATCTTGACAAATCTCGAATTCAACAAGGTCTTCCAAACAAACCTCAATGCAAAAGTATGAATCTTGAACTAAACTATGAAGAACAATGGAGAAGAAGAAGAGAAGAAGAAGAAGAGGCTTAGCCCTCTAGGGCTAGCTCTGGGCGACTCCCAACACAAAAGACGGACCCTTAGAAATAACCTAGAGTTTCCCTTTTATAGCCAACATCCTTACAAAGGACGGGCTGGGCCAAAACCGATCCAAAAATAAGATAAAATTGCCGAACAGGAAATCTCGGGCAAAAATCTCGGGCAAAAATCTCGGGCAAAAATCTCGGCCAAGATCAGGCCAGTCGGGACCGAGATTCAGCAACAGAAAGTTCAACGCGTCGGCACTTCGGGAATCTCGGTCAGACCAGACCGAGATGGACCGATCTCGGTCAGACCAGACCGAGATGGACCGATCTCGGTCAGACTAGACCGAGATGGACCGATCTCGGACAGACCAGACCGAGATGGACCGTTCTCGGACCATCTCGGTCGAGCTAGGACAATCTCGGCCGAGCTAGGACCATCTCGGTCTGGTCTGACCGAGATCGGTCCATCTCGGTCCGAGACGCGGTCTTCTTAGTTCCTTCGCATCTTTAGCTCGATTCCTCGCCCTTTCCCGTGCACGTACGCTCGTTCCAATGCATCCACTTCGAGGCTTGATCCTCAAATACGTCGTTTTAGCTCCAAAATGTGTCAAATCACCTACAAAGCCACAAATAGTGTGTGTAGACATCTATTATTGCAAAGTAGAACTAAACAAGCATAAATGGCACAAACTAAGGCTAAAACATGAATGCGGAAAGGGAAAATCTAACTAAATACATGAGTAAAACAGGTCGATAAATCATGTTATCAAGGATGACACGTGATCTTTATCACTTGTGTTTTAGGGCACGTTTAGTTGTAGTTTCCTTGGTTTTCTTTTAGTTTCAGCTTTGGAGTAGCTTTAAAAGACAAGTGTTTAGTTCCATTTTTGTGGTTAGGGTTGTAGTTCTAGAATGTAGTTTTGGAGTCGTAAAATTATGGATTTTGAAATTTGGTCAAACAAGGTTTTAGTAGATTCTTCTTCAGTTTCCTATCTCTCATTCCACTCTTGTCTTATTCAACACATCATCTTCATTCTTCCCATTTCTCATCAAACTTGTAGCAAAATAAAATCGAAACCAATCACCGAAGAAGAGAAATCAAAGAAGAAAGTAAGAAAAATCGAGTTAATCACAACCCAAAATCTAAGAATTGAAGGAGGGAGAAAATTAAAGAAGAAAGTAGAAAATCATAACAAATCACAAGTCATCGATTTTGGGTCATTACCAGTCATCAATTTTAGGTTTAGGGCTTTGGAGGCGATGTTTTTCGTCTTCTAATAAAGGAAAGAAGTTTGTTACGTTTTTCGGATTTTGATGGCAGGAAATATGCAAGTCGATTACGGGAGGTAGGGCATGAAAATTTGATAGAAGAGAAGTTTTCAATAGCAGAGGAGAGGCATGTCGATTTTGATTCCCTCTTCTAGATTTCCATTTTTTTTTAATCTATTCACAACACCTTCTTTGATTTTCTTCCTTCTTCGACTCTCAACCTCAATATCGATCGTTCAGAAAGCTTCGAGAGTCAGTAACAAGATATGCGCCACATTGCAATCACATAAGGAGTTTATGGAAAAGAAGAATGAAAAGAAATGGATGTGGAAGTAGGGTTGAAGTTGATCTAATTCCAAATCTGAAAATCAAGATATGCTTGTTGAATCTAAGAGGAGATAAATTAAAATCACCTTGTTTTATCGGCTGTGAAGAGAAATGAATATCTAATAAAACGAAATAATTTCACTTGTTAATATAACGAGGGTATATGTTCGCTGATTTTACACCCCTATAAACCTTTATCAATAATGATAAAGACCTATAAGTTAGTAAAACAAGGAAGGGATAGTTTTAAATTTATAACCTGTAATAATTCCCTAAATAGCAACGAACCCACAGTGTATGGGTCAATCACAGTAAAGATAAGTATTCCAAGGTCGATCTCAGGGACTGAGGGGATTAATTTGCAATAATGATTATAAATAGAATATATCTCAATTAAAGACAAGAGGTTGGAAAAGATAAGGGAAAAAAATCAAAAAGGTTTTTAAAAGGGTTTTAAAAGACTCGCAATCAATTGTCACTACCGATTGAAAATCAAAATAAACAAACAAAAAGGGAAAACAAATATAATCAAGTTAAAGGAAAGAAAATGGATTCCAAGGGTTCAAGATCATTGTTTATACATATAGATTCAGGAAGACTCATAAAGATATATGGTAGAAAAGTCATAGGGATGAACGTTTCTAGGATGACAGTCTATTACCGGGTAAGTCTCAAGACTATCTAGTTCCAAACCAACTACCTATTACCGGGTAAGTCTCAAGGTAGAGAGGTAGGAAATTATAAACAAACCAGACTACAAACTAAGGGAAAGGTAAACCATTACCGGGTAAGTCTCAGATATTACCCTACCTAGCAAGGAATCTAAGCACATTCAACCAATAAAGGATAAACCTTTATTACCTATGATCAGTCTCTCATGTATCTATGAAGGAATATCACCGGGTAAGTCTCAATTCCAACTTAGGTTACTAGCTAAAAGGATTCTAACTAAGTTCAAGTCCAAACTAACCACTAGGATTTCAAGGCTAAACAAACCAAACATAAATTCAAACTATTACATCATAATCCAATGCATAAAAAAATCCCTGTCAACCTTAGAACCACAAGGTTCTAGCCAATAACAATCATATCAAAGAAAGACGAATAAATAAATAAATAACAAAAAGGGAGAGAAAGAACTACTCAACTTAAATAACTGGAAATCTTCAATTATATTAAATCTTGAATCAACAATGTCTTCTCAACAAAACTGAATAATAAAGTCTAAATCTTTAAGCTAAACTAATGAAGAACAATGGAGAAGAAGGAGAAGAAGGAGAAGAAGGGAAGGAGACGGCTCCCCCCTCTAGGGCTAACTCTGGGCGACTCCCAGCACCCCTTGGAATAAATCCAAGGCTTCCTTTTATAATAAAAATCTAGCTAAAAAAATATATTGGGCCTAAAAGGAAAAAACCCGCAAATAAAATATAATGGGAAAAAGCCCACAAAAAAATATAATGCTCCAAAAAGAAAAAGGCCTACGAATAAAATATAATGCGCCAAAAAGGAAAAAGGTCTGTATGCAACAGTAGCTTCCAAGCCTTCCATCTCGGACCGAGATAGGTGGATCTCGGCCGAGATGCTCCTTGATCGTTCCCTTCATGCCCTTAGCTTGATTCCTAGCCCTTTCCCGTGCACGTATGCTCGCTCCAATGCATCCACTTCGAGGCTTGATCCTCAAGTACATCGTTTTAGCTCCAAAATGTGTCAAATCACCTACAAAGCCACAAATAGCGTGTGTAGACATCTATTCTTGCAAAGTAGAACTAAACAAGCATAAATGGCACAAACTAAGGCCAAAACATGAATGCAGAAAGGGAAAATCTAACTAAATGCATGAGTGTAACAGGTCGATAAATCATGTTATCAAAATACCTCATACTTATCCTTGCTTGTCCTCAAGCAAGTAGTAAATCTAAGATAAGATAACATGAATTATCTATGCAAAACAAAAACAAAAACGCAAAGTGCTTCTAATTATGATCACCCTCAATAATGCAAGTTTCATAGCTAAAGATATATTTCAATAAAGATAAAATGAAATAGGCATAGAAAGGATGATCATACTTTACAAGAATTTCATATTCATCATCAAAATTACTAATATCTAATATTCATGAGAAATTCAAGTCTAGGTCTGCCAAGTCATATACATGTATACATAGATCAAAATGACTTAGCAAATAAAGCGCAAAAAACGTGATAAGGGTAGGATGTTATTTATGTCACGTGGTGCTAATCCGGGAAGAAGAAACAACATACTTCATATTTTCAACTCAACATTCACCACCCTTGCATAATATGCAGATTTTCTTCTTTTCTTTTCTTTTCTTTCTTTCTTTTTACTGAGTGAAAGGCATTGGTGCACAATAGCCGAAACCTTGGTGTTCAGTTTCCTTCACGTACCTCACACCAAAATGCACATACCAAATCAACTCTAAGGGAATGTTTTTAAAACTAATAAGACTTTGGCAAGGCACAAACACCCGGCTATGTGAATGGTACCGAGTTACTCATCTTTCATAGCCAACAATCCCTTATAAGCTTTTCTTTTCTTTTTCACATCACATTTCATATCCTTCAAACTTCTTAAAACAATTCACAACAACAATTTCAGCACACACCTTCAAACTAAACATTTCTAATTCCCGGATAGGAGACGAGAGATTCCATGTTTAAGGAGCTAAGCATGATAAAGATAGAAGAAGATTGAAGTCGAATTTCCTAAATCATCCCTATGCAATGTATAAGAACTTATCATGAAGCTTCAACTATCCAAACTCAATCCAACTAGACCAGACAATTTTCATAATTCACACAAAATTCAAGCAAAGTATTCAAATCCCAAATATGCCATAAATCAAATTGAGCTCAAAAGTAATAATCAAAGGCTAATTCACAAGCACAATATCATCAGAGGGGTCATGTCATTCCTAGAAGCACATTTTTTTTTATGCATGCTAAAAGGAAACGTGTGACAAGAAAAGAAACATGCTAAAAGACTGCGGGTATCCCACCCCATACTTAAAACTCACATTGTCCTCAATGTGAAGAATAAATAGAAGTGAAAAAGAATACTCACAATGTAAAAATCAGTGATATGACACATGTAAATGGAAGTGGTAGTGGAAGCAAGCGGTTGTGCAACCTCCTTCAAGCAACTATTCTTCATTTATTACCTAAAACCTGAAAAGACAAAGAAACAAAACGCGCAGAAATGCAAAAGCAAAAACAAAAACAAGAGTACAAAAGACTCTTACCTCGGGCTGCCTCCCAAGAAGCGTTTGGTTTAAGGTCTCTAGCCTGACCCAATTATGTGGTCGTGTTAGCTCACATCAAAAACCTTGGACTGCTCATCCAGTCCTTGCAACCACTTCTCACAGGACCCATAGAATTTCATCTTGAAGACTCTCTTCATGTCCTGAATGAAGATCTCCACTCTTCCCAGCATTGGAGGATGGTATGGGATAGTCTAGTGGGTTACCCCATACTTGAACGATACGCTCTTTTGGTCAGGGAGAAGCTTCAATCTAACCTTGGGAGGTTCCTTTGGCACTGCCCTCCAGCTTTTAGGCGCAGCTCGAGTAAGATGGAAGCCACAGGGACGATTTTCAGCAAATCTCGGGCAACCATGTAAGAAATCTCGGCCGAGATTTTTAGGGATTAGGCCGAGATTTTCCTTCTGCATAGGAATCTTGGTCGAGATAGGAATAATCTCGGTCGAGATCGGGATAGGGTTGTCCGATCCGTCTTCCTCCTTCGTCAGCTCTTCATCCTCGATGCGCTCTTCCTTTGGATGAACCTCTTCCCTGGGAGTTAAGATGCTTTCAGATTTTTGCCTTGATATTCGCAATTCGTTTAGCGTTTGAGGTCCATCCTTGGGAGATAAAGGTACTTTCAGACTTGATTATGTATTTGTTGTACCAAGATTCAATTTTAGAAACATGTTGCGGTTTATCATGCATCGTATACATTTTCTTTTTATTTTAGAAACATGTTTTAGTTAAACCCGCATATTTACCAAATTGCTTTTTATGTTTTAGTTTCAGATTATATCATATAAAGTTTTGCAATTAATATAAAACAACTTATTAGAATTTAACGTATTCAAATTAATATACGAACATATGAGCTTTGAACTTTGAATAATATAAATCATAAATACAAAACTAAAAGTTAAAAACTAAATTGAAATAGTGGGTACAAATAAAACCAATAGGCCCCCGTCTGGTCAAGAAATTCCAAAGTTAGGTTATTACTTTTTTTTAATGCAAAAGATAATTGATTATTTATACGACTTATTCGGACCTTTCTCTTTAGGAGCTGCCTTGCCGACGTCATATCAGTTTGGTGTCGGCAGCCAAATAGTACGACTAGCTAGCTGCTTCCATAACTCCAAATTTAAGAGTTCATCGAGGTTAAATTTATCCGCAGGAGAGGAAATATGATTAAAAGAAAGTTGAATTTGGGTGGGATTAGAAAGAGCAATGGTAGTAGTACGACGGAGCATACAACGACGTCGTTTACAGACCCGGTGGGAGATGAAGACATCGAGTGGGAAATGAGGCCCGGTGGGATGCTGGTTCAGAAACGGACAGACAATGCGGATAATCCAGCTCCTCTCGTCCGGGTCCGGGTTGTTTTCGGATCGACCCGTTTGGAGATCTCCGTTAAATCTGAAGCCACTTTTGGTAAGATACGATACGATACGACGTCACTTTATTAGCTGAAGGGTAAAATTGTAAAAATTTGTGGCTTTGATTCAGGGGAGCTGAAGAAGTTGTTGACGGGGGAATGTGGACTGGAGCCATGGGAGCAGAGGCTGGTATTCCGTGGGAAAGAGAGGGAAGACAAGGAGTTTTTGGACATTTCAGGGGTGAGAGATCGGTCTAAGGTAGTCCTCACGGAGGATCCGTGCAGCCGCGAGAAACGGATGGTGGAGATGCGGCGGATAAGCAAGATGGAGCGCGCGCAGAGTGGCGTGACCGACGTGTCCGTCGAGGTTGATCAGCTGGCGGAGCAGGTACGTCATTCTTCTCCATCTTTAATTTACTTTTTTTAAATTAAAAATAAAAAATGTGGGAGATTAGTTGCAGTGGGCCAAATATGATTAAACCAATGAAAGGGAAAACGTGGGTTTGATTGGGTGACAGCGTGTTACGGTGGGACTGAGATCTAGATGTGCCAATGGAATCCTCCAGTTAAGTATGACAAGATTGGAATAATCACTTAATAAATAAAAATTTATCAAAACACCTATCTTATTAGAGCAGTAAAAGTTGTGTGGTGTCGTTTATGTCAATTTTAAACTCACCGATAAGAATTTATCAAGCACAGTGCATCGTATTATTGGTAAGAATTATTGGTATAAATTACGATACATGATTCAATTAAAATTTTAATAAATAATTATTTCTTAATAAATTACAGAAAAAACATTTGAAATAATTTGAATCTGATGCAGGATTATTTTTTTATAAATTGGAAGATAAAAACTTATTTTTGAAATACTAGTTCTTTAATAGTTTATTATTGAATTATTAACATTTCAAAATTGAGAAGAAGAAAAAAGTTACATAGAGTTATAAATAAATATAAGTTTGGTCCATACTCATTTTTTGGGTTGGAAATTTTGGGTAAATTGACATCCCTGTCGGTATGAGATATATATATCAATAATAACATTGAAGAAAAACTTTCAAATAAATATATTTGGTATTTAACGGAGAGACATTCTAGCATTTTATATAATTGGTCTTGCATTTTTTATAAGTCTAAAATGAATATGAGTAGCGTGCTATTGGAGTTGTCAAAGTATGACCCGCCCCGAAAATCATCCGTTCAAATCCGGATAATTTAAAAACGAAGAGCCAAATGACTGCCTGAGGTGACCCAATTTAAACCGAACTTGTCGCAAACTCATCCCAAAGTAGACCCAAACCTGAAGCATACCTGACCTGGAGTAATCACGATCCGAACCAAACTCAAACTTGAAACATATCCGATTTAAAAGAAACATGAAATAAAATAAACCTGACTAAGTTGTAACTTAAATATTTCAATGATTTTTTCTTTTCAATTAAAAAATGAATATCATTAATAAATTATATGAATATATAAGAAATTGATCATATACTAATTAAACATAACACACAATATTGTAATGTCTAAATATATTATAAACAACTTCATTCATATTTGTATAATTAATTTTTTTTAAAGAAGAAGACCTATATACACTTGCATTTATATTGTTATTATTATTTTTTTGGTAAAAGTGTTGTTGTTATTTATAATCTTATAAACTAATATTCTAATTCTGATAGTCTCTAATCATAAATATCATATATTCAGTATATTATAAAATTATCATAAGACGACAAATATGTATATAAATACCCGCAATGTATGGTTTAAGTGTTACTTTCTTATTTTAAGCTTAGATTCAACCAAAAATTGGTTGAGTAGTATAATACATAAATGATAAGATATGAGTCATGCATTATTATACATTTATATTCATTAAATCATTATATTTTCATTCTTAAAAAAATAAATCAAAATAAATTCAATCTTCTCGCTCAAATAATCATGACATACAATAATACGAAGTTTGAACAAACTCGGTCTATGTTAGACGAAATAAGAAAACATTTAAAATCCCAACATGCATGAAAAGGTACTTTAACCCGAATAAACCCGACATGTATGAACCTGAAACCCGAATACATCCAAAACTTGAATGAATTGATCAGTGTAACTTGTTTAACTTGTAACCCGAAACAACCATTAACCTAATTTGAGCCAAAAGACGGATTGATTCGGAAAATAATCTCATCTACCGACCCAAATCCGAAATGACCTGACCCGAACCCAAAACAAGACATAATATCATTACATTGATGGTTAAGCTGGATAAGAAACCATCACAAGTTAGTACGTTACATGTATGGATAAACCAATCATCATGTCAACATTTTTAAATCTTCTGAGAGTTAACTATATAATTGTATCGATTCTTTAAAGGTGGCATCGATGGAAAAATCAATACTAAAGGGAGTAAAAGTGGCGGAAATTCAGATTACAACTATAACTGAGATGCTAATGAGGCAAGCTGTGAAATTAGACGGCATTTTTACCCAAGGAGAGATCTCTGCTCTCAAAAACTTACAGGTTTGTACGTTTTATTCTATTTTTAGAGTTAAACAACAAGTAATAGAAATGTGATTTATCAATGTTGTGTTGTGGGAATGATGAGAACAGGGAAAAAGAGTGCAGAAATGCGTGGAAACCCTAGACAAGCTGAAGATAGCCAATGCCAAGCTCAAGTCTGTAGTTGTAACTACAAAATGGGAAACATTTGATCCACCCACTTGTACTCCTCAGTGGAACCTTCTTGATTGAAGTTTGGATGATATTTCATGTACTGTGTACGTATACCTCGTTTGAATGTTTGTGTGTATACTTTTGTGGAACGTGAATGTATGTTACGTACTTAAGTGGAAAACGACGCTATAGATGTATTGTGTTAGATCATATATCTCATAATTAAAGCTTTTTTATTTGATAAATTCAAGAGAGTATTAATAATGAAATGGTCAATTCCAAGAGAAAATAGTTGAGCCGTTTATAAGGTCGAACGAGGCTTCACTCATTCTTCACATGAAATAAAATAATACGTAAAATATTTAAAGGGAAATTCAATTGATTCAGAGGTGATAGAAAGTGGGATGTTGTACACGTATGTAACGTGTAACATGATCTGAATTTTATATTAGAACCTTCTTTAAGCGGACCTAAAAATAAAAATAAAATTTAAATAAAAGTATGGGCTGACCTAATCATTCTAATCAAACCGTGATGAAAGAATACTAATTATGGACTGAAAATAATATTCAACAAGATTCAAAATACTCTCCTATTTGTGACATGCATAACTCAACCACATGTGCATGTATTATCCTCGGGTTGAATGTGCATCACTATCTTCATTCTTTCTTCTACTCTTTCCTCCTTGGTCAAGCAACTATCTAACTCATGCATGTCTCTTCTCGGATGTTCTTTTATCCTCTTGGGTGAGCTCTTGTTAATGGTCATCTTGTTGATGCTTGAGATAGTCCCTTGCTAATTAAGGACTCGAAAACGAACCAGTTGATCTGTCTTGAAGGGGTCGGCATATCTGCCTTAGGGTACAAACAACAATGAGAATTCGTAAGTTGTTATATCGTTAGAAGAGAAGATGATAATAAAAACCTAGGGCAAAACACCTTGTTAATTTATAGTGGAAAACTAACCTATCTCCCCTCCCCTAAGATCTATATTTAGGGCTTGTTTAGTTGTGCAAGGGAGGGTATTTTTTTTAGATTTGAGTGGGTCCCTATTTTTAGAAGCTCTATTTAGTTGTGTATTTGAGTTTTAGGTTCAAGGTTTTTTTAACTTTCAAGAGGTTTGAAAAGGAAGTTTGTGAAATCTGAAAATTTGAAAATCTGAGAGGATTTGGAAATCATATCTAAATAATTCCTTGTTTGTCCTCCTCTTTTATCGTTACTCTTAACACCTTCCTCTTCTCCTCTCTTTCTCTCTGTGAAGATACTTCCCGACTTGGATCTGCTAGAGTTTCAAGGTTGTGGTTGGTCTTCTCCAACGACATGCATCTCTCCGGCGTGGGTCTGGACTTGTCAATCGGGACTGCGATAGTGGTGGCGGCGCACAACAGACTCCGGCAGGACTGCGTTGGTGCCTTGGTGGTGGTGTTGTGGATATGGGCTTCTCGATTTGAATATGTTCTCTTTCTCCTTCTTTTCCCCAATTTGAATTTGCAAGCTTTCTTCTGCTCCCTTCTCTACATCGAAACAGTTTGACAAACAAGGGTATGAAATAATTGAATACGTAGATAAATAATTGGCTGATATTGGATTTGGAGGACAGTCACTGAGGTGAGATGTGGGAAAATCACGATCAGAGAAAGAGAAACGGAAGAAAATTAAAAAAACCCTCTTTATTTGTTCAGATTCAATTTTTTTATCTGTCATGTTTTTAGGTTAGATTGTTAGAATTTGAGAAAGAAGATGAACAAAACCAGGAAAAAAAAGAATGAAAAGAAAAAGAAAAAGAAAATATAAAATGTGGAGTATTTTCGTCTTTTACGTAAATGAATCCCACTAAATCTATTTTTACTAAACGCATATGAAGGTTTTTCTTACGAAACTCGAATCTACAAAAATCTTCTCAAAAACTACAACTATAAACTACAACTACGACTACAAACCACGACTACAACTACAAATCCCATGTTACTAAACATGCCCTTAAACATAAGATCTATCTAATCCACCAAATCTATACAAAGACTGATTTGTCCTTAATGAATATCTATAAACCAAAAACGTCCAAATGGACGGGCTTAAATTCAGCCCAAAACAAAAGGGAATAAAGAAGAAAAATAAAATGTAGAAGCGGACTCATCACTAAGAATAGGCCGATCGACCTTCATGGGCATGGCCAATCAGCCCAATCCAGTTCTTGATCACTGACGCTTGTTCTTCATATGAGGTCATGTGCAAGTCACGTGCGGGTAAAATCGGCATAAGGCTGATCGGCCTTTATGCATCTCGGTCGATCTACACGCTTCTCGAGGTGTTCTTCGTCTTCACTCTCGGATTGTAGTAATTTTTGTCTTGACTTTGACTTCGTTGACCATAGGGACATCTTAATATGTATAAGGTCATTCCATTACAAATATATCACATATGCTCCGCAAATGTCTAGAATGTCTACAATTGCACAAACTAACCGGTATATCTCCGAAACACAAATATGAAGGAAAAAAACCCAGACCGATAAGCTATGTTATTAAGCCCAAACGAGTACGAGAACAAAACAAAATTAGGGTGGAAAAAGACGCTAATTTGAGTGGCATCATTGAATAAAAACTAAAGTGATCCAACTTGTTCAATTGATAATAGAGTGAGAGGGAGGACCCATTAGCGAGGGTCGGAACTCTAGAGCTACGGATCGAACCCGAGGACCGGATCGAACCGGACCGTTTTATTTTTGTATGAAACAATCCATGGAACGGACGGAACCGTATTGATTCTTTTTTTCAAAAATTATTTTTTTGGATGGAACAAGTCCAGTCCGGTCCGGGTTTGGACCGGACCGGACCGTATGCAATTCCTTTTTTCAAAATATTTAAAAAGTGTAAATTACGGTTCAGACCGGACCGGAACATTACGGTTCAGGACCGGACCAAACCGTAATATCATGGACCGGACTGGACCGGAATTTTACAGTTATGGTCCAGGACCGGACAGGACCATAATTTCTGGTCCGGTCCGGTTTTCCGGTCCGGTCCAAATGTGTGCAGCCCTACGTATTTATCAATTTATATTGCACTGCAAGATGATTCTAAAAAGGTTCTCACTGGATCCAAACCTCTCACCGGATCCGATCCAAACCTCTCACCGGATCCTAAACCTATACATATATCAATTTATATTGCACTGCAAGATGATTCAGGCCTTTGGTTAACGAAAACCCCGACGTTATCAACCTTTGTTTGGCATGCAAAATAGAATAACTCTGTCAATTCTGAGGTTGAGTTGGCACAAGCTAATATACATCATACAGACGTTGCTGATAGAAGCAGTGATTATATATAAATTACCATTCAAAGTTTGGCTGTTTACAAGACCTGATCTTCACACGAACCTCTAACTAAAAACTACCTTGACAAGAAAACAAACCACCAAATCCTGCATTTAGATACACGTAAATGATTCACAGATGTTGAGAAAACTGTCTTCTACACTTCTTACACAGACACTCATTCATAAACAAACCAACTAGACAGTGTAAAATTACACCATTGACGTTGACCTTGAAAACGCAGCCAAAGCGTCTTCAAACTCATCATCATCTGCCTTGTCTGAGATCTGCAGACTAGGAGGGATAAATGACCTGAAAACATGCTCCAAACTAGGACTTTCATTCAGCTTCCCGGCCACAATCTCCAGAGCTGGCCGCTCAAAGGACCCATAAAACTTCTTCCTACACACGAACGCGAAGATCAAGGTGATGATAGGAAGAGGGATGAGTATAGGCGTGTATACAAACTCCTTGATCCCGAAAAACCCAACCATTGTCACTTGGTACAATAATAGAGCCGCTACTACACGCGTATGCATGTGAGGCCACATTCTTCCATACGATTCGAATGATGGTACATACACTTTAAGCGCCTGCATAACCAACAATTGAGATTAATTAATCCCACTGTATTATTGCAAACTAGAACCGAAATTGAAGTTTGCGGGTTTGGTTATTTAACCTGGTTCCTGAGAACAAGCCAGCCTAGGCCGAAGTAAGCCAAGCCAAAGGGGATGATCAATGGGGCAATGACAGAGTAACAAAGAACTAATGTGAGAATAAGCATATCACCAGGGAACCTCGTAGCGTATCCAAGATCTCCTGGTGCCCAGGCTTCTTTCACATCTTCTTCAGTCTTGCACAGATACTTTCTCTTCAAATGGTATATGATTAGAGGGATTAATCTCGATAGCTCAAGCCCGTAACCCACAAAGAACCTGATTAAAAAAAAAAACATCAATACTAAGAACATGAACAAGAACAACAAAAGCAGTTCTAGTGCTGTACTCACTTCAAAGCAACATAAGTCAAGAAGAAAGTTGCGTTTCCTGGAAGACTTGTTGCAAGCAATGTAATCGTGTCATTTGGGTGCTTCTCAATGGCCTTCAAATTAGTAAACAGAGTTCCACCAAGTGTAACTCCAATGAAAACATTCAACACCGAGAAGTAGAAGTACTTGCCAGAGGTAGCTCTAATTGCATGACTTATAGAAGGAATGCCTTCTAACTTAGAGAGAAACAGCAGAAATTTCGGAAGCATGGCTAGAAAGATTATTAAAGCAAGCTGTGGAAGGTAAGCTTCAAGGACAGTCCTCAGAACCGCAATCTTAACAATTCCTTTCAAGAAAGGAAGAAGCTTCACCAAATTGTCTAATGTAGTCAATGCCGAAATAAAACCAATAGGAATAGTGTAAAACAAGATTGTAAGAGCAACAATGAAATACACAACATATTTTCTTAGCTCCCTCTCATAGAAGTTAAGAGATAGATTACTCCAGATTATCTGTCGTGGCTCGGGAACTTCCATGACAGTCCACGTATCAACCATTCGAGCATGTAGGCTTTGAGCAGCAGAAGCTGCAGATACCCGGTTGGTAAAAAAAACAATAGCAGAACATAACTGTTTCTCCTTAATGGTGACTTTTTGCTCAGCCTCTAACTTGGTAACAAGATCACTGATCTTTTCATTCAAGTATCCTATTGTCTCCACTTTCTCGCCAACAAGACCAAGGAAACCAGTACGGTTAGTTGGCTTTGTTCCGATAGGATTGGCAACTGTTTGTGACTTTGCATACACTGCATTTGCTCGGTCAAGCTTCTTTTTGCACCCTTCTAACTCTTCCCAGATTTTGTTTACCTGTACCCATATGAGCAAGCTTAAGACGCCCATAATCACTTGAAAACTCAACAAAAGGGCAAAATGAGGGAAGTACCTTGCTGTTGTTTGTGACAATAATGGATCTGTAGAAAGTGTCAGGATAAATTGATCTGAAATAAGAATCGACCTGTTCTTTCCTGCTTTCATTTACAGAGACTGGAGGTATGTCTCTCACAAGAACAGCGAATTGTTCGGCTTTAGGATCAGCATCCTTGAGAGCTGTTGCCCTCAAATCAGACACATGCTTATATGCCTTCCACAGAAGGTAATATGTCAACAGAGAAACCCAGTAAACTCCAATTACAAAAGCCCACAACCTTGCACTCTTTGCCTGTAAAAACAGGTTTACAAATTTGATTCCTATTTGAAAAAAATAAATTAAGTAGTTCATGTGCATTATTTTAGACATGGAAAATTTAACTTACTTTGACATGTCCAATGGCCAATTTGTCAAGGTCATTGAAAGCATTACTGCTGGTAGAAACACTTCCGATATCAGTTGCAGCAACTGGGAGGAGCACTGGAAGTAGAACCACACCAGCTAGAACCAATATCCCTATCACTGATAATCATATACAAACAACGCAAGTTCACACATGTTAGATAGCCAACAAATCTATTTCAAGACTGACACGTATATACCATTCTGTCAAAACTCTTGACTCATTTGCAGAACACAATCAATCCTCAATATTTTCATTTGAAGGACCGGGGAACCTAAAATTGTCAAAATATCTTCAACAAATATATTAATTAAAGAAACAACTATTCAACGCTTGTTAGATATAATAGATTGCGATTTTCAAATACAAATTGACAGAGTGAAATTGAAGCCGTATACAGATTAAAAAACAAAAAAGGAATTACCAGTGGACAAGAAGACAAAGTAAACAGCAGTATCAACACCAGACATGGCAATGATATCAGCTTCGCTGGAGGAGAAAGCTTCCTTAATCCAAGCAAAGGGGTTCCGGGTCAATGATCCGGACCCGTTACCTTCCCAAGGACTCATATTCTTAAGAATCCGGTTGGGGTAGTAGATGACGGCGTTTCCGGGCTTTCTGGAGAGCCAGGCGAATAAGAACATGAGTAGTACGAATATCAGGAATGACGTCGCCAGAGACGTCAGGAAAGAACTGAAATCCATCTTCTTCCTCTTGCTGCTGTTTCCTCTGCTGAAACCCTAGTAAAAGAAAACCGAAGAATATCTAAAGAGAGCAGGAGGGTAACAGACGAGTGACCGTTAGATATGGTGGGGGCATTTAAAGCTCGGAAAAGAACCGTTAAGGATAGGTCTATTGCAAGCTTAGCTAGCCATGTGTTTGCAAAGCTGCCTCAATTTTAGATATGAATGAAGTTTGGTGTCTCTTCACTCTTCTTTTATTTCTGAAATTACACGACTTGCCCACGCAATCAACCCAATTACTCAAAGGGGTCCCACCCTACATAATTGCAAATTTGTCCTCAAAGTTAAGGGTTTTGTCCCTACCACCCCTCCTTTCTCAATTTATTAATCAAATTCTACGTTATGAATTATGATGCATTGACGGACACAGAATCGAATCTTTTCTAAAAAATAAATTTTATTTAAATTAGGTTTTTAATTTAATTGTGATTATAATTTAAATCAAATATATCTAATTATACACGTATATGGGTTTTTTTTTGGTTGAAAAATATATCTTCCCTTGATTTTTATAGATTAGCTTTGTACCATGAAACAATAATACAAACAGCCCGAAAATGAGAGGATATTGTCCCCCACGTCCCCTAAATCCACTCATGTCTCTATACAAAGAAATGATTAACTAATTAAATTTTTTTAACTCTTAATGAAAGAGAAAAGAGGGGATATTACTTTTTCCTTTTATAATCCATTATTTAATTTATAACTAAGATGTCATGACTTTTGATCATAAACAATTTAAATATTAAAACTTTTGGTGTATGGTAAAGTTGAAGTAATAATTTTATCGTAAAGTTAAAAAAGTTAATTATTAATTTAGAGATATTGTAGTTTTAATAGTTATAGATTAACTTCACAACTCAAAACCTAAATTTGACAAAGAAAATTGGAAAAAACAGTTTTCCGTTATATAAAGTTATATGAGAAATTTTATATTTATTATATTAACTATTTTTAATATTTTTTTTGATTATAAAAATAATTTTTAACCATCTAAATTTTGATAAGTCTAAGTGTTATTTTATGTTTTTAAGGTTATTAATTTATTTTAATTAAAATAAAGTCGTTAGAATAGTTTTTAAAATCATTTGATTATTTTTTATAATAAAAGTTCACTTATTGATTCAAAGGGTGAAAAGAACGGTAAACATTTAATAAATGATAAATTTGAGATTTTTTTTAATCAAAATAATAAATTTATTTTTTATTACAAGAGAAATCTTGATATATTTAATTTAAAAATAAAAAAAATAGAAAGAAAATGTTGAACATTTGTTGACGGATAGAATGCGATTGAAATTTGTGCAGTCCCGCTCACAAGTGTCACGTTCTTATATGAATTGATAAGTAATGAAAGTGTTGTCGGCAGCTCAGCATTTGAAGTTACATGGAGTAATTTGATTTGTATAGGTTGAGCGAAGCTCGTAACGGTAACAGGAATACGTTAAGTTTTTTCCGTTAGATATCCTATATCACTTACTTCATGTATTATTATATATTATTACGTAATTGGTGAAATTGTAAAATGTTAATATTTTTTTAGTTTTTTATTCAGCTCTAACCAAACGCAACATAAGAAATACATCTATCATCAATACAAGAGGATCTTGATTGAAGTTTTTCATATACACTACTGTGTGCGTGCTACTTCCTCTAATTAAAAATGGTAGGACCCTAGAAACGTGGCCAAATCAGACGGTGCCGACACATTAATACACTGCTCAAGTGCTACAATGGACGCTTCAGATCTTTTTCAAACGCTTGGGAACACGGGAAGGGTCCAATACCTACGGGTCCCACCGTTTCTTAAAGATATTTATTAGATCTTCGTCAGGAGAATGATCTGTTTTGATTTTATAAGGATTTTTTCATTTGTAATAAGTATCAAATTTGGTATTTTTCAGGGGCCTGACGGTCTGAACGTTTGATTTTTTTTTCCGTTTGGTGCCTTATTTCGATTTAACCATTTCAAGAAAAATAACAAAATAATGATTTTTTTAGATTTTGTTTTTCTATGATCATATATTAAAACTATAATTGGGTTCATGTATTTCTTAAACTATATTTCTAAGTTAAACACTTTATTTAGATTGTTAAAAAAAACTTTTTTTTATATAATATAATCAAATGAAATATTAAAAAATTTTGTTTTATAACAAGCTTACAAGGTATTTCATGAATTATTTAGAAAAGTTATTGTACTGGTGGATTTCAAAAAATAAAAAAGGTAATATTTTAATTGTTAATTTTTAAGTTAGTCACTTAATTGATGGATTTATTTTAAAAAAATTGTTCGAAAAAGAAAGCTCGGAAGGTAAAGTTCTAATACGATTAAATTGTTTGTTGAGAAACCATATTTCTGTTACTATTTTAAATGATTTTTTAAAAATACACTTTGTAATATATTTTGTTAATATGTAATCATAATGTGCATTGCACTTTTTTATGTAACAACAAGTATTAATTTCATTTGATTTTTCAAAGAAAAACTTTTTTTTTACATGTAAATAAAGTGATTAACTTTATAAAATTGGTTTGAAAATTAAATGAGTTTATAAAGTATAAATACTAATATATGTAATTATAGAAATATAATATGAAATTTTCATATGGTTTAAGTTGGAAGGTAGGCTTATTTTGTTTTAGGATGATAAAGTAGGACCCTTAAACCCGATGTTAGTTGTCCGATTTTAGTTCTGATTTTACCACTTTAGTCCAATAATAAGTTATATGGGCCCAAAGCTCATCCCACCAATTCAGCAAAAACAAAGCCTAGATGAATGGCCCAAATCAATGGCATCCCTCTTGTTGATTTAGTTACCCGATTTTGGGCTTTTAGGACTCAGGCGCAAATGTAAATTACTAACGTGTATGTAGATATGGGCAAACGTGGACAAGTCCGTCGTTCGAGAATACGTGCGGGTATGAAACATAAGGTAAGTTCGTCTGGGCGGGTTCAAGCAAGGGTGTAGGCCTGTTTGAGCCGTTAATCCTGATCCGAAAACTCGATTTATTTATTTATTTTAAATATATAAAATAAATAAATGAATAGTAGGAATCACACTTGATACCTCAAGATAAAGTTCAAATGGTTATAACCATTTGAATACTTTGATTTATGTGTTATAATTTTATTTATTTGTATATTTAATGTCTATAATTTTTTTCTCAAAAATAAAAAAATAAAACGGATCCTGTCCGGCTCAAACGGGTACAGACAAGACCCTATGCCCGAATTCCGGCCTTAAAAACGTGTAAATTTTTCCTAAAGATTCGGGCCGGATCCGGTGATATCCAGGACTACGTGTATGTAACGATTAATAATTCAGACATATTTGGGCTTTTGACCGTACTTAAGTGGAAATTACTAAGTCTACGTACCAATCGATAATTTAGATGTTTTGGGCTTTCGATTTGGGCTTTGACTGGGCTCAAGCCCAATAATAAAGTACTATCGTAGGTTATCTAGTGGTGGATTTTATTTTTGTTTTTTGTTTTCTTTTTAATATATGACTATTAAGGACATTATAAAAAAAAAAACCTGGAGGATACCAATCGAAAAAGACCAAACTTGAAGGACACATAATGGAAAATCAAACACGAAGGGTACTAAAATAAAACAGTAGTGATCAATTGCCGGAAAAGATCATACCTTGAGGGCACCAAATTGATTTTTTTTTTTAAAAAAAAGAAACGTTTAGCTTGTAGCAACTCGTAAAAGTGATACAACCTAAAACATTTTTTCGTATGAGAACAAAAAATTTGAATGTTAAAAAAAGAAAATTTGGTGTGTTGATGTTTTGAGTGTTTCCAAATGGGTCAAATAATCAACAACACTATTTTATTTTTGAAAGCATGCATAATTTGGACTTCATCAAAGGCATGAAGGTCCAATATGGAGGAGAATGATCATTTCGATATCCAATGGGAAAAAGGATTTGAAATGCCTTGATGACACACAAATTGTCACCATCGATATCAATCTTATGGATTTGCATTTTAATAGTCGTTTGCAAGCCAAATTTAAGGGCATATGCTTATGCTTTTAACACCGAATTTAAAAAAATATTTTTTATACACTACGTCAAATAACCTTTGTATCGTGATTCCAGATCATGTACCCGATGTATGTTAGTTGTCACCATTGAGTCGAGTTTAGGTCTATCATAATTAAATTTATGAATCTTGGTTTTGTTTTTTCCCTATTTTATAGTGTTTCGTTTCGTCGGTGTTTGTCTAATGTCATAGTTATCTTCATAATCAATACTCCATTTAATTCATAATATTTGGCTTTAAAATATCACACTTACCAAGAAAACTAATATAGGTGTAACATTTATTAATGTGCAATAATTTATATATTTTCTGTAAAAACAATGGTAGAATCTAGAGAGTAATATGAGAATAGAAGAAATATTATTTTGAAAATAAAAATAATAAATGAAAAGGGAGATAAAGTTCTATTTGTGGAAGATCTAAGTATTAATAACACTTGAAAAATCTAAAACTTTAGGCTCTAATGACAAATATTGTGAACTAGAAGGAATACTTTTTTGTCATTCGCAAATTTGTTTATTTATAAAGGCCGTTGACTTATTGATTGATCCAATTCGACAGAGGAGGAAAATCGCCTCTACGAAACTAGTTCCGGTGTTGTCAAAGGCCAAAGTCGATTCCGTAGAGAACGAGGTTTGTTGCAATTACGTGTTCGAGTCTGTTGGTGATAGTGGTGAAGACGTTCGACAGTGGTATAGAACCCCGGTGATTCTAACATTTGGAGACGAGTGGATGTTTGCGGCTACAATGGTCGAAGGAGTTCGGGTGAGGAGAGCAACGAGGAGCAAGTACAAATTCCAACGTAGTCGTTAGAGAGAAATCAAAGGTCCGGCAAGAAGAGGAATACATATGGGAACTATGCAGAATTCAGTGAGCAGATTTAACCACTTTTTTTAATGGGATGAGTATAGATCGTGATGGAAAACGATGAACTTTCCGACGAGCAATAATGCACTTGTGGTTATGGTTGTCCGTCATTGCGAGACACACAATCACTACACTAGGTCCAATAGAACTTGATATAGGTGATTATTTAAAGAGAATTCATGCTCAAAGATTTCTACATCTCTATACTCACTGATGTGAAACACAAGGGGTGTCTCGATCTTTCATCGTACACTTCTCCGCTTGCTTACATAACAATATTTGTGTTAATTGGTTCGACTAAGAACCACGTGAACAAGGCAACACATGCACTTATTAATCTAATTTCAATTTGTTTTATTAATGAGGCGAAATCCATAATGTAAAACGTATACTGATACCACTCTATTTAACGTCTTTTTATCACCTTCATTCTATTTCATTCCCTACCTCTTTTGAGATTAATAATATATCTTATTGTCTATTTTCTCGTAGAATCGTTTGACCTTTGGTCGAATATTGTACAAACTATTCCAATGAGCTTCTCCTTTTGGACATTAATGACACCCATTTAATTAGTTGGATATTCATGATCGGTGAGCTCGCTCTAATTTCTATTATTGTTAGTTTCGACTAATAGCGGTCTTCTTGAATTACATTCCAACCTTTTCTCTCGGGGCCGGTGAACAAGTTTAATGGAACAATAGTATCTAATAAAAACATTACTGAATCTAGTAACAATTATGAAAGTCTTTTGACATGATTTTCGGAGTTCCGTCGAGGTGATGTTTTTGCATTTTCATGGTTTTATGTTATTGTGCTAATTTTGGTGAGTGTTTTGAGTCATATTTAGAATGTGGTTGTGGATTTTTCTGTCGTCTTTATTTAACGGAGATAATTTTGTAAGGATTTCTTTTCTTCTTTTATTTGTCAGAAAAAATTAACCCGATTATATATATTTTTTTCTAACACAATCTTTTGGTCATCCTACCTTGCCTATTTTTAGGCTCCTTCGACTTCACTCTCAATTTGCTGATTTTCACTGATTTTTTTTTGAAAAGGTTTTTCACCGATTTATTTGGTTGTTGTTGGACAGTTCTCTCGACGGTTATCAGTTTTTTAGGCATTTCAAATGTCCTTCCTCTTATCATAAAAAGAAAAGGAAAAAAGAAGACATTTTTCATTTCGAGGCTCCCTTATCCCACCGCACCAGTGCGCCACCTCCAACTTTCAAAGCAATAACCACTTCACTTCTCGCGGCGGCCACTAGGCGGTGTTGTATACTCTGCAAATATTACGGCGTTTGGCTGAACCAATCATCTACTGCTTCGTGTCGATGTTGGTTGTTTCTTCGCTGGTAAGGCGTCTTTTTTTTTGTTCCTTGAGTTATCTGTACTAAGGATTATAATGTTCCGTTGTTTACATTTGTAATCTCTTTATCCTATCCAAATGTTTGCAATTGTTAATCGTTTGTCAACTATTATCTTATCTACGGAATTCCGGTAGTTGCAGTAGATAATTTAGGTTTGAACGATATGGTTTTCGTCTGTGGATAATGATTCAAAGAGACTTGCGTGTGATTTTCATGGGGATAATCCTAAATTTCGCGCGATTTCTTCTTCTGATAATCGGAAAAAGTTGATATGCTGAAATGGGAGTGAGTATTTTTCAGAAGATGAGGGCATCCCTTCCAAAATGTGAAGTGAAAGAACACAAATAAAGTAAATCACTGTCAAGGAACTTCATGGATTTTCCTAAAAAATGGTACTAATTCCAACAGTAATGTCTGTTGGTTTCTCAATTGATATGATAAAATAGGTAAACCCAAGTGATTTAGATCAACATCACCCCTTTTGTGTTTTGGTCAAGAAACTACCTTTTTTTTTTTTTTGTTGAAGCTCAAACAACTACTAGAAAACTGATAACATGTTGGTTTCTTACATGTAATTCATTTAGCATCATACTCTTCGAAGTACTGTTCAGCATTTTGAGAACTAAATATATCTTTTTCTGTTTGTATGGAGATTTTTTTACAAAACTATGAATTTTTTGGGACGTGTCAGTATCCTCCAAGGCTTCTAGTGATGTTTAATCTTATAAGTATTGCTTGCTTGTGTATTGAATATCAACATGTATGGAGATGTTTTGCAGTCTGTGTGAGGAAAGCTGAAATATATGTATGAATTACTTCTTAAGCGCTGGTGGCTGATGTGAGTGAAGATATTTGTGATTGCAATAATTGTAATTAATTGTGGAAATCCTAAGTCTAGTTCTAATTTGTTTCTCTCAGATGATTCAAAGTTCATCAGCTAAATGTTCAAATTTCAAGCATTGTTCTTAATTGTGTTTAATCATGAATATCTTTATTAGCATGTTCTGTCAAGAAATTTCTCTTACTAAATCCAAATCATGAATTTGATAGCTATAGCCTATAGGATATTTGGCTAACACATGTTTGAGAAGGTTATCTTGTAAATTGGGTGATAATCATGCATTATGTCCGCTCAATGTGCATTTATAGGGATTTTCTTCCCTTCTGGTTTAGCATTTATTGGTCTCTTATTTACATTCCTTTTTTTTTTATAAAACTTGTGATAGGGTGAAGAGATATCACTTGATCTGCTTCACCTTTTTCTTACATTTGTTGGGACATAAACCATTAAATAAATGAATTTGTCTATTCTAGGCATGTCCTGTGTCTACATTTCCAGCAGGCTTACTGGAGAGTAGGGTTCGTTCACATTCTTCATCAGGAAGGCTTCTTTCTTTGCATATAAGATGTGAGAAGAAGGATGATCGGTCTGAATACGTATCAGTTGAGCGATATCCATATTCTACTTACATGGATTCCACATCTGGGCAACTTGAACCTGCCTCTGGTGCTCGTGCAAGTATACCAGGCCCCGAGTACTGGCCAGAAGGCACTTCTGATCGTGTCAGGGCATCAAGAGCACCAAAGCCAAAAGGCGAGTCAACTGGAGCTCCATCATTTGGAAAAAGCCCCGGAAGTAGGCGGAGAAGCCATAAAACATCAGCAACAACATCTGATGCCTCAGTACCAAGCAAGGTTGTTGATAGTTCCTTAGTGGCAGAAACTCCAGATGATGTCCTTGAAGATCCCAAGGATGATTCATCAGAATATGTAGTATACCAAAGCGAGCCCGAGGAAGAAGATCTGAGTGAGTACGACATGGATAAGAAATTTGGACGACCTCATCCTTTTATTGATCCAAAAGTAAAGAAACCGATGGAGGAGCCACTCACAAGTGAGGAGCTATGGTGGAATTGGAGAAAGCCTGACGTGGAACAATGGTCAAGGTGGCAGAGGAGGCGTCCTGATGTTGAAACGGTTAGTGCATATTGGAAAAACACAATTAATCTGGTATTCAATGATTAGCATTGATGGTGCACTTGGGAAGTGCTAAGCTATGTCTGGAGTCTCTGATTTCAGATTAATGTAATTCAATTTATATTCTGAATAAATTTATCCAAGTAGACGGGAAGTTCTTGAATACTATATCAAGATTGGTATGAGAAGCATATTTACACTTACTCTACGGAATTTTCATTTTTCTACTTGCATAAAGCAATGTTCAGCATTTTAAAGCAAAATAGTGGGCAGTAATTAATTTTCATAAAGCTAGATATGTGATAAAATGTCAAGTTAGTGATGCAACCATTGACTTGTATTTTTAATATCTGATCCTAACAATAAGAGTATATATTTGTAAAATGTGGAGAGGGTTTTTCTAATGGCAGGGCGAAACTTTCATGTTTTTCCATCACAAGAAAAAATGATCTGCGTGCCTATGTCTCATGAGATATGACTATATGAGCCAATATCATAGTGTAGAAATCTCAAAGGATTTGTCTAATAGTGATCTACTTAATATTTGATGCATGCGTGATTGAACTGGTTTTGATACTAAGTTTTTGGAGAACCAATTGAATCAGTGCTTCTCCATGTTCATGTTTGCTTGTTGATTGTTAACCTTTTCATCATTTTACATTCATTTTTTCAGGTGTTCCTAAAGGCTATGGCTGAGACTGGGCAGATTAAACTGTATGGGGAAATACCAACACTGACGGAGACTTCACTCTATAGGGCTAGGCGCCATCTCTTTAAGGAAGAAAGGTACTTGCCTATTTTCATACGGCAGAAAATCATCTGTCTAGCAATTGAATCATCCTTTCGTTGCATTTGATGATCAAATTTTGTCTTTTTGATAGATTCAGCTTGTGTTGTCCAAGGAACTTGATATGTCATATTCTCTCCCTATAAATTACAATTAGGCTCTGATTTTAGGGTGACATGGACTGAATTTGTTATTGCGTGATAAATTCTCAGGTGCTTGCATTCTCTGATTGTATGATTCATAAGCACTTATTCCATAACGATGAGATTACAATTACACTATATGTTCACTTATTACTGCGAATTTCAGAGTTATATTACATATTCAAATATTTTCATTTGTGTGATTTTCAATCACTACTGGTTGAACTTGAGCTTTCTATATACTTGTTGACATGAATTTTTGTTATACATTTGGTCATGTTAGATTGAAAGCCGAACAAGAGAAATTGGAAGAAATTGGGCCTCTAGCTTACTACTCAGAATGGGTAAAAGCATGGAAGAGAGATACCTCACGTAAAGCAATTCAGAAGCATTTTGAAGAAACTGGTGAAGATGAGAATACCCAACTCATTGAAATGTTCAGTCATCAAACAGATAGAGAATACCGCATCATGATGGGGACAGATATTCGCATCAAAAGGGATCCTTTAGCAATGAAATTGCGCGAGGACCAAATCAAAGAAAGTATGTGCATAAGTCCTATGCCATTTTACCACTTATGTAAATCTAATAACTGTTCTAAAGTAGGTGACATTGAGCTTATTAGTGGTTTTCAGAAGGAAAAAAAACTCTGCATTTCACATGACAAAAACATTTGTTGATCAAACAAGAGGAAAAATTAACCAGACACATCGATGAAAAGTAAAAACAAAGACAGCTATAAGTTATCATGCATAAGAATGCTCTAGGTTGGACTACATTTCTTAGTTAGTTGATCAAATTCACTTTCCTTTACCAAAAAAAAAAAGAAGAGATGGTTGTAAAACTGCAAGTGAATCATGTAACATAATGCACTTTCGTAGAATTACTGTAATTTCTGTCCGTTTTATTGATGTGTTACATGTGTGATTGCCCGTTATGCTTGTGAAAGACCAAGTGATATACTTTTACCTTAAGCTGTGGAACGTAAAAGTATAACTTGCATGCTTTCCTGCTAGAGGGAGTCGAGTTAGTTAGTCCCGGGCACAGGTTTAGATTTGCCACTTTATGGTTCTGTACAGAACTAAGCGGTAATAATAGCTTATTTTGAGTGGTTTAGTGTAGTACTTCTGTAATCCTGCTGCGCTCTTTTCGCAGTGTCTTTGTTTGTGTGCTTGAATCATGTCGTCTTCTTGTTTTTATGCCTGTCTGCTATACAATTTTGCAGTATGGGGTGGAGATCCAGTTTATCCAACCATTAACTATATTCAAGATCCTGATGAAGTGATTGACTATCGAGGTCCAGATTTTCATGAACCAACACCAAACATGCTTTCATATTTGAAGGAGGTAAAAGTTTCTGCTGTATGAGCCTGCTTTCTGTAGTGAATTTTGGCTATAATCGAGGTCTCAATTTACCCGTGGCTGTGTGATAGTCATCGATATAATTACCTGCTCCAAGAAACATGTTATATTTGCATGGGTTGGAAAAAAAAATGATGTCCACGACTGGCTATAGTAGCAATAAAAGAATTAAAAAAGTTTGAACTTAAATGAAAAGGAGTGAGCATTTGCTTTTTCATGAAGAATGTAAGTTTAGACTTTGGGCTTCCATAATTAAGTTTGTTATACATTCTTGATTGTGCATAATTAGTTCTTCTGGTTTGCAAATTTCGTCTGATCAGCACGGGAAGATCATATCGAGGGAGGAGCTTGATAAAATCTTGTCCAAGGAGAAGACAGAGGAACTTGAGGTATATAGTTATAATAAGAGTTCACAAAGTTATTTACTGAGCGTATAGGATAATTGAATGCGTTTTGCTAGATGTTATTGTTGATTATTTTGATGATTTCGTTCTTTTGTTGGAATTTGTGTTGGCCATTGGGTAAATAAAATTTGCTTTCTTCTCATGGATTATTCTTATGATCTGCCTGTTTCTATCCTTCAGTTCCTATCCCATTAAATGAAAATTGTCTTGTTTTCTGTAATCTTGAACTATTAGTTTCACCACAGTTTAAAAATCTGCCTGTACCTTCTTTGATTTTTTTTTCTTGAGAAGCAATGAAGCATCATAGTCCAGTCTACTTTTCCAAGTATAAATTATCTTTTTAACTTGACTCTGGTCTTGCCCATGGCTATAAGCAGTTGAATGATATGGATGACGCTATGGCACGAGCTGTGGACATTGGGGAAAATGATGTGAGTAATATTCCTTCATATATATAATTGGTAATTGTACTTGTTTTTTTTCCGCTGTACAGATGTTTAGTTTATTTTTTTAGTGTGACGAAGATTAGGTACCCTATAAAAAACAATTTTACACTCTCGACATTGCAGTCAATCAATTTTTACAGATTAATGTACGCATGCTCTTTTTCTGCAGGATGAGGGGGAGGATAGCGACATAGATGGTGACGATGAAGCAGAGGAAAAAATTACACGCAGTTGGAGTGTTCTTAAAACCACTCCTCAGCTGAAGAAGTCAAAGGTGAATTTGCTTTTGTTAATTATTTTAGTTGTTGTGCTATCCTGAATTTTTTCGGAAGGTGCACTTGTAGTATCTTGAGATGAAATTATGGCCAACTAGCGTAAGGGAACTCTGCTTGATTGTTACTTCTATTACGGATCTTTTTGCTTGCATGTGTTATGTGGCCAACTAATTATTGTTGGACATTCGTGCACATTTGATTAATGATAATAAATAGCAATTAACTCCTTGGTAGGGTCAGTGGTTCAATTTATCACAACAGTATACTGTTGTAAAACATATTTTAATAATGGAGTGACAAATATCAACTTGGGAAATAACTGGGGACCAAGTAAGGAGGATGACAATTGTAAAGAAACCATAACTCTGGGTACGGCAAGGACCATATATCTGAAGGTGATTTGGAACCTTAAAGAAAAGTGAAATACCACAAATAATGATAAAGTGGTTAATGTAAGCCGTGCAACTGCAGGTATTTCTGCAAGTAGGAAGACCTTTTAGAGATGGATGCATATTTGGATAGATAGGAACTGAAGATATTTGGTCCAGTGTACTTAAACTAAACTAGTTATGCCTCTTTATGGAAAATTTGAGCTTTTAGGCTTCACAGAAAAATAAATTTGCCCGTGTGACCATCAGAGGACAAATGGTGAAATGGAGCGCATATGCTGGTAAACAGGAATCTTCTCAAAGAAAATTTGCTTTGCTCCCTAATTGCTGACTTGCGGTTATATATATTGTGTATCTATCATCACTGCACATGTGAAATTGACTTGGAAATCTAGTGTAACAATGAAATGTGTAGTGAAAGTAAAGTAGTTGTATTACTTGGAATTCATGTAAATGATTGTCCTCATGCATGTGTCTCACAGGAAAGTATTACAGAAGCAATAAAAAACAACTACACAATTGCACTATTATCGTGGTGTTCATCAGATAGAATAGAGCTGAATTTTATCTTTGCTTTCAGGATAAACCAGAGAAGAAAAACATGTCTCTTGAAGAGGCTGTAGATGACTCCGAGAACTTGACGGATTTTTTGATGGACTTCGACGAAGATGAGTAGTATGTAAAGAAGTCAACATTTTGGTGAGACTAAATCATTTAAAATTAATTTCTTAAGATATTGAAGAATGCATATTTGCTCGTGAACCACTTTTTCCAAATACTTCTTCTACAAACATTTTTTAAGATCAGATCTAATTGAGACATTACAATAGAAATTTTGTGAAAACTATGTGGGTCGGTCCTAGGTCATTGATATTAAAATTGGTAATCAATAATACTTTCTGGGACCATTTGGCAAATAAATGCTGCATAAGTTGGAGGTTTTTGTAGGCACATAACTTTTATTGTGAAGCTGTCTAATTAGTAAATTGTTATGGGGTTTTCTGGATTGCTCATGAACATTTTCTTAAACAAGATATATATGCGGAAATACTTTTTAAACCGAAACTGCATTTACTCTTGCAACTTGGTTCCATTACTGCCAATTCTTTCACCTTCTAAAGATTGTTCAGGATTCAGCAAACTTTGAATTCCGTTTCTTTATTTTCTTTGTTTAGCTGCTTTTACTGCATTCTTTGGTGAAAACGTCTTTCTATCATTAAAGCGATTGTTTGACTTGTTGTGTTGGTTTTGTTACTCTGCTTTGTCCCTTCTAGTGCTTAAAGTTTGTTTTCTCATATACTTGCATGTAAGGAACAGATGCTGCCATCTCCTCTAATTTTTTGAGATGTAATTTTTACATTGATGCAACAAATGGCCCTGGCCCAACAAATTGATTTCTGTGACTGCAGGACAAAATCCTCCCTCGAGATATTAATGTGAAAGGGCTTCACTTGATCAATTATTGTCCAACCCCGCTGGCTCTGGGTCCTGTGTACAAAAGGGCAATGAACTTAGTTAGGTGAGTTGTGCTTTCTTATTAAGTAGAGCAAGTTGCTTGAAACCATCACCTACTCACTACTCTCATCCTAAATGCATCCGAGCTGGTGAACGCAACTTGTATTACACATCCATGTCCCTTTTCTTGTTACGCACAGACTTAAGTTATTAGTACCTTAGCGGACGTAGCTATCATCTTGACGTGTTTGTTCGCTTATTGCAAGTTCTTGTGCTCCTATCAACCACAACTTTGGGTCATGATCTTTGCTAGGATTGATGCCTGACTACCACTTGCAATCTTTATAAGTTGTAACACTCTGATTGTGGGTATATGAATGGTAATGTAATTAGAAATGGGAATGAGTTGAAATTAGGGTTTTGTATGATTATTGAGTGATTTCAGAATCTGAGTGGTAGTATCTCAATCTGTTTTCTGGAAGTGAAATTAGGGTTTTGTTCTTGTTTTGAGTCTAGCTGCCTATACTATGATACATGCTATGCTTTTGAGTCATCACTGTAATCTTGTTAATCCATTCGTATTATGGCCTACAATATCAATCTGATTCCTTTTGTGTAATCTTCAAAGTGTTCTTAAACTAAGTTTACCACATCCCACTTCAAAAGATTCTCATAATGACGTATATAGTTCCACTATTAAAATGGAACATTGCCCGGAAATTTATTCTTCCCTTGTAAACATATCATCACATTAATATAGTCCATAACTATTATTTTGTACATAACAAATCCAAAATAATACAAACTATTAACACAAAATAATATCAAACATGAACCCAAAACAGTACTAACTTTAAAAATAACTATTAACATGAATCCAAAATAATACTAACTTTGAAAATTAATAAGATTGATCAAACTATTAACGTATTTACAAAAATAATGTCTTATTTTTTGGGGAAAATCTTTACAATTGTCAAATTTGACAAATGTAATCTTACATGTCATCAAAAATTAATTGTGTGATTTTTTATTAAATCAAGTCAATACTATTTAATATATAAAAAATCTGGATTAAGTTTTTATGAAATAATAATTTTATAACTACTTCTTTTATAAAAAAATATTTTTTGTAAAAAATACATTTATAAAAATTGTAAATATATTTTGAATTTTTTTTTTTTTCTTGTAAATTTTTAAAAACTTTTTTGGGAGTTTTTTCGATTTTTAAATATTTTAACTATTTTTTGATAAAAAAAATCGAATGTTTTTATAAACTAACTTTTTTTAATTAAAAAAGAAAAAAAATAATCCAAAATAATACCAACTATAAACATTGAACTCAATATAATACCAACTTGAAAATTACTAAGAGCGATACAAATATTTAATTTTAAATTTTTTTTTGAATATATTTTGTGGAATTTTTTATACATATTTTTTTTCTTTTTTTATAATAGGAAATTCATGATTTAGTATAAAATTTTTATATCGTGTTCATAAATACAGGTTAATGATTTACATTTAGCGAGTATATTTAAAATAATATAATAAATTAAAATGCTTCAGCCCTGTTAAATAATTAAAAATAAATAAATAATTATTTTACGATGGATATATTTACTAAAAATTTCAAATGGATAAATAATTAACGATCCACGCTAAAAAAGATCCTCTCTCTGTATGTAGAGAATATAGAGAGCTCTATCATGTACTACGGATGTTGATTCAATATGTACTATGGAAGTTGATTCAGTAAATTGAAGCAATGGGGTTTGAATTATTAATAGTTATTTTTAATTTTAAGTGAATTTGTTAAAATAAAATTATGTGGTTCCTTGTCTCTTATTTATCAATCATTTTATGCTTCTTCTCGTACGACCACGGCGAGTTCAATATAATTCATCATTAGTAGATGCTAATTAATGACAAATCATAAATTTCAGAGAATTAAAAGGATGATGATATTTATGTATTCACACATTACTTCCAAATCTTTGTCAGCCAATAATCATGATCATCAAAATCTAGTTTATATAATTAAGTAGGGACACCTAATTAAAAAGGGGCATTTTAGGTATGAGTTCAAGTTTTGATATGAGGATGTATGCAAATAAATATTGGTAGGCATGTAATTTGTGCAATTAAAGTTTAAACTCTATATTAATTGTTTAAGACAAATTTAGATTATTTAGAGAAAATTGAATTAGTAAAGCCTTTTTTTTATATGTGAAATACAAATTAGATTCCTCCTCGATTAAGATATTTTCAATTAGTTAACATAAATAGAAGAGAGAACTACATTTAACAGACCCTATCCATAAATTATCGTTAAATATATAAACAATGCCCTTGAATTGTCGTGGTCTTCCTGCAAGGAACAAGAACCATACATTTCCCATCTTTTGCAACAATTGTCGCAACGCCATCGCCGGAGCACCACCCCTCGCTACTAGTCTTCCATACTCTTTCTCCGGACGCCAACAACGCTGGCCATTATTCGCTCTAAAAACGACGTGTAGTTTTAAAATTTATAATTCTTGTAATGGATACCGAAAATTACTTAACGAACCCACAATGTATGATCATTTCGTAGCAAGGTACGCACTCCAAGGTCGAACACAATGAGTATGGTGAGTTTGTTTTGCACTTTGATCAAGGAATATTATATAGAATAAGAAATGAGTGCGATTAAGAAGGATTAGAAAAACAATGTTTTGTTAAGTTTTTGGTTGGTTATTGATCAAGGACCAAATTAAATTAAACAAGTAAATCAAGCAAAACACAAACAAACTACCAATTGCCGGATAAGTCTAAAAGTAAAAAGGATGGAAATTCACCATAAATTGGTATCTCTACCTAAGAATTAAGCCAACCTTTACCGAGTAAGTCTCAGGTTTAACCTACATCTCATCCAAAAGAGGAATTTTCACCTCTACTACCTAGTGTTCATCGTCATCTATATCCAAGGAAGAACATTATCGAGTAAATCTCAATTCTAACTTGGTTTGCTAGTCTAGATGATGCGCCCTTGACCACCATGACCGCGGATGAAGAGGACGATGCTTTGCGGGTTCGCTCCGATGGACCGCTCATTCGTTCCCGAGCCAAAGCCATCGCCCAAGCTACCGGCTCAATCATCCATCACTTGGACCCGTTAGTGGCATGCCATGTCACCACTCCACCATGGCATAGGCTTCCGGCGCCACGTCATCAAGCTAGCAAATATTATTATTATATTTTGCATTTTAAATAATAATAGACTTTAATTTTCGGAACATTAATTCCGGAACTTAATTCCGTGAGTTAATTTCCGGCATTGATAGTCTAGACCTTTGGTTTCGGGAGTTGCCCCGACTTTATTTCCGGCCTTTATTTCCGTCATTCAATTTCCGACTTTTGGTGTAGCCTTCACCCACTATATAAGGGATGCTTGGCTTCACTTGTAAATCATGTCTAATTTTAATCAAGTATTTTGAAGGAAAATCCTCATTCTTGATCTAGGCATCACTTCCTCTTCAATCCCCTCAAAGTTCTTCCTTGGATCAAGTCTTAGATCCAAGAACTCACATTCGAGGATTCTTCTAAAGAATCAAACTATCAAATCCACTACAACGTTTGCTCGATCTCTCTAGATCGAATCAAACCTACGATTCCGCCCTACCAAACTTCTATCAAAGTTCTCATTTGCACATCAACAACGAGTAGTCGAAACTCTAGCTTGGTCTAGATCCGGCGTTCGTCCTTCAACGATTCCAAGGACGCATCAAATTGACATCAGAGCAAAGGGACCGAAGCTAAGTTCTCTTTACTCTTGTTTTTGTGCGTTATATTTTTATCCTTCTTTGCCTTTGTTGTTCTTCCCTTCTTGAAGATCTTCAACTTGTTCTTCGTGTTCTTCGTGTTCTTCGAAGTTGTCTTGAATTTTTTTTTTTCACCAAACATATTTAGGAGATAGTTGGTTTGCCATCAAACCATCTATCAAAAACAATTTGTTCTTCAACCGACCCAATCCGACAAGTTTGTTAATCGATTTTACCAAATTTCTTGGGATTTTTTTGTTAACAAATTCGGATATCTTGCATTTTGATATTCAAACAAAAACAAAAAATCAAAACTTTTCAACAAAGCGGATTTGTTTCCAAAGTGTTTCATCTCTTGCATCAAAAAAGTTGCAAAGTTCAAAAAAAAAAAAAAAAAAAAAATACAAAGTGAAAAGACGTCCGGCAAACCGGTCCATCCGAAAAATCGGATTTTACAAAACGGTCAAAGACCGAAAGCAAGCAAAGCTTGCCGAGTGAACAATCCGTCCATCTTCTGTCTCTCCATTTTCTTACATACGTGCAAAATATCACTTGTTTATTTGTGTGAATTGGTTCAAATTTTGTTGGATTTGCCTACCTTGCTTAACCGCCAAACGGCCTTCCCGAAAGCAGAACCTTAACGCACTTGAACTTGGGTAACGTTGACTTAATTCGTCACCTTGCTCATTTGATTGCTTGCATTTGTTTGTATTCATTTGGAATCATGACTAACGTGGATATAGAAAACTCACAGGATGCTCGTGAACGAGAAAATGCCTCCTTATCCGAGGAAGTTGTTAGTCTAAAGCAACAAATGGAGGAGATGAGGGCACAACTTTTGGCCCTTACGACCACTCCACGCCCCGCCCCAAATCCAAATGACACCATGGTCGAGACTTCCACGTCCGACGCTCGTCGGAAGGGCAAAGGTCTTTTGGGAACCGACCCGTATCAAGGTCTTAGGCTTGCCTCAGTCATCGAAAGCCAAACTCAACAAGACGGAAGGCACCACCTCAATGAGACCGAGAACAATAATGGCCCGACTCCGGATGATCTACTTTATGTAGATACAATGGATCGGAACAAGCGCTTCGAGCGCAATCGTAAACGGTACGGATCGCCCCCACCTTTATCTAATGCACATAATACTAACCGTCCCATACAGGAAGAATATCGGCACACCAATCAACAAGATCGTCATCCTCGACGTTCCGGTAATGATCGATATGAGCAACGCCACCAACGACGTAGCCGGCGTTCATCATACCGCGACTATGATGAGTATGACGAGGGGGACGATTTTGATGAGTTTTCCGACGATGAAGCCAACTTGGAACGGGTGGCTCATGTCCGTCCATGGCACCCACCCGTCCGAGATCCATTTGAGAACCAAGACCGAGGAGAAGAATGGTTGCCTCCTCTTAACCCACCAAGGCATGCACATCAACGAGCCCATCGTGATGATATGCCACCGCCCCGCCCGGATCCCTACAAAGCTCGTAGGGAAGGTAAAGTTAAATTTCCAATATTTTATGGGGAATATGATCCTTGTGTGTTTCTTGATTGGGCACAGGACATGAAAAGGGCTTTGAAGCATTGCCACTATGAGGAGTACGAGAAGATCGAAGCGGCAACCTTGTACTTTGAAGGCGATGCAAAATCTTGGTGGAACCGATATGAACACGTCCGTGAGAACCGAGGATGGGAACCAGTTGCGACGTTTGATCAACTGATCTACGTCATGACAAAGAAGTATGTCCCCGACGACTTCAAAAATGATATGCGGATGCAAATTGCCGAGCTCCAACAAGGCAAACTCACTCCGGTGGCCTACTTGGCCAAGCTCGAGGACATGCATATGAAGGCCGGCATCTCGGCCTCGCCCTCCGCCTTACGCACCAAGTTCATGAGTGGCCTCAATCCATCAATCCGACGACCCCTTGAGATCGTTCCATATAGAGACTTGGGAGCTTTGTGCCATGCGGCCATGAAGCTTCACAAGCAACAACAAGAGACTCCAAAATACTCAAGGTATAACTCCTCTCGAAATCAATACGCTTATTCTACTAACACCCGTGCTCGAGATGTATCTAGTTATCAAGAGTCTGGCGCCACCAAAGGAGCCCAACGGATGGTCCAATCCACCCGACAAGCGGATACTGAGAGGGCACCACAACGTGGTCCCAATGTCCCGGCACAAGTGCCTCCCGGCCGCACTCCTCAAGGACCTCCACCGGCGGCACGGCCAAGGGAGCCCGTGTGTAATAAATGTAGCGGATTCGGTCACGTCCAACGTGATTGCCCGAACACAAAGCGTGTGTTGTTTGCCAATCCCTCATATGAAGATGAGGAAGATGAAGAAGACGGCGATATCATCATAGAGGATGACCAAGACGCCGACCCCTACTACGGCATGGAACCATGCGAAGAACAAATGGCTTGTGGCCCAGCACAACCCGGTAAGTTCGCCCTTGTATCTCGTAGAATTTTAGCCGTTAAGGAATTTGTCCCTATTGACCAACGCGAGAATCTCTTTCACTCTCGTTGTTTGGTCAATAACACTAGTCTCTCTCTCATAGTTGATGGGGGTTCTTGTTGTAATATTATCAACGAAAAAGTGGTAAAACACTTTAAGTTGCCTACAACCCCCCACCCAACACCTTATGGAATCCAATGGATTTCCGATAAGGCGTGTGACACCGTCACACGACAAGCTTGGGTGACGTTTTCCATAGGCGGCTATGTTGATAAGATCCTTTGTGATGTTATCAAGATGGACGCCACACATGTATTATTAGGACGACCATGGCAATTCGATCGCCGTACATTCCATGATGGTTATCTTAATAGATACATGTTCCAATATAATGGAAAACGGGTCACATTGTTGCCTATGACTCCACATGAAATATTAATTGATTATGCGGAACGGAAGAGGCAACAAACCATTGATGAGACCACTACGCCGGCAACATCGGACCCTCCTAGGAGTCCTTCCGATGTTGTGGGTGCTAGTACTTCCGGATCCCGGAACACCGCCTCTAGTAACCGTGCTATTGAGTCTAGAGATAGTAAAGGAAGCATCGTCCCAACGAATGCAACTTTACCATCTCCGGAACCAATAATCAAAGGCCGGTGTGAGCCGAGGGTACTTTTCGCCCGGAAACATGATGTGACACCGGTCAAGGAAGGCAAGTTGCCATGCTTCTTACTTGTTCCTTTTTGCTTATCTACTTCCAATGACCTTAGTAATATGCCGCACGAGGTGTCTACTTTGTTGTCTGATTTTCAGGACGTCTTGACCGATGAACTACCACCCGGCTTGCCACCGATCCGTGGAATTGAGCACCAAATCGATTTGGTGCCCGGCGCGTCTTTACCCAACCGTGCCGCTTACCGTGCAAGTCCGGAAGAAACTAAGGAGCTACAACGTCAAGTCCAAGAGCTCCTAGACCGGGGATATGTTCGTGAGTCCCTTTCACCATGTGCCGTGCCGGTCATTTTGGTGCCCAAGAAGGACGGGTCTTGGAGGATGTGTGTCGATTGCCGAGCCATCAACCAAATAACCGTCAAGTACCGGCATCCGATCCCGCGCCTCGACGACATGTTGGATGAACTACACGGCGCCACCGTGTTCTCAAAGATTGATCTCCGGAGCGGGTATCACCAAATCCGGATGGCCGAAGGTGACGAGTGGAAAACGGCTTTCAAGACAAAGTACGGATTATATGAGTGGCTTGTCATGCCGTTCGGACTCTCCAACGCCCCATCAACGTTCATGCGCCTCATGAACCATGTCCTTCGCCGATTTTTGGGTAATTTTGTAGTTGTTTATTTTGACAATATTTTAATTTTTAGTAAGTCTTTGGATGAGCACATCGGGCACCTTCGCCAAGTGCTCGAGTGCCTTAGACAAGAACAATTATTCGTCAATATTGAAAAATGTGTCTTTTGTTCCGACACAACTATATTTCTTGGCTATGTCGTGTCTAAGGACGGACTCCGAGTAGACGAATCCAAAGTTCGCGCTATTCGGGAGTGGCCTACACCTAGTACGGTCACCATGGTCCGAGCCTTTCTCGGCCTAGCGGGCTTCTACCGACGCTTTGTCAAAGACTTTAGCTCGGTAGCGGCGCCGCTTCATGAGCTCACTACTAAGGGTGTCACGTTTGAGTGGCGTGATACCCATGCTCGAGCGTTTGATGCGCTCAAAGACCGACTTTGCAATGCACCACTACTCCAACTCCCAAATTTCTCGAAAACCTTCGAGGTGGAGTGTGATGCATCTAATGTTGGCATTGGGGGGGTTCTTCTCCAAGAGAATCGGCCCATTGCTTACTTTAGCGAAAAGCTTTCCGGTCCACCACTCAACTATCCAACCTATGACAAGGAACTATATGCTTTAGTTCGTTGTCTAAAGACATGGCAACACTACTTCTGGCCGAAGGAGTTCGTGATTCATTCGGATCATGCGGCTCTTTCGTATCTCAAGAGTCAAACTAATTTGAGTCGGCGCCATGCAAGTTGGGTAGAATTTTTAGAAACCTTTCCTTATGTCATTCGGCATAAGAAAGGAAAAGAGAATGTGATAGCCGATGCCCTTTCTCGGCGATATATCCTCTTGGTGCATATGGACGCCAAGATCCATGGCTTTGCTCTTATCAAAGAGTTATATGCCACGGATCTTGACTTCAAGGATATATTTGCCAAATGCCTTGACCTCCGAGAGCATGAGACCTTCTTTATTAATGATGGCTATTTGTTCCGCGCGGGAAAACTTTGTATTCCGCGTTCGTCCATACGCCACTTGTTGATAAAGGAAGCCCATGAGGGTCGTGGTCACTTCGGTGCTACCAAGACTCTCGCCGCTCTCCAAGAGCACTTATTTTGGCCGAAAATGCGCAAGCATGTGACACGGTTTTGCACAAGTTGCATAACATGTCATCATGCCAAATCGCGTCAAGGTCCGGACGGATTGTATTCTCCTTTGCCTATACCAATGGGACCTTGGGAGGATCTTTCTATGGACTTTGTAGTTGGCCTACCTATGTCCAAACGAGGCAACGACTCCATTTTTGTGATAGTCGACCGTTTTTCCAAAATGGCTCATTTTATCGCGTGTAAGAGCACCCAAAATGCTAGCGATGTTGCCACATTATTCTTTAACAATGTGGTGCTCTTACACGGGATACCACGTTCCATCCTTAGTGATCGGGACGTGAAATTTGTGAGTCACTTCTGGAGAACGTTGTGGGGAAAACTTGGAACCAACTTGTTGTTCTCAAGTAGTTATCACCCCCAAACCGATGGTCAAACGAAGGTGACCAATCGGACTCTCGGTGCTCTACTTAGAGCAACGCTTAGGAACAACCCACGAAAGTGGGAGGACTTAATTTCCGTTGTGGAGTTTTCATATAACAGGTCTAGGCACTCGGCAACTAAACTCTCACCATTTGAAGTTGTCTACGGCCTTAATCCACACACGCCATTGGACTTCACACCACTTCCACTCAAGGACGGTGAACACATCAACGCCGCAAGTCGAGCCGCCTCAATCATTGAACTTCATGAGTGGACAAGAGCACAACTCCAATGTCGTGCCGCCCAACTTGCCGAACAACGCAATAAGGGCCGTCGCGACATATCTTTCGAGCCCGGCGATCTTGTTTGGCTCCACTTAAGGAAGGAGCGTTTCCCATCTCGACGCAAGGGCAAGCTATCGGATCGAGGTGATGGCCCTTTCCGGATCCTATCACGACATGGTCCAAATGCCTACAAGTTGGAGCTTCCGGATTCCTACGGCGTGCACCCAACGTTCAATGTCAAGGATCTAGCCCCTTATGTTGAGCCCTTATTTGACGACGGTGAAACGGGGACGTTTCACATCCAAGATGGGGGGACTGATGCGCCCTTGACCACCATGACCGCGGATGAAGAGGACGATGCTTTGCGGGTTCGCTCCGATGGACCGCTCACTCGTTCCCGAGCCAAAGCCATCGCCCAAGCTACCGGCTCAATCATCCGACACACCGTCACATCACTTGGACCCGTTAGTGGCATGCCATGTCACCACTCCACCATGGCATAGACTTCCGGCGCTACGTCATCAAGCTAGAAAATATTATTATTATATTTTGCATTTTAAATAATAATAGACTTTAATTTTCGGAACATTAATTCCGGAACTTAATTCCGTGAGTTAATTTCCGACATTGATAGTCTAGACCTTTGGTTTCGGGAGTTGCCCCGACTTTATTTCCCGCCTTTATTTCCGTCATTCAATTTCCGACTTTTGGTGTAGCCTTCACCCACTATATAAGGGATGCTTGACTTCACTTGTAAATCATGTCTAATTTTAATCAAGTATTTTGAAGGAAAATCCTCATTCTTGATCTAGGCATCACTTCCTCTTCAATCCCCTCAAAGTTCTTCCTTGGATCAAGTCTTAGATCCAAGAACTCACATTCGAGGATTCTTCTAAAGAATCAAACTATCAAATCCACTACAACGTTTGCTCGATCTCTCTAGATCGAATCAAACCTACGATTCCGCATCCATATCAATCGCTTCCGCCCTACCAAACTTCTATCAAAGTTCTCATTTGCACATCATCAACGAGTAGTCGAAACTCTAGCTTGGTCTAGATCCGGCGTTCGTCCTTCAACGATTCCAAGGACGCATCACTAGATTCAGCTCAATCAACACTAGGGCGTACACAATTTGTTAACCAAAACTAACATGCAAGCTAATCAATCATTACCCATACAATAACCATGTCTTTATTCACCTTAAAATCACTAGAAATCCAACCAACAATATACGTAATGAAATTGGCAAATGAAAGGGAAGAACACATGCAGTTCATGATATTAAAATGCAAAGGAAAATGAAATCCAAACTTAGTTGGTTAACTTCAAACAACAAGGAGAATAAAATCCCAAAACAACCACAATCCCTCGTCTTTTTTTATTCAGAAAAATAAAGAACAAAATTTGAAGATGAAAAGCTCCAACAAGTTAGAAAGAAAAAAGGAAAATTGCAAAAGAAGATCCAAGGGTCTAAAAGGAGAGCTAGACAAAAGGTCTGCAAGGTTATCTTTATACTCCTGGTCAAGAAAAGCAAAGGTCGGGTTTAAAAATCGTCTGAAAAGTTGTTATTTGCTTCAGATCTGGAGGAATCTCGTCCCCTCCTGCCAATCTCGGGGCAAGATTTGGGCAAACTCGGAGTCGAGATTTGGGAGTTGTCAATGTTTGCCTTTGGTTTTTATAAATCTCGGTTTGATATATCCCAAATCTCGGTCCAAGATAGGGACCGATATTACTCTCGACTTCAACAATCTCGCCTGCAATTATCTCTGAATTTCCTATCTCGGCCGAGATATACTTCTGCTCACTCGAGATTTCACAAAAACCACTATTTGCTCCTTTGCTTGATCTCTTGCCTTGCCTCCTCACTTATGGGATTTTCTCGGCCTTCATATCGTCTCTCCCGAGCTATTGGCATACCCCACTCTCAGGCTTGAACTTCAAATGTGTTGTTTAGGTCTGAATTTCACCGTTTACCTGAAAAACCAAACAAAGCGTGTGTAGACATCTATACTTGCAAAATAAACAATGACAAGTGTAAATAATATAAACTTAGACTTATTCATGCTAAACAAAAGGGAAAATCTACATAAATGCATGCCTAAACTATGGTAATAAATTATGACATCAAATACCTCATACTTGCTCCTTGCTTGTCCCCAAGCAAGAATCAAACCTAAGACAAAGGATGACATGATTTAGGTCCGAATTTCACCGCTTTACCTGAAAAACCAAACAAAGCGTGTGTAGACATCTATACATGCAAATTAAATAATAACAAGTGTAAATGACACAAACTTAGGCTTATTTATGCTAAACAAAAGAAAAAATAAAACGAAATACATGTCTAAATTATGGTAATAAATCACGTTATTAGACATCTCTCTTCGTCATTCTTCTTCTTCTTTTTCGTCCTCCTCCTCCTCCAAATCTTTGTTGTTGCAAAGATCACTTCACTAACTACACCTCGTGTTGAAGAAGTCTATATGTATCCACTTGCCAACAAGAACGCAAATTAGATTCGGAGTTGCGAATAACTAATTGATCTGTCAAATAACAGTTGGATTCCTAATTGTTGGTGGTGTTGCAGCGAAACCATCGATGATATGTGCTTCCACAAGTCTGAGGACTGTCGGATGAGGTTTTCATTTGTGAACAATGTCTTCCTTCTTCCAGATCTATGAACCGATTAATATCAAAATTTTGTTATACTTGTGATTGTTGTTCAAAGGAATCGGGTCTTAAAATTGGAAATTAATAATGAGTACTGAAATATGAATATTAGACCTGAGCATCCCTGAACTCGGGCTGGACCCAAACTAGAAATTTTCAAGTTTATCCAGGCCAAACTCAGGCTGGGTCCGGAATCCGGTCCCTCCATCATGTCCGGATCCGCTGGATTCCTAGACCTAGGCCGCCCTCGGGTCCCTTTTTTCCGAAATTACATATTTTGAACATGAGGGAAGAAGAGGGCGATCCTTAGCAGAGAGAAGAAGCAAAAATGCGGCTGCTATTGCACTATCATCTCCGACTAATTGTTTAGCTTAAGAAAAGAAGTTAACAAATAACGAAGACTGATTAGCTTACCAATCACAATCAACTCCCAAAGAGCTAGTGACTCTTACGTGGGAATAAGAACAACTAATGGCTTCATGAAATATGACAAACTAAACTTGTTGTAGCCAACAACCAATAGACGAAATAAGATCAATGTGTGTATATATAAGTTGTAAGCAAATGAACATTATCAATTAATTACTTTTTTCCAAATCAAAAATTTTCATTATCATGTAATATATTGTCAAATTTAAATAATAGTATAAAGTTGCAATATATACCTTTTTTCTTTCCTAAAACATATATCTTTCACCTTACAAATATTAAAATTAATTTGAGTATGTTAAATGAATATCTTTCGTTCTTTCGATATGTGTATTGCAATATATAACTTTTTTCTTTCCTAAAACTAATACATTTAATATTATATAAAGTTTTTTAATCCTGCACTTGTAAGAAGAAGTAGAAAAAGGATAGCCGAATATTCAGTATTCCGGATCTATCAGAATATAAAGATATATCCGGTAATCCGTAGATATATAGAGATCTACGGATATTCGGTGATCCGTAGTTATCCAGATATCCGTCTTTATTAGGGTATCCGTGGAAATCTGGAGGGTTGAAATCCCGATCCAGAAATCAAGAAAAATCTCCTGGATCAGATTTGAAATGAAATGTTATGCCATATAAGAGATGAAAACTTATATGTGCAAGTAACAAGTATGCTACTAAACTAATGTAGACATGATAGACATGTGAGAACAAAACATGAGTCATCCTATCAGCAAGTGCCACATGGTGTTTGCTATTCAAATGTTGATAAGCAACTATAAGTCACTACTAAGCTCTAAATCAAGACATACAAGCATCACATGGTGTTTGCTATTTGTAAGCATGAAGCAACTAAGTTTAGCATGGATAAACACAAAGCAAGCATGCAAGCTGATAACATGATTTATCGACCTGTTACACTCATGCATTTAGTTAGATTTCCCCTTTCCGCATTCAATACTTTGGCCTTAGTTTGTGCCATTTGTGCTTGTTTAGTTCTACTTTGCAAAAATAGATGTCTACACACACTATTTGTGGCTTTGTAGGTGATTTGACACATTTTGGAGCTAAAACGACGTATTTGAGGATCAAGCCTCGAAGTGGACGCGTTGGAGCGAGCTACGTGCACAGGAAAGGGCTAGGAATCGAGCTAAAGACACGAAGGAACGAAGAATGGCCTGATCTCGGCCAAGATCCACCTGATCTCGGTTGAGATGGCCTGATCTCGGCCAAGATCCACTTGATCTCAGCCGAGATTTCCGAATCCCCGATGAGCTGAGCGTTCTGTTGCCAAATCTCGGTCCCGACAGGCCTGATCTCGGCCGAGATTTTTGCCCGAGATTTCCTGTTTGACGATTTTATCTTATTTTTGGACCAGTTTTGGCTCAGCCCGTCCTTTGGAAGGTTGTTGGCTATAAAAGGGAAGCTCTAGGTTATTTCTAAGGGTCCGATTTAGTCCGTCTTTTGTGCTGGGAGTCGCCTAGAGTTTTCCCTAGAGGGCACGAGCCATCTCCTTCCCCTTCCCTTCTTCTTCTCAATTGTTCTTCATTAGTTTAACTTTAAGATTCAGATTTTCATATTCAGTTTTGTTGAGAAGACTTTGTTGAGTCGAGATTTGTCAAGATTGAAGGTTTCCATTTATTGAAGTTAAGTTCTTTTTATTCTCCTTTGTTATTTATTTATTTGTCTTTCTTTGATATGATTGTTATTGGCTAGAACCTTGTGGTTCCAAGGTTGACAGAGATTTGTTTATGCCTTTGATTGTGATGGTTTAGATTGTGCTTTGTTTTGGCTTTGAATTGCTTGAAATCCTAATGGTTGGCCTGGACTTGAATCTAGTTAGAATCCTTCTAGCTAGTAACCTAAGTTGGAATTGAGACTTACCCGGTGATATTCCTTCATATATACATGAGTGATTGATCATAGGTAATAAAGGTTTATCCTTTATTGGTTGAATGTGTTTAGATTCCTTTCTAAGTAGGGTAATACCTGATACTTACCCGGTAATGGTTTACCTTTCCCTTAGTTTGTAGTCTGGTTTGTTCAGAATTTCCTACCTCTCTACCTTGAGACTTACCCGGTAATAGGTAGTTGGTTTGGAACTAGATAGTCTTGAGACTTACCATAATAGACTGTTAGCCTAGAAAATTTCATCCCTGTGGCTTTTCTACCATGTATCTTTATGAGTCTTCCTGAATCTATATGTATAAACAATGATCTTGAACCCTTGAAATCCATTTTCTTTCCTTTAACTTGATTATCTTTGTTTTCCCTTTTTGTTTGTTTGTTTTGACTTTCAATCAATAGTGACAATTGATTGCGAGTCCTTTAAAACCATTTCCAAAACCTTTTTGATTTCTTTTCCTTATCTTTTCCAACCTCTTGTCTTTAATTGAGATCTATTTTACATTTAATCATTGTTGCATATTAATCCTCCAAGTCCTTGAGATCGACCCTGGAATCCTTGTCCTACTTCGTACGATCCATACACTGTGGGTTCGTTTCTATTTAGGGAATTATTACAGGTTATAAATATAAAACTTTCTCTTCCTAGTTTTGCTATCCTGTGGATTTCTATCTCTTTTGATAGTTGTTTATAGGGGTGTAAAACCAGCGAACAATTTTTTGGCACCGTTGCCGGGGACTGAGAAAGATTAATTTGTTGTTTTTGATTATTTATAGTGTAGATCTTTCTTGTTACTTTTGATCTCGGTTTCCCTTTTGTGTTTGTGTTCCCCAGGTTCAACACAATGGCATCTACAATCTTTGATGAGCTGAAGGAAACCAGAAAACGAATTGATTATCTAAAGCAGAACCTAGAGTATGAGATTTATTCGGTCAACCTACTGGGAGAAAGTGAAGAAAGCTTGGAGCAGATCTGTTATTTGGAGGACGAATTGAATTACCAAAGATATATAGAAAAACAACAACAGGGTATTTGCTGCGCAAGTATTATAGAGAGGTTTGACAAGCTTGAAAGTACCTTGACTCGCAGGAAAAAACCCCAAACGCTGAGCCAATTGTGGAGATCAAGGGAGAAATCAGAAAGCATCTCTACTCCCAGGGAAGAGGTTCAACCAAAGGAAGAGCGCATCGTGGATGAAGAGCTGACGAAGGAGGACGATGGATCGGACAGTCTTATCCCGATCTCGGCCGAGATCATTCCTATCTCGACCGAGATATCACAACAGAGAGTGATCTCGGTCGGCATCTCGGCCGAGATCCAATATATCTCGACCGAGATCATACCCATCTCGGCCGAGATTTCTTTACAAAAGGAAAATCTCGGCCTACTATGCACCAATCTCGGCCGAGATTTCCTCACGTGCTGCCCGAGATTTGCTGAAAATCGTCCCATATCCTTCCATACTACTCGAGGTGCGCCTAAAAGCTGGAGGGCAATTCCAAAAGAACCTTCCAAGGTTAGATTAAAGCTTCTCCCTGACCAAAAGAGCTTATCATTCAAGTATGGGGTAACCCACAAGGTTACTATCCCATACCATCTTTTATTGCTGGGAAGAGTGGAAATCTTCCAACAAGACATAAAGAGAGTTCTCAAGAAGAAAATCTATGGGTAATGTGAAGAGTGGTTGAAAGGACTGGATGAGCAGTCCAAGATTTATGAGGTGAGCTGACACAACCACAAATTTGGGTCTGGCTAGAGACCTTAAATCAAGTGCTTCTCGGGAGGCAACCCGAGGTTTTAGTCTTTCCCTTTCTTGCTTCTGTTTTTGCTTTTGTTTTTGCTTTTTGTTTTTGCCTTTTTCCTTTTGCGTTTCTGCGCGTTTTGTGTCTTTTGTCTTTTTAGGTTTTGGGTAATAACTAAAGAAGAGATGCTTGAAGGAGGTTGCACAACCGCTTGTTTTCACTACCACTTCCATTTGGATGTACCATATCATTGATTTTTACATTGTGAGTATTCTTTTTCACTTCTATTTATTCTTCACATTGAGGACAATGTGAGTTTTAAGTATGGGGTGGAATACTTGCAATCTTTTAGCATGTTTCTTTTCATGTCACACGTTTCCTTTTTAGCATGCATAAAAAAAGGTGCTTCTAGGAATGACATGACCCCTATGATGGTATTGTGCTTGTGAATTAGCCTTTGATTATTACTTTTGAGCTCAATTTGATTTATGGCATATATGGGATTTGAATACTTTGCTTGAATTTTGTGTAAATTATGAAAATTGACTTGTCTAGTTGGATTGAGTTTGGATAGTTGAAGCTTCATGATAAGTTCTTATACATTGCATAGGGATGATTTAGGAAATTCGACTTCAATCTTCTTCTATCTTTATCATGCTTAGCCCCTCAAACATGAAATCCATTGTCTCCTATCCGGGAATTAGGAATGTTTAGTTTGAAGGTGTGTGCTGAAAATGTTGATGTGAATTGTTTTAAGAAGTTTTAAGGGTGTGAAATGTGATGTGATGAAGAAAAGAAAAGCTTATAAGGGATTGTTGGCTATGAAAGATGAGTAACTTGGTACCATTCACATAGCCGGGTGTTTGTGCCTTGCCAAAGTCTAATTAGTTTTAAAAACATTCCCTTAGAGTTGATTTGGTATGTGCATTTTGGTGTGAGGTACGTGAAGGAAACTGAGCACCAAGGTTTCGGCTACTGTGCACCAATGCCCTTCACTCAAGGAAAAGAAAGAAAGAAAAGAAAAGAAAAAGAAAAGAAAAGAAGAAAATCTGCGGATTATGCAAGGGTGGTGAATGTTGAGTTGAAAAGATGACGTGTGTTGTTTCTTCTTCCCGGATTAACACCACATGACCTAAAGAACATACTACCCTTATCACGTTTCTTGGCCTTTATTTGCTAAGTCCTTTTGATCTATGTATACATGTATTTGACTTGGCAGGCTTAGACTTGAATTTCTCATGAATATTAGATATAGTGATTTTGATGATGAATGTGAAATTCTTGTAAAGTATGATTATCCTTTTTATGCCTATTTCATTTGATCTTAATTGAAATATATCTTTAGCTATGAAACTTGCACTATTGAGGGTGATCATAGTTAGAAGCACTTCACGTTTTTTGTTTTTGTTTTGCATAGATAATTCATGTTATCTTACCTTAGATTTTCCCCTTTTCGCATTCATGTTTTGTCTTTAGTTTGTGCCATTTATGCTTGTTTAGTTCTACTTTGCAAAAATAGATGTCTACACACACTATTTGTGGCTTTGTAGGTGATTTGGCACATGTTGGAGCTAAAACGACGTATTTGAGGATCAAGCCTCCTGTTGGAGCGAGCTACGTGCACGGGAAAGGCTAGAAATCGAGCTAATGACACGAAGGAACGAAGAATGGCCTGATCTCGGCCAAGATCCATCTGATCTCGGTCGAGATGGCCTGACTTCGGCCAAGATCCACCTGATCTCGACCGAGATGGCCTGATCTCGGCCGAGATTTGTTGATCTCGGCCGATATTTCCGAAGCCCCGATGAGCTGAGCGTTCTGTTGCCAAATCTCGGTTCCGACAGGCCTGATCTCAGCCGAGAATTCTTGTTCGGCGATTTTATCTTATTTTTGGATAAGTTTTGGCCCATGCCGTCCTTTGGAAGGTTGTTGGCTATAAAAGGGAAACTCTAAGTTATTTCTAAGGGTCCGATTTAGTCCGTCTTTTGTGTTGGGAGTCGCCCAGAGTTTGCCCTAGAGGGCAGGAGCCGTCTCCTTCCCCTTCCCTTCTTCTTCTCCATTGTTCTTCATTAGTTTAGCTTTAAGATTCAAATTTTCATATTCAGTTTTGTTGAGAAGACTTTGTTGAGTCGAGATTTGTCAAGATTGAAGGTTTCCATTTATTGAAGTTAAGTTCTTTTTATTCTCCTTTGTTATTTATTTATTTGTCTTTCTTTGATATGATTGTTATTGGATAGAACCTTGTGGTTCCAAGGTCGACAGAGATTTGTTTATGCCTTTGATTGTGATGGTTTAGATTGTGCTTTGTTTTGGCTTTGAATTGCTTGAAATCCTAATGGTTGGCTTGGACTTGAATCTAGTTAGAATCCTTCTAGCTAGTAACCTAAGTTGGAATTGAGACTTACCCGGTGATATTCCTTCATATATACATGAGTGATTGATCATAGGTAATAAAGGTTTATCCTTTATTGGTTGAATGTGCTTAGATTCCTTTCTAAGTAGGGTAATACCTAATACTTACCCGGTAATGGTTTACCTTTCCCTTAGTTTGTAGTCTGGTTTGTTCAGAATTTCCTACCTCTCTACCTTGAGACTTACCCGGTAATAGGTAGTTGGTTTGGAACTAGATAGTCTTGAGACTTACCATAATAGACTGTTAGCCTAGAAAATTTCATCCCTGTGGCTTTTCTACCATGTATCTTTATGAGTCTTCCTGAATCTATATGTATAAACAATGATCTTGAACCCTTGAAATTCATTTTCTTTCCTTTAACTTGATTATCTTTGTTTTCCCTTTTTGTTTGTTTGTTTTGACTTTCAATCAATAGTGACAATTGATTGCGAGTCCTTTAAAACCCTTTCCAAAACCTTTTTGATTTCTTTTCCTTATCTTTTCCAACCTCCTGTCTTTAATTGAGATCTATTTTACATTTAATCATTGCTGCATATTAATCCTCTCAGTCCCTGAGATCGACCCTGGAATCCTTGTCCTACTTCGTACGATCCATACACTGTGGGTTCGTTTCTATTTAGGGAATTATTACAGGTTATAAATATAAAACTTTCTCTTCCTAGTTTTGCTATCCTGTGGATTTCTATCTCTTTTGATAGTTGTTTATAGGGGTGTAAAACCAGCGAACACAAGCCATCCTTTCGGCCCTAGCTATATATATTATAGCATGATAGACATATAATAAGCAATCATCCTCATCAATGGAATTACTTGTCGGTCTTAACCATGATAGCCGTCCATTAAGAAATGTAAAATCATGCTTGAAACTAAACAATGTGCATGAGAGGAACAATCAAGATCAAGATCTAGCATCCGACATTAATATTAGAGTCAAGCATTAATTTAACATGCAAAACGGACTAAGTCACTCTTATATGCTCACTAACATGCATTGATAATTTATTTATTTATTAAGGCACAACATCAATACAAGAGGACATAACTTGGATTTGGAGTTTTCACCCCAAACCCGAATATGAAACTACTCACTCATGTTCGAAAATTCAAACAGACCAATTCCAAAAACAAATGTCATGATATGAAACTAGAGATGAATAAGGAAAGTAGACGAAAGAATCAAGTGAATTGGAATTATCAATCCAAAGTTATGAAGGAAACAAGATTGCAAATGGATCAAAATCAACATTCTTCATCTTTCTTCAAGAACACTTGATACGGGGATAAGCCGTAAGGATTTCCGATCTTTCAACACCACAAACGTAGGCTATCTAGAAGGCGGAATAGGCGTGGAGATGGTATGATAGATGTGTGGAGGGATGGATGAAGGATCCGATGATTGGGATTGGATCGTGCTGGATAGTGAAAGAGCCTTCCTCTCGCAGTAGCGACTCTTCCTTTAATCTCGGTGGCCGGTAGAACGAGGTCCGGAACACAAAGAAGTCGCCTAGAATTCGAAAGACCCTTCCTCTTGCAGTAGCGACTCTTCCTAGCTGCTAGACCAAACTGGACGTGTCTAGGGTTTTGAAAAGGCCTCCCACCTAATCAAGACTCGAAAACCCTCGAGAAAGGAATACTGAAAAGTATCAATGTGTATATTAATCTGAAGTGTCTAACAAGGACGTCCAGCTTGGCTTTATATAGGCAAGGTGGGACGTCCCAAAGGGTTTACATGGACTGCGGGCTTGATCTAAGATCGAGCCCGGAAATAATAAAGAAAGGAAATAAAATGCGAAAAGATAAGATCAAATCCTTAAGAGATAAGATCTTCTAACGAAAAGATAAGGTCAAATCTTTAAGAGATAATTGACCTTCTAGAAACAAAATAAAAGGCAAAACTTAATTTAAATTGTCTTAAGGGAAAGCTGAAAATAAAATATAAACTAGAACTAATTTAATTACTTAAATTAGCCCAAGTTTGAAAAAGTAGAACTTGTCTTCATCTTCGAGCCATTTTGCTTCTTCATTTCCTTCTCTCTCTCTTGGTTCATATGGACTGGCAGATTCTCGATCCAGTCCGTCCTCATTTTGCATGCCATTTCCCTGACTCTGGTTCAACCAATCTTGCACTTTATTCTTCCGAGTTTCACTTTCATAGCTAGTGGAATTACTACCTCTCTCACAGCTAGTATCCCGGCTAGTATCCTAGCTTCCCAATGTTACGCTCTTATCCTCGGTCTTTATAGTCTTTGCTGCTGATTCCTCCTGCTCACGTCGTCTCCTCTTCATCCTGCATGTTGAGACAAGGCTTCTGGATGCTCCCGCATCATCCCCCTTTCTTGAAAAGGATTCGACCTCGAATCCTTGAAAATCGGACTTGACTTTTGCTGTAGTGGTGTGACTGACTTTGTGTGGATCGGTGTGTCAACCTTCTCACGTGTTTGCTAAAGTCTCTTCTCTTCCTCTAGAACGGAACCATGTGAAACCCATGGAATCTTTGCTTCTCTTTGGATTGGTCTCTCCATCTCTGGTCTCTCGATCCCTGATGTACTAACACGAAGGAATAAAATGTAGCTAGAAACTGTATCAGGTGTAAAACTTGCATTATATAGCTTCAATGGTTTATCTTTAAGAGGTGAAAGCATTCTCCTAGTCTCAAAGGTATGCACATAAGGTGTAGGAATGAGATCTATAAGATTGACTTGTGCCGTTATCTTTAAGTGAAGATCCTTAAAGTACGTGATAATACTTAAACGACGGTATCTAGTACACAAGAATCTCCAATTATAGATGGAAACTGCCTCATAAATGTTCTTTAGAGTTCCTCCGAAATTTTCTAACATACCAATCCCAAACATGGATTTAACAAACTCTCGACAAATAAAGGTATAGATAGGACATGATAATGGATCTTTCGGAGGTGGACCCATAATACATTTATCACACTCAAAACGTAATTCTCTCCGCACAGGCCTTTTAGACCCGAAACCATCCCTATTCCCGTTCCCTCTCATTGTCGGAGACATATCACTCAATCTATCTCGCCTGCAAATTCTCAACTAAAAATCAATTAATCTTGAGAAAAAAATTGAAAGTAGCCTGAAAATTTTAAAAGGCAAGGAAAAGGCTTCAAAGGAACAAAAGGTTGTAAACAATAGGTTTTGAGGAATGCCTGCAGGGAACCCAAAAGGATGAAAATAAATTGATAATCACAGGGATATAAACAATATGAACAATATAAACAAAGAGGCTCCCTTTCTTGAAAAACGAAGTGAATATTTTTTTCAAGAAAGCCGAAGGTGATCACAATCCCGTTCCCGTTTCTCTCTCTCTCTCTCTCTTTTTTTATATGCTTGCCGAAACCCTAGGGCTAGGCAAGGCTGGTGCCGGCTGGGCACTGCAGCGGCGCAGGGGCGGCGGCTGGACTGTGCAGTAGCGGCGGAAGGGCACGGCGGCGGTGGCGGAAGTGCTGGTGGTTCCTGGCAGCCGGAAAACTGGGGTTTGGTGGCTACAGGGGTGGCTGGTGGTGAAAACCGGCTCAAGAGAGGCGGTGGGGTATGGGTGGCGGCAAGGTGGTGGGTGGCGGCGGAAACTAGGGTTCCGGTGCCATGACGGTTTTTTTTTTTTTGTAAGGCCGTAACCCTAGAGGGCCGGTTGGGGGTTGTGGGTGGTGGTTGGTGTCTGTGGGTGGCGGAAAAGAAAGTTGGCGGCGGCAGGGGTAGAATCTTGGTCTAGAAGGCCGAGATTTGGCCGAAACCGGGGTTGGCGGCAAAGGGCGGTGGTGCAGGGCAGTTGTGGGGTGGCTGTGGGTGTTGGGCGGCCGTAGAACGGCTCGACAGTGATGGTGTTGGGTTGTGGTGGTGTTTGGGCGGCGCTGGCGTGAGGCCGGCGGCGCTTGGTTTGATCTCGGTCGGAAGTGGCCGAGATCGGCTAAATTTATTTATTTATTTTTATTTATTTTTTTTATTTATAAGTGCAGCGGCTGCTGCGGTAGATGGCGGAGGATGCAACAAGGGTGGCCCGTGGCTAAGAAGCGCGTTCTAGGTGTCCCCTACTAATAGCCCTGATAGGTTTGCACCGGTTGATCCGTTATAGTTTACGAGAAAAGAGAGTAATTGGATCTCAGGCGGAAATTTCTTTTGTGAAAAAAAAATTCAAGCCACAATTCAATCTTTTTCAAGTAATTGACAGTTTAGATTGTGAAAAAGCAGTTGTTATCGAGAATAGTAAGACTAACCGTTACTCCTTCTGCCCCAATCGTTTTTTTGTTGAAACCTTCTTGACGAATCTTGAAAGCTTCGATTTTTGTTTTTGACGACGGCTGGTGTTGATTAACCTTTGCTCTGATGCCAATTTGATACGGGGATAAGCCGTAAGGATTCCCGATCTTTCAACACCACAAACGTAGGCTATCTAGAAGGCGGAATAGGCGTGGAGATGGTATGATAGACGTGTGGAGGGATGGATGAAGGATCCGATGATTGGGATTGGATCGTGCTGGATAGTGAAAGAGCCTTCCTCTCGCAGTAGCGACTCTTCCTTTAATCTCGGTGGCCGGTAGAACGAGGTCCGGAACACAAAGAAGTCGCCTAGAATTCGAAAGAGCCTTCCTCTCGCAGTAGCGACTCTTCCTAGCCGCTAGACCAAACTTGACGTGTCCAGGGTTTTGAAAAGGCCTCCCACCTAATCAAGACTCGAAAACCCTCGAGAAAGGAATACTGAAAAGTATCAATGTGTATATTAATCTGAAGTGTCTAACAAGGACGTCCAGCTTGGCCTTATATAGGCAAGGTGGGACGTCCCAAAGGGTTTACATGGGCTGCGGGCTTGATCTAAGATCGAGCCCGGAAATAATAAAGAAAGGAAATAAAATGCGAAAAGATAAGATCAAATCCTTAAGAGATAAGATCTTCTAACGAAAAGATAAGGTCAAATCTTTAAGAGATAATTGACCTTTTAGAAACAAAATAAAAAGCAAAACTTAATTTAAATTGTCTTAAGGGAAAGGTGAAAATAAAATATAAACTAGAACTAATTTAATTACTTAAATTAGCCCAAGTTTGGAAAAGTAGAACTTGTCTTCATCTTCGAGCCATTTTGCTTCTTCATTTCCTTCTCTCTCTCTTGGTTCATATGGACTGGCAGATTCTCGATCCAGTCCGTCCTCATTTTGCACGCCATTTCCCTGACTCTGGTTCAGCCAATCTTGCACTTTATTCTTCCGAGTTTCACTTTCATAGCTAGTGGAATTACTACCCCTCTCACAACTAGTATCCCGGCTAGTATCCTGACTTCCCAATGTTACGCTCTTATCCTTGGTCTCTATAGTCTTTGTTGTTGATTCCTCCTGCTCACGTCGTCTCCTCTTCATCCTGCATGTTGAGACAAGGCTTCTGGATGCTCCCGCATCAACACTTCAAGAACACTTTGAATCCGTTTATACTAGAATTGATAGAGAATTTGATTGAATTGTAACTTGATCAACATCAAATGTGTGATGATAATTCTAAGGCAGCCATGTCTCTTTATATAGGCCTTAACACGTGGTCCAACTCATCAAACTAACAAAAAAGAATCTTGCAACAAACTGTTACAAGTGGCCAGCGGTTAGGGTTTAGCCTTTGTCCGAGTTCTCCCTTTCCCTCGATCCACGTTGTTGGCTCACTCGATCGAGTGGAATGGAAATTTTGGGCACTTTCCTCTTCATTCGAGTCCCCGTTTCACTCGATCCTTGTGTAAATTGTGTCGGTCGAGTGAAGTAAAAATCAATCCTTCTTCCATCGAGTAGATAGGAGATTTTGGATGGCTTGAGCTTAAGCCTTCTCACTCGATCAAGTGGAGAAGTCTTCTTCTTCCGGGTGAATTCCACTCGAACGGTGTGTTAGAGTTCCAACTTGCATGGAGAGTTTAAGTCTTTTGGATCGAGTGTTTCTTCTTCTTCTTGCGAGTGAGCATTCTTCTTCAATCGAGTGAACATTTTCATCGATCCAGTAGACTTGTCTTCTCCTTTGATGAGGCTTCCACTGTTTTTTTTGTTCTTGGCCTTTCTTTCCTTGATGTTCAGAGGCTTTCTTCTTTGCTTTCTTCCTTGCTTTCCTTGATGATGTAAGCTTCCTCATACTTGATGTGTTTTTTTTCTCTCTTTTAAGCTCCATGTCGAACCTAAAACATCTAAAAACAAAAGACATTGGGGATTAGACATTTGTGATCTATTTAAGGATTAGCAAAGTTGTAAATGCCTTATTCCATGCAAAACCTAAGAAAAACACATGAAAGTAACACTACAAAGATAGCATGAAAACATGTTATCCGTAAGCAAAATAAATCGAAAGAACGTATTAAATATATATATATATATATATATATATATATATATATATATATATATATATATATATATATATATATAAAATCAAATACCCAAATTTTAAAGATCGTATTGAAGAACTACATAGTTCGATTTTAAAATTGAATTTGTAATTAAATCATGAGTCGTATTTACTATTGAAGAAAAATAAATCGATATTGATACGATATGAAAATCATAAATAAATAAAAACTTTAGTAACATGAAAAAAATATAAGAGAGGGAAAAAATGACAAAAAATACATAAGAATTATCTTTTATGTTAAAATTTTTTGTGAAATTTATTAGGCGGGCCTTGCAAATTTTTAAATGTGAATTATCTTTGATACTAAAAAGGTAAGCTTTTGAATATGTGATAATAATTTGAGATAAATGAGCTAATAGTGCGTTTTTTTATTAGGTTCACTAAGTATGTAAGCTGAATTAATATCGGGTATTAACTATGCACCTATATATAGGGGTTTTTTAATTTTTAAAATTGATTTCCGCTCTCTTCTTTCTCTCTCTCTCGGCTCTCAAAGTTTTGGGCGATTTGGCGATTTGGGCGATTCCTCTTCTCAACAAGTTTCGCTCCTCTCCTTTGCCCGTCTCCTTTCTTCTTCTTCGATTGCTACTTCTTCGTTCTTATTAACCGATTCATCTTCTCAACAGGTTTCGTTCTCATTTTTTGTCTTCTTCCTCTATTAGGTTTTCTCTTCGATTCATCTTCGGTTTGGCGATTCAGTGTCTTCATCTTCGATTCATTAAGCGATTCAGGTTAGGTTTTCTCTTCTATTAGGATTTCTGATTTTAGTGTTTATGCTAGGTTTTCTGGATAGATTTATTTAGGTTTTCCCATCGGTTTTTGAATATGTAAATCAAAGGCTTGTTTTTGGAGTTCTCAACTCCGATAGCATCTTCTATGTTCCACTTCTGGGATTTTTCGCGTCCACTGGGATCCCTACTTCGGCGAGTCATTCTTGATTTGTAGTGACTACACATTTTGATCTGAAAATGTGTTTGTTGAGTCATATTGTTGATGGCAGGGATTTCTATGGTTTAAAGCAGTTCAAACTACAAACAAGGGGCTGAAGAGCAAGACAGGATATATATATATATATATATATATATATATATATATATATATATATATATATATATATATATATATATATATATATATATATATATATATATATATATATGGACCTATCTAATCCAACTTCGTACTTATGTTTCTTCACTGTCTAATTTGCTTCTGTATGTAAGCAGTTTGAGCATGAGCAGAAGTTGGTTGGTTTCATGGCTAACAAGATCAAGTAAGGTAACCTCAAACTCTCAAAGCCTTTGATGTAGTAATTGATCTTCTTGTTATTTAGGGTGTTAATTTAATTTAAATTGCACAAAACCATCATTTAATATCAAATTTTGTTTATCTTGTTGGTAGTACTATATTTTCAACTACTACAGGCAATAAGGTTCCTGTCATGTACCTTCCTTTGTTTGAGGATTTTGATTAGTCTGAAAAATATGCATGGGGCTGCTGCATTGGCTTTTCTGTACAAAGCACTTGGCAATGCGTCTTTGAGATCATAAAGCACTGTTAGTGGCAGCTTAACACTCTTGTGATTGATGTATTTTTACATGCCTTTCTGGCCTTTTCTAACTGCAGCCTAGAGTAGAAGGTGCCATGGTAAACGCCAGAATCAGAAATGTTGTTCGTTCAAGTAGTGCCAATGTCGGATATATTGGACAACCCACTGAAATCAACTATGATTGCTTCTCAATCTTGTAAATGCTTAAATGAAAGGTTGTTCTTGATTTGTACCATGGGTTCCAATATATGTTTTCTTCTGTTTCCGAGTCCTTTGTAATTTTTTTAGTTCAGTGTGGATTGTATTTGTGCTAGTCTGTAACATATCCATTCAATTGTATGATTTACATTCATCAAATATTCTCAATTTTTAAAACCTTACAATCCTCTCGTTTGTAAATTGCTTGATACCTACTATAGTTTCTTCAAACCATGCCTGTGGATAGATATGTCACTCAAATGAAAATATGCATTGATTATCTTGGTTATACCTTTAGTGCTCTACATTGCCATCTGATGAACTTAGAAATGCATTATAGAGCAAGCAAAGAAGCATAGGCAAACGAAGTGAATGATAGAGCTACCTAATTGTGTACTAATTAACCAAGTCTACACTAGCAAGTACCATGGGTTCGACAGCTAACTACAGGCAGAAGCATAGACAATTTGTCATCTACGAACACGAGTGCACCGTCCATCGGTTATGTGCGGACAGGCAGTCGTCTCCTTCCTCGTTTCAGTTCGATATTCAGAGCTTTAAACCCCAAACTCAATTCCTCAACATACAAACTAAGCAATGTAGACCTGATTTGTGCACAAACTCAGACGATACATGTGCAATTTTATAGAAAAAAACAACCCTGAACTCTAACCATAAATGACTTGAAAATTTTTCACCTATAAATCCCGACAAAATACACAACTTTCATGAAAAAATTCACCTGAATCGGTTGTGCACATGATATAACATTGGGTATTAAAATCGGGTAACAACGAAGTTGGGTAACCGAAGTGAAGTTGGATATAGAACGTTGGGTATTAAAATCAGGTAAGAACGAAGTTGGGTAACATAAGTGAATTTAGATGTAGAACGCTGGGTATTAAAATCGGGTAACAACGAAGTTGGGTAACATAAGTGAATTTGGATGTAGAACGTTGGGTATTAAAATTGGGTAACAACAAAGTTTGGTAGCCGAAGTGAAGTTGGATATAGAACGTTGGGTATTAAAATCAGGTAATATCGAAGTTGGGTAACATAAGTGAATTTTGATGTAGAACGTTGGGTATTAAAATCGGGCAACTAATTTTTGGTAACCTAAATTTGGTACACGACGAAGGTTGGGTATTAAAAATTAGGTATTACTATTTAAAGGAAGGATTTCTTCATAAATAGAAAGTGCATAGTTAGTGTTTCCCTATAATTTAGCATACACACTTAGTTTCTCTAATAAAAAACCTACCTAGTTACTTAATTCACCCTAATAATTTTAATATTTTTTAAAAAAATTTATTTGAAATAAAGTTATCCTCAATTATTAATAAAAAAATTTAAAAAAATTTAAAAAAATTATTAAGTGTTATATCTAGAAAAATATTTGTTTCTTCTAATATAGGTATTTTTACACAATATTTTTTTCTAGAAGATGTTAAAACATTTTTGTTTTAAGTCAATTTAGCCTATTGTTAAATGTCATATAGATTAATTTCTAATACATAATACGTAAAAATAATAACGGTATAATTAGTTACCAATAACGACTTAGTTTGTTAACTACAAAACTAAAAGGGCCAAACTTATGCTCATATATAGAATAGGAATCCACTCTTTCTTCTTAGCCGATTACTTAAACTTTGAGGGGGTGTTATTCATGTGAAGTTGGAATTACCTAATACCGAAGATCGTCATAATGCAATATCGCAAAAGAATCGCACAATCAAGAGTCCGTCGGCGTAGAAAATCATTCTAACAAAATCAATATATTTTTAAGATAAATTATGCGCTAACAGTGGATCCCAAAAAAATTGTATCAACAGCTTTACTGACGTAAAATTTTACCTTGAAAGTTCTATGAGAGTGAACTTTATTGATATTAGTAAATCGAATGTCGTATAAATAGACTCCTCAGACATAGTATCAGTCGTCAAAGCTTATTGCAAATTTGTGATTTTCACGTCTTAGATCATGTGTGGACTACATAAAGTAACACCAAAATGCAAACTAATATCTCAGGGTTGATGTCTCCAAGAGAGCTAACAAAGCTAATCGTTGGTATCTTTAATTCAAAGTCTTATATTACGTGAAAGGTAAAGTTTAGCTTTTAGGTAGAAGTTGTAATTAATATAATTTTTAATCTGTAAAAAAATATTGAGAAATCTTGAAAGCGGGACTTATTGTTTAGGGTATTTTAAAGGCACGGCAGAAGAATTTACAAATTTACGACGTTTACGGTTTGCGGAACCGTCACGGTTTCGGAAACCGTGACCGTGGAAGAAAATGGAATTTATTTATTTATTTTTGTCACGGTCACGGATCCCGTGAGTCCGTGACCGTGGGATTTTTTAATAAATTTATCTCCTATATTAGTAAAATTTATAAAGTAAATATGTCACGGTTTCGAGAACCGTAGCCGCCACGGTTCCGGAAACCATGACCGTGGATATTTTTCACGGTTACGGTTTTCGAAACCGCGGCGGATACGGTTCCCGTAAACGTCGTGTATTTGTGAATTTTATCGCCGTGCATTTAGTATTTCCGATTGTTTATTAGTTAAATATATTTTATTATTTTTGAATACATTAGAGTAACTGATCTCAGGTATAATTGTTAATGTTAAACTTAGTTATTAAAATCATGAAATATAACTTAATTATCTTGTTAAAACATAAATGGACGGACTTAAAATCTAGGGTCCAATGTACCTCCTATCTCCTTATAATAATAACTCTTATAATTGGCTCAAATATATTATATTTTTGTATATATGAATTTAATTAATTGATTGGTTATGATGGTATTGTATGATGTTGTGAAATATGTGTGGACAAGGCACATGCCAGTCGGTAAACATGCACATTATCATCCCTAACTTAGCAACTTTGAACTATGAATCTTCAAACACAACCACATCAAAATGGATTGGTCCTACCCAAGATGTTAACTTCATTTGTACCTTAACCTACTAAGCTTATTTATTCACAAGGTTAAATATTAATTGCCTATACTTTTTGCCATAAATAGTTATCCATGTTAGACCATCTAAAATGCCCTAATAATAACTATGATCGACGGGAAGACCATAGAACAATAATATTATATTTTTTGAAAAGTTTTTATAGAAAAAAATTAGAAGGATAACCATTATATTTGAAAAGAATGGGTAGAAACTAGAAAGGCCTTTTTTTTTAAGCAAAAACAAATCAGATCCCCTACTTATCTTATAAAATTTTAATTCAAAAATCAATTAATAACAGGACTAAAAACGAAATTTACTAGGAGGTTAAAATAAAATGTGTATAAATACATTTTATCTAGTTACACGAAACCCTAACCCATTTAGAAACCCTAGCCGCTTATATCCGCCAAACCTGAGAGCTTCTTCCTCATTCAACCGTCAAAATTGAAAGGCAGCCGTCGCCGAGTCCACCGCCGCCTGCATCTCAATTGAGGGAAATTGCTCTGAACCGTCTGCAACCGTCTCCATTCTATGTCGATTCCCCTCCCCGACCGTCCAGACATCGGGCATGACGAAGGCCGCTCGGCAAACGAGGCAACAAGGCCAGATCTATGGTGAGGAAGTTTCGTGCAAGTTGTTCTTCGTTGGCTTGTAGTGCTCTGCTGTCGCCATCGCCGAGCCGCTCCGCTTTCGCCATCGTCAGGATATCTACACAAAATTGTGTATGCTTTATTGTTGATTTGTTCCTCCTATTTGTGTAGATATGTTCCTCCCTATTTGTGTAGATTTGTTCCTCCCTATTTGCAAATAGATATGTTCCTCCCTATTTGATATATATATTTTTTAATTTACATCAAAATTGTGTATGGTTCATTTTCACATTAATTGATTTTCATATTAGTTTTATTTTAATTTGACCTTGTGTAAACGACGGACAAATATTGTGGAACTAGACCTTGTGTAAACGACGGACAAAAGTTGTGTAACTCGACCTTGTGTAAATGACGAACAAAAATTGTGTAACTCGACCTTTTGTAAACGCTGGAAAAAAAATTGTGTAACTCGACCTTGTGTAACTATGGAGACAAATTGTGTAACCCGACCTTGTGTAAAATACAGACAAAAATTGTGTAGCTCGAACTTGTATAAACGACGGACAAAAATTATGTAACTCGACCTTGTGTAAATGTGTAACTCACCTTGTGTAAACTACGGAGAAAATTGTGTAACTCAACCTTGTGTAAACGACGGATAAAATTTGTGTATTAGCATTCAATTTTAAGTATAACTTTTAAAAAAACAATACACTAGAATACACAAGTTCAATTAATCCAGTTGGTATAAGTTTATGAGAGAGTATATGTCATCAAGGTTCGAGACTCAATAACTACAAAATTTATATTTTGGATTGGGTTTGGACTTTTGTAACATGTTTGGATCAGACTTGTATAAATTAAAATTTATATTTTGGATTGGATTGGGTTTGGCCTACCTTCCTATTTCGTCAATTATATTTTTTGTAATAAAGAATTAACCTACTAACTTTTCAAGCTTAGAAATTGATCCTTATAAAAAAAACTTTAAACATAAATATTTTTCTCATTCATATCTTTCATTTTGTTTTCCTCTCTTTTTTCTCGTCCAGTGGCCTACGTCAATGATTATGAATTCATGAATTTGATCTTCAATTTGCTTCTATTTCATATTTATTTCCGAAATAATAACTCATACTAATGTTTAATTTTTAACCTCGATCTTATGTGTATATATTATCTTCTTCTTCTCAATTTTATTTAAGAAAAATGGGACAGAAAGACTATTTTGATTTTTCATATACAAAGTAGGTCCTTCTATATTTTTTTAATAAAAAATTAAAATAAAGGTTTTTTTAAGGACAAATACGTAAATGTACTGAGAATTATAATTGTCCAATATAAATTGGCAGATCATCTTCTTCTATCCCTAATAACTAACCCTAAGTCATAGTCGTCGACTTCTTCTCTATCGTTGTTGTCCGGCGACACCAGTAGGCCGTTCACCTTCTTTGTCGGCGACACCAAGGTGGCACCAGTAGGCCGTTCATATCCGGCGACACTAGTAGCCCTCGAGCTTCATTGGAGAAGATGAACCGCCACCCAAATCCGCAAAACCGACCCAGATATGGAAAAGACGAACCAAACCAGATCCGCCACCTCCGCACTGGAGTCGAACGTTTCCGTCATTGCTTGAGGCGAACCAGATCCGCCGCCACTACGCTGGAGTACGTCGAACGATGCCGGCAGCGCTTGAGCCAAACCAGATCCGCCACCTCCGCTTCATGGCTAGCTTTCTTCGCCCTCGCCGGGAAGAACGCATACTAGAGTTCGAAACCTCGATTTCTCAATTTTTATTGTTTTTTTCTCTTTCTAGTTATTAATATGTACATCTCTTTGCATCTGCGTTCCTATAATCAACCTTGTAACCCACTCCATTATGATACTGCCAGCATCACTAAATGGAGAATGTTGATGCAAACTGCAAGAGTATATACAAAGATAAGTCTATAGAGTTATCATCTTGGGAGATTCAATAACAGCAAATGTAAGTCCCACGTTACTATCAAGCTGGTGTTAAATTTGTTCTAGATGACTTTAAATCATAATATATTAATAACTAGGAAGAGAATGTTTCATCAAAATGCAAAAAGAACCTTCTCATTCAAATGAAGCATCAGGTGAGAAAACATACCCCAAAAAATAATGTGACTAATGAAAAGGTACATCTGTTCAGCGCAAAGAACCAATAAACAAGGATCAGTATATACAATGATAGAAATTCACTTGTTTAATTTCACCAAAATTAGTAGGAAGCTTGTTGTAAACAGAATCTCGCAATTCTTACTTCCCATTAATACATGAATTGAATCTCACAAAATGATAAACTTACTTAGTATAGTAGTAAGAGATGGCACCTCCATCAGCAATCGTGTTGCCAACGTTCAATATAAGAAGGAGAAAGAAAGCTAGTACTCTAAACCCCAACAACCAAGCTGAGTGGATAACTTTGAGACAAGTCCTCCAAGCTTCATCCTCGTAAAGGATAATTGAGAAATTGAGGGACTTGTGTAACTCGGCTGAGCTTGTGTATGTGTAACTTGATAATTGAGAAATCGAGGTTTGTGTAAGTTGAGCCTTGTGTAATCGAAATCGAGCCTTGTGTATATCGTTTGTAAATCGATAGTGTTGTGTAAATCTTTTGTAAATCGACAAGTTTGTGTAAAAAATTGATAGGGCTTGTCTAAAATTTTGATAGGGTTTGTGTACAAAATCGATAGGCCTTGTGTACAAAATCGATACGGTTTGTGTAAATAGATCGATACGGCTTGTGTAAATCGAGATGACTTGTGAAATCGAAAGAGGTCTTGGTAATTACATTTTTTTGTTAAATCGAACATTATGTTTTTTTTTTGGTAGAAGGGGGGAGGATCGGTACCTCCGAGCATCTAGACGCGCTTTTATTAAAAAGAAAAAAACGGGCTAAGTAGTCATCAAGCGGGGGATAGCCCGGCCCCTAACATCATGAAGTAACCAAAAACTAACACCCTCGGGAGGGTCAAGCAAAACATGACAACCAATCGGAAAATTAAAAGCAAGAGAAGCAAGGTAGTCCGCGACATTGTTCGCCTCACGGAAGACATGACGGAATTATATAGACCAATTCCTTTTCAAAAAGTCTTGGCATCTAAGCACCAGACTAGCAAGCGGATGACTCCGAGCAATTGTTTTGGACAGAAGTGTGGCAACAAGTTGTGAATCCGTTTCCAGTTCCACAGCCTGAAAACCACACTCCCAAGCAAGCATAAGTCCATGTAACACTCCCCATAGTTCAGCCATGGGAACCGTACATACACCAATGTTGACAACAAAACCTCGTTGCCACTCACCTACATTGTTCCTAATGACTCCCGCAGCGGTAGCATGACCATCTTCCCTAACCGCACCATCCGTGTTGATCTTGACCACTCCTTCTTTTGGTCTTCTCCAATGCACTCCTACGTAGCTCTTCTCAGGACCATCACGGTTGTTCTTGATCTTCTTCCACGCCTTAGCATATTCCATAATATTATGAATAATGAAAGAATGTTTATGTCCCTTGAATTTCTCTTTCTTGAAAATTTCCGCATTCCTCCACTTCCATATCCACCACAGCGTAACTGCAAACACATCTCTCCAATTGCATATATTATTATAGGAATTGTTAGAAACTAAGTTACCTCTTATCCAAACGTTAAAACTTTGCTTGGAGAACTCCTCTTTTTGATCGACATTCACCAGCGAGGTCCACAAGTTCCAAGTAGCAGGGCATTCACGAAAGAGGTGGTCTTCCGTCTCCGGCAGATGAGTACAGCAGTGACAGGTATCCGTGGTCGAAATGTGTCTTCGTTTTCTTTCGCAGTTGGTTAGCACTCCTCCTTTGATTATCTTCCACATGAAGACCCTCACTCTATCGGGTGTTTTCAGCTCCCAAATACGGTTAAAAACTTCCCTATCAATCAGCTCTCCTACGTTGGGTTTCAGGAGTGAATTGTAGGCTGACGTTACCGTGTAGAGCCCATTCGAAGCATGCTTCCAACTGAGTTCATCATCAACCTCAGTCCCTCCCTCCATGCAGTCACCTCCCATGCACGTATTGAAGGGTCTGACTGCAGCTAACTTTAAGCAAAGCGTGGTATTAATGTAGGGTGAAATTTTATCCCATTTCCAACCCGTGTTATTGTCCCAATAATGGTCCACAGTAAGAGTTCCCATATCATCGTCAATAAGTGACAGTGAGCAAAGCATCAGGGGTTGTTCAACCAACCACGAATCAGCCCAGAAACAAATGGTTTGCCCACTTCCCAGTACCCATCTGCAGCCATCCTTGACGACATCTTTCAGGCCCTTGACAATACCTTTCCAGATGTATGAAGGGTTGGCATGCTGCCTACGGTTAACTCTCAGATATTTAGCACGTAGAGAATGGATCCACAAACAATTCTCTTCCATGATGTAACGCCAGCCTAGTTTTGCAATAAGGGCTAGATTCAAGGTTTTCATTTTTTTATACCTAAACCACCTGCCTCTCTAGGTTTACAGAGATCCTTCCAAGCAATGATGTGCATTCTTCTTCTACCATCAGAAGATCCCCATAAGAAAGATCTACAAACTTGCTCAATAGCCTCGCAAGTTTGTTTAGGTAAAAGCATGGTAGACATGCAGTAAACCGGTATAGCCGAGAGCACCGACTTGGTCAGGGTCAGACGTCCAGCAAAACTCAGACAGTTACACTTCCACCCACTCAGTCTATCTTTAATCTAAACCAGGAGATAGTCAAACGTACCTTTGGCCACCCGGTTTGTAAGAAGCGGGACACCTAAGTAATTTCCGAACCGTGAAGTAACTTAAATACCCCCCAGTTGCTGAAGGTGCTTATTCAAATCACTGGAGACATTTGGAGAGACGAAGATCCTAGATTTCATCATGCTAATACGTTGACCCGAGGCCCGACAAAACTTCTCAAGACATTCCAAAACCTTCTTAAGTTGAGTCGGTGAGGCTTCTCCAAAGAGGGTTATATCATCGGCGAAGAAAAGATGCGAAAGAGGAGGGCCTCCTCTTGAGAGAGAAATTGGTTTCCAATCCCCACCCTCAACAGCTACGTGTATAATATGGCTTAGTCTTTCGATATATAGGACGAAGAGATATGGTGAGATCGGATCTCCTTGTCGTAGACCACGCATAGGAGTAAATTGCTTTGTTACCTCACCATTCCAAAGGAGTTGCATTTTGGGAGTAGATATGCATTCACTTATCATTTCTATCAAGGAGGGTGAGAACCCCGCAATTCTCAAAGTTTTCTCCACAAAATCCCATCTTAACCTATCATAAGCTTTTTCAAGATCAAGTTTAAGGATCATCCATCTTTTACCCGTCTTCTTCTTCCTCATCGAGTGTATAATTTCTTGCATTAGCACTATATTATCCTGAATATATCTCCCCTGTACGAAACTACCTTGGGTAGGGCCAATCAGTTTTCCAATCACACTTTGCAAACGTTTTACAAGTACTTTCGTGATGACTTTATACGAGACGTTGCAGAGTGCAATCGGTCTAAAATGGTTCACATACTCCGGTTTACCAACTTTTGCAATCAGACTAATGAGGGTATCATTAATCCCTTGCGTGAGTTTTCTACTCTCGAAAAATCTACTCACATCATGGTACACTGAAGTTCCCACAATTGGCCAGCATTTCTGAAAAAATACAGGTTGGAAGCCATCAATCTCAGGGGCTTTATAAGCTCCCATATCCCTCACTGCTTCCCAAACTTCATGCTGTGTGACTAAACTTTCCAGGGAAGCCCAACTCTCCCTACTTAGCTCGGGGAATTTGTATGTATCAATTTGACAATTCTTCAAAGGTAGACAATCATCAAGGCTATAGAGATCACTAAAATACTTGACCGTAATCTCTTCCAGCTTCATAGGATCTTCTTCCCAAGCCCCACATTCCAAACGGATACCGTTAACTCTATTTCTTTCCCTTCTCACAACTGTAGCAGTGTGGAAAAATCTCGTGTTGCGATCACCAAAGCAAAGCCACTGTTCTCTAGACTTCTGAAACCATAGGATTTCTTCTTGATTAAGCTTCAATTCACTCTCTTCAGCAATAAGTGAGGAAGACTGGACAAGTTGTTGATTGCTTTGGATGACAGAGAGTCTTTCCAGAATCTCTTGCTTCCTACGTAAGATGTCACCAAACATAAACCTATTCCAAACAATAAGTTTATTTTTAAGCAAGATTAAAGAAGAACGTACCTCATGTGTAGGAACAACAGCTACGAACGAAAGGAAAAAATTCATCATGAGTCAACCAAGCTGCCTGGAAGCGGAAGGGATGTCTGTTGGGTTGAAGTTTAACATTTGAATTGAGTTTCAAGAGTAGGGGAGCATGGTCGGAAGAATAACGTGCCAGGTGTCTCACTGAAGCTCTCTCCCACAACATCCTTGCTTCCAGATTCATAAGAATCCTATCAAATCGTTTGCACACACGCTTATTCGCCTCTCTCCCGTCATCCCAAGTGAAGTTAGGGCCGGTAAATCCCATGTCAATTAGGCTATGCTTGTTTATGAGACTTTCAAAAGTGCCTGAGTCTTCATGGAGTTTAGCCGAGCCACCACTTCTCTCATGGTTGAAAATAATGCATATGAAATCACCCCCAATAATCAGTGGTTCTCTAATCTGCTCAAGTTCTTTGTCTATATCTTCCCATAAAGTTTTTCTTTTTTGGTAGTTAGGGGGAGCATAAACAGTTATCAGTTGGAACGCGTCATTACCACACGTCACTTTGGCGTTAATAAACCCTCTATTCATGGTAACTGTTACAAGCGTGATGTCTTCTTTCCTCCAAAGAATCCAAATACCCCCTTCAAAGCCTTGTGCTTCCATCCGTACACAACCCGTGAAGCTAAGTTTCTCACAGATCGCTTGTGCTCTCACTCCCGATGTCCTAGGCTCAAAAACTGCAAGTACATCAATTTTATGATGCTTACACAGATAATTGATCGATCTTCGGAAACCACTCTTGCAGGCTCCAAAGACATTTCAGAATAAGAAGTTCATGATAAGGTTTAAAGTGAGGTAGAAAGCTAAAAAGGAGAGTTGTTTATCTTTTAACTTCCTCACCTTCATGTATTGCATCTGCTAACTCAAAGTCTTCTTTACCCTGGTTATCCTCTCCCTCAGCCATTTGAACATCACTGCCTTCCGAGGTATGGGTTTTGATTCCAGTATTATCTCTCACGTCTTCTGGATTACTTGTGTGACTCTCTCCCTCTGCAAACTCCAAATTAGAACGCGGGTGGTCAACTGCGTCTTCAGTAAAGGGTTCACCAACTTCTTCTGATCTTGCTCTCTTTTGAAGTTTTTCATTTCTTTCTTCAATAGTTATCAGTGAAGGAGCAACAATAAGCTTTCTAGCAGCCGCAGCCTTGCGCGCCAAAGCTCTATTTAAATTCTTCTTCCTATTAGATTTATTTTGTTTTTTGTTTTTCTCATCACTAGAACACAGTTGTGTCTTTCCTTTCTCCTTGACAGTTGAGCTTCTCTCATTCGATCCTGTAAATATGACATTCACCATAGACTCTTCTATCTTCTCCGCTCCTTTTATTTGAACAATCTTCACAGTTTTGGGTTCCTCCTTCTGTATATCAGTGGTGATCTCTTCATTGTTCCCCGCCAAAATATCAAATTGGTTGGAAACAGTGCTCCGTTTAGGCTCATTATCTCCCTTTCGATCCTTTCCTTTACCATACATATTCTTCTCGTAATTTCCTTGGTGAACCTTCCTATACTGGCTGTGTATATTCCCATTTTGATTCACATACCTTTCCTTTCCTTTTTGATTTTGTTTGACTATTCGGTGATTTGCAAGCAGCCACGGTCCCTAGCCATCTCCGGTGCCGGTTGTTTTGACTTCTTGATTCTCATCTTTACCATTGCCTGTTGGTTGGGATCCACTCTTCACCGTCTGATTCGTTACTGCATGTTGCTTGGCGGCGTTAGACGATTCAACTAGATGCGAAAAAGGGCAGGAAGGTGATAGATGTCCATATCTCCCACATTTAAAGCAGATGGTGTCAATCTCTTCATATTCTAGAGGACATCTTATGCCTTCAATGACCACAACACGTTTTAGAGGTTTACTCAATTCAACTTCCACACAAATACGCGCAAACTTCCCTCGATTTGTATATAGCGTTTTAGGATCAATAGCAATAGGTTTTCCAATGCCAATAGCCATATTCCAAAGGATAGTTTCCTCGTAATATTGCATTGGAACATCAGTGAGACGTATCCAGATAGGAGATGAAGTGATATCACAGGAAGGTCTGAAATCTAGGGACCATCTTCTCATAACAATGCATCTACCAAAAACAATCCCAAGGCCCCCCGGTGAGGACAACCATTAATTCCTGTTCATTGTCAAACCTCACCATAAAGAAACCGTTCGATTGATCTATCACTTGCATTCTGTTTCCATACTTCCACATAGCTCTAATCTTCCTCTCCATTACCGGGAATGCTATGGGAAAACCAAGCACTTTGATGACAATGGATTTATTCCAAACTAGGGTTAGAGCCGTCAGTATATCCTTGTCAAGCGATACCACTGGGTCTCCATCTTCACCATATGGGAACGAGACGCTTATTTTGCCTTCTGTAAAACTTCTATCAAGCATTGTCCTTTGTTGACCCGTTCCGCCATTACTCGCAACCACTTGCTTCCAGGACGGTTTCGATGAATCCAGATTAGGAGGCTTAGACTTGATTTCCTTCAAGATAGTTGGTAGGTTAATTCCCAGATTCACCGTCCCGAATGAAACCGTCGGCGGCAAAGTGTTCGTCTTTTCGGAGGGTTGAGCCTCTTGGGGGGGGGGGGTTGAAAAGTCGCCGGTTGGGTTTCATTAGGGGAACTCATTGAGAGCGTTGGTTAAACAATTAGAAAATTTTAATAGAACATTATGTTTGTGTAACACTAGTTTGTGTAAGCAGACATTAAAATTAACATTAAAAAAATAACAATAGATTATCAAGTTCAATTAGTCCAATTGCTATAATGGCAAGAGAGAGGGTCTATCATCAAGTTCGAAATGCACAAATGCAAGATTTTTATTTTCGACGGATCTTGTGTAGGTTGGTTGGGCGGGCTTGGGGTATTTATTTTCGACGGATCTTGGGTAGGTTGGTTGGACTTGAGCTTGTGTACTCCAAGTAAGCCTGATTAGGCCTTGACTTTATTAAATAGATTGAGTTTGAGCTCGAAGATAACTATCCTCGACTCAAGACCTCGTCCACTCCGAAATTGGATGATCTTGTTTAAAAGGATGCTGTAACATTTGGATCCACGGAAAATGATACTGCCTAGTCTCTTGCGGTGCATCATTAAATTACCGTTTATAACGTGTTATGAATTTTGAGTGCTTGGCGGCATTTGGGTTATAACACGAGGTCCAATTTAGAGGAGTAAAAGTAAAAGAAGAGATATAAAATAATTGGATTTAATATAAATATGTAGCCGTAAAAGAGAAGGTCGGTATTAGTGTGAAAGTGAGTACTGAGTAAGGTGGTGGTGGTGGTGGGGTCGCCTATGGGATAAGAAGGTCAAACACCAAATTGCGTAGGTCCCGCATATCTATCAGCCCAGCTGTCTCTTTTCTTTCATTTTTTATTTTTTTTGTTTGGTCAGATCCTTGATATTTATTTCATCCTTAGTCCCGTTTGGTTTGAACTCTGAAATGGAAACGTATCTAGTCCATACGTATACACGTGTTCATGAAGTTTTTGGAAATCATTTCTTGTGGTTTGGAGTAATTGTAGTAGAAATTTATTAGTTTTGATACCCTATAGGGTAACAAAATGGGAGGAAGCAAGTGCATCTTTCATGAAACCACATGAAATGATTTTATGAACAAGGTACAAATGTGGACTAGATTCATTTTCAATCTGTTTTCGTTTCCAAAGTTGCAACCAAACGGGGGGTTAAACTCTACCACGCAAAGCAAACCGACTAGATACAAACGGAATGATTCTTACGATTGACATTGTTGTGCACATCGAGGTAGAAGGTATGTGGGCTACAAGTTGTGGCGTCAATTCTTTCTGAATAGCAAATCCGATACTTATAATAAACACTACATCTGAAGACCTAATTGACACAATATTATCACGCAAGACTCATTGCATCCTCTTGAGAATCTCAGTGGTATCGGGCGTAAGAAAACCAAACGTATCAAAGACGAACGGAAGAAACACATGTTGGTTTTTAATACAAGCTCTTTCATGCTTAACCACCTTCGTAGAGACCCGACAAATCTATACAAACTAGATAGTATTATTTGGTTCCATTTAAACAAGGTAATATAACTACACTTAGAAGGTTAATTAAGCCTTTATATTTGTCATCATTTGCAATAAAATCAGCTAAAACCTCAAATAACGATAGAAGATCAACCTTATTGTTTAGGGTCAGAGTAGGTTCATACAAATTTGATCTGAATGAGTTTAGGCTTGTCCGACCTTATTGAAACTATATGTGCTATTTTTTTAAAAATAAGAATTGACTGTAAAATATTAAAATATAAATATGAAATATATAGTCAAAACTATAAAGTGCAAAATTAAAAGCCCAAGTTTTCACATTTCTATACTATAAACAAAAGTTCATAGAGAAATTATAAAGTAAGTACATTTTTACTTGAAATTAGATTTATAGTTTATTTTTCAATGAATTTATATGAATAAATCAAATATAATGATTTACTTGGAGTTTATTTTTAAAATTTATTTCACTTTAAATTATCCCAATGCTCCTAATTAAACAATCGAAAAATAATATTGAATACCAAAAGATGAACGAAGAATATCACAATGGAATCACAAGGTTAAAATCGGGTTCTAAATAAAAATAAACTCATCTAAGCAAAAATAATTTTGGTATGAGAAATATATTGTTTAGTGATTTATAAACTCAAATAAACTTGTGGAGAAATAAACTAATCTCCAAATAAAAACATACAAAATTTAAACAAAGAGTTTACAAACTAAATGAAACATAAATAAACTATAAATAAACACATCCTAAATTTTTTTCTTAAAAAAACATCCGGTCTAGTCCGACGCAATCAGAAAGTCTCAGATCAATAAGATTTGATCTAGAGTGAACTTGAACGTTCTAAACCGGTTTAAGTTTGTACCTGACTATGAACAACCCTGATAGCGGCACACCCATATCATTTCATACCCACTTTCTTTGCCTTCATTCTATTCATTTTAACAAAGCTCTCACTATGTTCTCCCATTTCCACCAATAAAGATCAGCTCAAAGTTTTCTATCTTCTTCCATGCAAGTATGTAACCCATTTCCTCACATCAAAACTCAAAATAAATCTCAAATTTGTAATCTACACATCAATAGCTATATTTTGATCGAAGAAGTTTTAAGAACACAAAAAAGAAAATAGCAGAATTATCCATATTCCAAAAGCCATTATAGGAGCTAAGTACTAAATTGACCAAGTTTTATGAATTAAAGATAAAGAATTTTGGATTTATAGGCTAGAACATGAATGACACAAAGTATATTTTACACATATAATCATAACGAAAAATGGCTATACAGAAAAAGAAATTCAGCATAAGTTTAATGTAAATTTATAAATTTAACATACATTTAAATTAATTTAAAGCCCAACGTTAACATTCTCCATATTAAATTTTCTTTTTCACTTTGAATTGTAACACGCGAAAGCACATTCTTAAACATCTGTTTTAAGTTGCATTTTGAGCAATTTTTAGAACAATTATGCCTAATAAACGTAAATGATGTATTTTGAACCCTCAAATATTTGCGAACTCTTTATACTCATCAAAGATGTGCGTGCCATATTTTAAACTTATGTGTTCATGATGGACTTAAGATCTTAGTGAATATGCTAACCTCCATCACCAACGTTATTGATCGTATTGGACACAACTCCGATTTGAGGGAAAAAATGGAGAAATTTATGTTTAACTAATAATGTTCATCCAATTGATTTTTCAAAAGACATTGGAACCTGTTGAAACTCTACTTACAAATTACTTAGTGAAGCCGTTTGTTACAAAGTTTTTAAACAAGATTTTTCTTCAATTCACGTTCCTTGTTCAATTCTCGATGATGAAAATGTTTGGAAAACTTGCACCGATATTTGTGATGTTTTAAAGGTTTTTAGTGATGCAACTAATTCCATGAGTAGCGTTTACCCTCCAACTTCTTGTAGATTTGTAGAGATAGCCGTCAACGTTTCCAAGGCTTTTCTAAATTGTTTAGATATACCAACCCTATGTATGGAATGAAAATTAAATGGCTTAAAAATTACCAAGAAATTCTCATGATTTATCTTATAACCGCCATTTTTGATCCTAAACTTAAACTTGACGGTGTTTTCGATTTGTCGCATACTTATTATGATTGTTTGTGTTTAGATGATAACATTAATATTTCTACCATTATGCAAAACATTAGTAACGAAATTTGAAGCTTGCTTAATAAATTTGAATCAAGTGCTAGCTCTTCTTCTACAACACTACTCCTTCTCTCTCTTCTTCTTTTCTTTCAAAAGCACAACAAATTTTAGCCAGAAGAACAAAAAAACCAAGACATTTATCCTCAAATGTGGAATATCAAGATTATAACACACGTTTTAGTTTTGATAGTAATTCTTTTGATATTTTGGATTAGTGGAAGAAACTAGCCCCAAATATCCAACATTAGTGAGTATTGTACAACCACTCATGGTCGTGCCCGCATCAACGGTTGCGGTGGAGCAAGCTTTTAGCCAAGGCGGGAACATACTCGGTTACAAGAGAACTCAATTGAAACCCGAGAAGTTGGAGATGCAAGTTTGTATTCAAGATTGGATAAGGACGGCGAAGCGGAAACAACGGAATTCTCTGGAGTATGACTCCAAATCGGATACTAACTCCGAAGACGGCGGGCGGCACTACTTCTGAGTCCGAGGCCGAAAGGTAAGCTGGGAGAAAAAAAACTCAGAAGTCCGAAAAATGTAAGTTAAGGTAAGAGAACTATGTGAGCTTTGATTCTTCTTACCCGGCCGAGATGTTATGTGGGCAACCGGTAAACCGGTTCAAACCCTTTTTAAAAAAAATCAATTTCGATTTGTTTTATTCATTTTTTTATTTTACATTTCAATTCCGGTTTGTTTTATACTTTTATTTATTTTTAAAATTTTCATTTCAATTCCGTTTTTTTATTTAAAAAAAACGGCGCTAAACCGCCGGTTTTTGCGCAGTCGGTTTGGATTTAGGTTTGGCCTTGAGCCAAACCTAAACCGGCGGTTCGCAAACCTAAACCGACGATTTAGGTTTGCGGCCCAACTCTAAAATAGAAGTCGATTTTTAAAAACCTATTATGAAGAGATAATTTCTATTCCGCTACCCATACAAGGAATTATCTTTCGGGAGGAAGCAATTTCTAATCTACCATCCATCCATTTGCAGAATTTGAGTTTCATTTTGGGTCCATATGCACAATCACCGATTGTGTTCGGCTAAAATGACTTTCATTTCGAAGAACATGCGCATACTCAACTCGTTGACTATTTCCATTCCGAAGTCCATACATGAAATCCACTAACCCAACTACACACGAAGGACGATATCTCAATCCGACGAGAGAAAAGGCCTAACTTAATTGCAACGTCCAATTCTGAATGCGCTTTATAAAGCTAAATACTTTTTTTGGTCGAATTTATAAAGCTAAATACTAAATGACCTGAAATGGCCCCAGAACGGATGGATGGATAAAGATCCCAAAGTTTCATTTATTTCGCATTGCCGCTAACTATGAAATGAAGTTTCGCTTACCAAAATCCATATAACTAGTTTAAAATCCATATATATATATATATATATATATATATATATATATATATATATATATATATATATATATATATATATATATATATATATATTTATATATATATATATATATATATATATCAGGTTGCAAACCATTTTCTCTGAATAAAAACACCATTGTTAAATTTTTTATTTTTTATTTATCTGATTCCAAGCATTGCACAAAAGAAATGTGTCAGTATATTGGACTATTGATTACTATCATTTCATTCCATGAAAAATCGAACGTTAGTCTTTAACAGTATAAAATATAGAAGTACTAGTAATAAATACGACTTCTGCTTTTTCCCGTCCAATCCCTTTCGCTTGGTTCTCGGCAAATCCATCGCTTTCGATTTTCTCTCTGCTCTTTTTCTGCAACACATGACACAGTAAGATCAATCATGGCGGTTTGGTGTAGATTGATCGAATTCACAACCTAGCAGCCATATAATGCAAACACCTCCATCTTAAAACCACGCGCTTTGTGAGAGCCGGAGAGATAGAGCAGCGCAGGTGCTTCTTCAAACTCTACTCGCGACATTGAGAATCTACTCGATCCGTTGTGTGAATGCAGTTGTTGGACGTTATGGAGCATTTTCATGCTTGTTAACTCGTGCCGTGCAAGATTTTTGGGACTATTGAGAGGTGTGTTGGAGGAAATCGGAAGCGAATGAAGCTGAAAACCCTTGTACTTCCGTTTTAATAGTTGTAATGCTGCCATAGGTTGAATCTTCTTTTGCCTGTAGAGCAAACTTCGACTTTCGGTTAGGCTTTTCAATAAGATAGTTGCAGGTGGATGCTTGAGTTGTACTAGTGCTCGAAGGAGAACCATAGGAATTAGGGTCTGGAATCGAGGTGACAGAAGGGAGAGGGTACTAATATTGTAATGGAGATGATGATGATGATGGCTAGAGTTTCTACTTGTGACTGAGGAGGTCTCTCTCTAGACTCTAGTTGTTGAATTTGGGGAAAGATATGAGGCTCCCTTCAACTGATCTTTCTTCCCAACAAGAAAATGAAAATGGTATGTTCTTTCTTTCAATTTCTTCCTCATATGTATTTATCTGTTGAGACTTTTTGAAGGCAAAAGGAAATTGAATTTTGGATGCAAATGGAAAATTGGACATATTGCTTTGTATGGAAAGGAAATAAGCTCGTCCTAAAACGATCATCAAATTGAAATAAATGACGAGTTTGACTTCAATATTTGGAATTTGTAGGTGACAGGAGATGTTTGAACTCTGAACTATGGCATGCCTGTGCTGGACCACTCGTCTCTCTGCCTGCTGTTGGCGGCCGTGTCGTTTATTTTCCGCAGGGCCACAGTGAGCAGGTTAGTATATTTCTCAAAGCCTTATCTTTGACAAACATTTACTGGATACTTGCACAGTTTGCATGCTCATTCTTGCTTTTGGTAAGAATCACGAACCTGGAATTCCATTTATGCAGGTAACTAACTCAACTAACAGACAAGTGGATGCTCAAATCCCTAACTATCCAAGTTTACCTCCCCAGCTTGTGTGTCAGCTTCATGATCTAACAATGCATGTAAGGCTTCTTGTTTTGATAATCTCATTCTATCTATGGGTTTCTGGGCGGTAACTTATGCTACTTCAAACTTCAGGCAGATGCGGAGACAGATGAGGTTTATGCTCAAATGACATTACAGCCCTTGAGTCCGGTATGCAGATTTTCTTATGTCTTTATTATCATCACTCTTGTTTGCATTATCAGTTGACATAATGTTCTTTTCTCTCCCTAGCAAGAACAAAAGGAGATCTATCTCCCTGCACAATTTGGTATACCTTGCAAACAGCCAACAAATTACTTTTGCAAGACTTTAACAGCTAGTGATACGAGCACTCATGGTGGATTCTCAGTACCTCGTCGGGCTGCTGAGAAAGTGTTTCCTCCTCTGGTAAATCCTATTTGAAATTGCAAGCCATGTCAACTTCTGTAAGTTACATGTTTCTTTACCATAATGCTAATATTTTACCTTCCTTTGACAGGATTTCTCCCTGCAACCTCCAGCTCAGGAGTTAATTGCTAGGGATCTGCATGATAACGAGTGGAAATTCAGGCATATCTTTCGTGGTGAGTTGTCTATATACAAAGTCATGGTTATAGTACATTTATTTCTTATTTTGCAGATTTGAATGGAACTTTATGTCATTTTTGAAACTTAAAGAGGTGGCAGGAGAAGAATATTATCTTGATCAACGCAATGTTCAATCTGTATAGGTCAGCCTAAGAGGCATCTTCTAACAACTGGATGGAGCGTCTTTGTTAGTGCAAAAAGACTTGTTGCTGGTGATTCTGTCCTTTTCATATGGTGGGTGGTTGACTGGTGGAAGAATATTATCTTATTTGATCAACAATATTCTTATTTTTTTCTTGTGTATTCTTATCAGGAATGAAACAAATCAATTATTTATTGGGATTCGCCGTGCCAGTCGCTCCCAAACAGTGTTGCCTTCATCAGTTCTCTCAAGTGACAGCATGCATTTGGGGCTTCTTGCTGCTGCAGCTCATGCAGCCTCCACAAATAGTCGCTTTACCATATTTTACAACCCCAGGTAAAGGTTTTTGCTTGTGTAGAGCTGTACGTGTCATGTACAGATATCCCACAATCTTATTAATTTCCCTTATTGACTGCAGGACCAGCCCAACTGAGTTTGTCATTCCTTTGGCTAAGTATGTTAAAGCAGTTTATCACACACGAGTCTCTATTGGGATGCGGTTCCGGATGATGGTTGAAACTGAGGAATCAAATGTTCGCCGGTAGGTGTATGTGACTTTATGTACTACAGTACTAGTGCTGACTTTTTTTTATTAATTCTCGAGCTCGAATCTCTTCTTCCGATCATTGAATCAGTTTTCACCACCTAATCTGTCATTCAGTTACATGGGGACAATCACTGGAATATGTGATCTGGAACCAGCTCGATGGCCCAATTCACATTGGCAGTCCGTTAAGGTATCAACTTGATGTGTTCTTGGTCTTTTTTCCCATTTCTTTCAATTCAGTAATTAACTCTAGCCATTACTTTGCTGTGGTCAATGCAGGTTGGCTGGGATGAGTCCACGGCTGGGGAACGACAGCCAAGAGTATCCTTATGGGAGATTGAGCCGTTGACTACATTCCCAATGTACCCATCTCCGTTTTCTCTTGGAATGAAGCGTCCATGGCAATCAGGTGTGTACCTATCCTCTAACATATGAGCATTGACATTTCGAGTTCTGTATCATTAACAATCCTTTCTCTGGTACTTGCACTTAGGCACCAGGGATAATATGGGAATGAACAGACTCACATGGTTCCAAGGTGACAGCATGGAATACGGGATGTATTCGTTGAACCTTCAGGGAGTTGGGCTAGCACCATATATGCAGCCAAGGCTTGACTTTTCCATGCTCAGTTTTCCCAATGACATATACCAAGTCATGGCAGCTGCTGCACTTCAAGACATGAGATCTGTTAATCCTTCAAGTCAAGCATCTTCACCCCTTCTCCATTTCCAACAACCACAGGCTGTCCCTGCATCTACTTCTTTTGCACAGGCTCCGGTATTTCCAGAATCTCAGCCTCAACAGAGTTTTATTCAAAATGCTCAAAGTAGCCAGCCTCAGTTTCAGCAACAGCTGCAGCATTCGGTCATGTTAAAAAGAGAGCCAAGTGAACTGATTCATCAACAGCATCATATGGAGGATCAGCATCAGCAGATCCCGAATCTCGTCTCCTTAATGCCTCAACAAGTTTCAGATCTTACTGAAAACCCTGCTTCCAGTGCTGTTGCAACATCCTTGTCTCAAGCTGGTTTCTGTTCACCACTTGAGAATGTAACAAAGAATGATCCCTTGGTTTCTTCTGCTGCCTGGTTATATAAAAGGGCTCCAGTTGAGCCGCCACTTCCAAACATGGAATTGGTCAATCCCCTACTTGTGAGCAAATCCGAGGACACGTATCAATTGCCACCATTTCCTGCATTTGATCCTGATGAAACCACTGGTGTACAGAACAATATTATGTTTGGGGTTAACAATATAGATTCCTCATCATTATTAATGCCTTCCAGACTCAGGATAGGAGAGAATGGTAATCTACCATTCTTATCTACCGATATTATTGGCAACTCACCTTCTGATTATGCAAACCAATGCACCAATAGTTCAGAGCTTCTGCATTTCCCTGATAATACAGACACTGAACCACCAACGAGAAATTTTGTTAAGGTAAACTAAAAATTCTCACCAGGGAAACTTTTACTGTGCTTGCAGTGTTTGTGATTCATCCTCGTCTGTGCTTGACAGGTTTGTAAGTCAGGGTCCTTTGGGAGGTCACTAGATCTAGCAAAGTTCAGCAGTTACGAAGAGCTGCGCAATGAACTTGGACGACTATTTGGCCTAGAAGGTCAGCTGGAAGACCCTCAAAGATCAGGCTGGCAGCTTGTATTTGTTGATAAGGAGAACGACATTCTCCTCCTGGGAGACGATCCTTGGATGTAACTCTCTATCTATAACCATCTTGAACAAAGATTTTTGGTGCAGTTTGTGATGGTATTATTTTGTTTGAATGACAGGGAGTTTGTAAACAGTGTATGGTGCATACAAATCTTGTCAGTGAAGGAAGTCCAGCAGATGGATCCACAAGGCATGGAGCTATTAGGCTCAGTTCCAACCCAGAAGCTGTCTAATTGGGTCTGCGAAGACCGGAAAAATATGATAAGTGGCATTCCCTGGCTCGAATATTGAATGCTTTCGGTTAACCATATTTTCTTCAACTCCAACTGTCTTGTGTACTTGATGAATATAGTTGCTAGTAGAGTTCTACATATGTACGCTATATGAGACTGGAGGTTATGTTAAGTAGTTGTAACTCTGTGTAAGATGATGAAAGTAGACGTCTACAAGACTACAACTATATATATATAGCCTTTGGAGTGCAGTAATGCACCCCACGTCCACATGCAAATTGCACTGTAGGCACTGTTCTTTCTGTTTATGTTTGTGCTCCGATGGAAAGTAATTGTATAAAGTTTACTCATAAGGAGTGAGCTGAATATGATTGCTTGAAAACAACGTTAAAAAATTTGGTGGGAATAATGTTATCACTTGTCAGATAGAGATACTGGGTAGTTTTTGAAATTCCCAGTCTGTAGGAATTATATTTATGAAATATCAGGATAGAAAAGGTTATATATACATACCAAAACTATTATAACGGTAATACTAATTATGGTATACACTATAAATATTTAAACCAAAGGCCATAAATCATGGGATCTCTATAACTCCTCTTCAAGTTGGTGCATAGATATCGTCAATGCTCAACTTGCATAAAAGATAACGAAATTGTTGTTGACTTAGAACTTCAGTGAACATATCCGCCAATAGGTGTTCAAATCGGAGATGTTGAGTTTGAATAGTGTGTTTCCGGATTTCATCTCGTACAACATGGAAGTCGACCTTGATATGTTTGGTTCTTTCATGAAAGACCGGATTTTGAGGCAATATGAAAGGTGGCTTGATTATCCCACCATAGATTGATAGGTTGGTGATGTGTGATACCGAGCAAAGCGAGAAGAGATTTGATCTTGCAAGTAGTAGTCGCCGTGTCCTTATATTCTCCTTCGGCAGAGGATCTTGAAACGGTTGTTTGTTTCTTAATTTTCCAAGAGATTGGTGACTCCCCAAGAAAAACAAATAAACCTGTTAGTGATCTACGAGTTAAAGGGCACGAAGCGTAATTAGAGTCACAAAATGCCATTAGTTTTCTTGGATAATCTGCCTTAATGCTGACCATCTATAATCTGGTCTTGTTGCCATACATTCTATCAAATGAGTCATTCACCCAAGCATTTGGGGGCCAATTCATTACTTATGTTGGTAGTTTTTGTTTGAACCTCTTGTTTCAGCTTCTTTCCCATTTCAGTCATTAATTCTGCCAACAGATCCATGTTTAACTTGAGAATGGGAAAACCTACTCCTTCAAATACAAGAAGATTGAGCACTCATAGATACATTCTCATTCTGTCATAAATTTGTGTGTTTTAACAGTTTTAATCAACAACTTTTAAAATGATATCTAGAATAGACCACAACAGATATAATGAGACTGAGGCATTCGTCCAGTTTGCCGGATACACTCTGCCTCAGCTGCAGTTCTTTCAGCCTGCTGAGTCTTTTTCGCTTCAGCAGCCACGCGTTTCTCGTCTGATCTTTTTCTTGCCATTCCAATCTTCTTCTTCATCTTTGCTTGAGCTTGTGCTCTCATCTCCTCCACTTTGGCCTATTTCATCACACAATGCAACAGATTAATAATCAGAGATTATTGCTTCACATATCCATTTCATGTAAAACTACCTCAATTCTCTTCATCTCTTCTTCCAGTTTAATTTTCTGCTCACTTTCCCATGCTTGAATTTTGATCTCCTCGCCCTTGAACCTCGCAGCATGTTTGGAATTCTCAGCTTCCTCCCAAGCTGTTGCGCGTTTTTCATATTCAAGGCGGTTCAGATCTTCAGTCTGTTGTTCATCTTTACTAGCCCAAGCAGCTATATTCATTTTTCCAAGTTGAACACCAAGAGCCACAATCTCTCTTCGTGTTTTCGCCTTCTGCTCTTCCTCTAACAATTCTCGTTTCTTGTTTGGCGAAGACGTTGGGCTACGAAGTGGAGTTGTTGCTCCTACAGGAGTAGGAGTTCTTGATGGCTCTTGACTCGGATTTGGTGTCATTTCTGTTCCAGTATCTCGCATTGAAACTTCCCTTATACCAGAAGTACCTACACCATTTAAACACAAAACTCATAATCAAGGAGATTAATATGAACAGCATTTCATATACAGAAACAAATATTTACCTTTTGTCTGAGGATACAAGTTTGCTATCCGTTTTCCTTGAGGATGCACATTGACATTGTGACCTTTTGGATAATTACAGTGCTTGTTCATATTCACAATCCATTTCTCAGCATCATTCCATTTATACGAAGTTGTCCGCGAAAATGACCTTGGTAAAGACTTAGCTGCTCTCTCTCCTTTATGAAACTCAAAGCTAGACGAACTAGCATTACTGTCATAATCAAGGGTATCATCGTCAATTGTTTTCACTGGGTGAATTGCACTAGAATTGACATTAACATTCTCTGTACCACTTTGAACTGCATTTTAAGACAAATAAACATAACCACATTTAAACACACAAAAAGGCTTATTAAAACAAGAAGAGTGATGAATTGCAAACCTTCATAGTCAGAATCTTCAAGTAAGCTGTTCTTGACAAAATCAGAATCTTCCATTCTTGCAGGAGATGTTCTTGAAGAATTTGAACCATCTTTTTTCTTCTGATTGGGTGACCCCATTAACTTCATTCTTAGTTTACTAGGTGATAGAATTCCAGTCTGCATTTACATATTTAAAATCAGACATCCCCTTTAGGGTTCAAAAACAGTAAGCGAAATTAAAGTTGACAGATTTTGAAAATTAATCTTTTCTACATCAAAATTTTCCAAAATTCTACAGACCCAACTCAGTAAAAGCACAAAGATCAAAACCCATTTACCCACAAAAAAAAAAGGCGAATAAGAAGAAGAAGAGTAAAAAGAAGAGAACCTTGTCAATCCTATCGTACTCCATTAAATCCCTTGAGTGATTCTCTGGGGAGCTCTGGTATTTGTGCTTTTGAGATATGCGTGTGACTCCAAAAGAAGACAAAGTGAGAGACTGGACTCTTCACTTAGGGAATCGCCAATGTTTTGACCCATTTAATGACATTCACTTATAGAAAGGAGATAATAATGAAGGGTTGTAAGTGAAGCTTAATTTGAAATTGAAAGAGTCGATTTAGAAACGAAAGATTGATGCTTTATTGGTTTGAAAAATGGGAACGTCAACTTTATTGACTGTAAATGAGTGTGGAGTAGGTAGGTGGGAACGTGGGATTGGAATTTCGATACTTTTGCATGCACATGAACTTGACTCCTCTTCAATTTTTCCCTTTCTTCTTTCACTTCAAATTCACGTTTTTTTCACTTCTTTCACCAATTGTCTTCATTTCTACTTATGTTAAAGGAGAAGATTGGTTGAAATAGAGGCATAAATGGGAATTTTCAAAGCTATCGATTGTCCTCCTTTTTGTTTTTCTTTGTCTAGGGAACCTTTTTTTCTTTATCTATCTCTAACTATACAATGGAGTTCCAAAATTAAGTTTTACCAATTTCTTGGTTATCGAAATAAAAGCCTTCTCCATTTAAATCTTGCACTTTACCTCCAAACAAAGTTGTGACTAACCGATATAGAATAAATCAATTTCGCACTTGATCCTAAACGAAAAAGATGGGAAAAAGTATAAATTTGTGTTTGGGAGCCAAAAGCGATATTGTAAGAGAGAAAGTTACATGTGAAAACGGCCTTCAAATAATGTAAGTTATCTTCTTATGCCTCCGACAAGTTTTGTGGATAATCGTCCCGTTCAAGCTTTCGACGTTGTTGACCACTATTACAACCATCTCTCTATTCAAGCTTATGTCGCTTCATGTTGGAACTCACTTAAAGTAGTGTCACCGGGATTTTTTTTGGTGGATTCCCGTTATGATAAACACCAGATAATAGAAGTATTGACTTCGTAAATTTGAATACAATAACGTAATGTACTCATACATGTTAAATGTTTTATGGATGAATGAGAAATAAAGGTCCAAAGTTGGGCATATAATATATACTCATTGGATAAAATAAGAGGATATAGAATATCTCACATCAATAGTGGAAAAACTAATGTTATTTGATAGGTTAATAACCCACCCACAAGTATAACAAGATCGATCGTACATCGTAGTATCGAGTTTTGAATCATGGGGACTACGACTGACTTGGATGCAACGATAGACAATCACACTAAGCCAAAGAGAGAAAAAAAATAGTAAGAGAAGAAATACCGGTTTACAAATTTGGATTTTGGCTATCAAAAGACAAAGTAACAAGGGAACAATGATCAAGAAAGAAATGAAAGACAAAGCGATCTAAGGAATAAGTATCACCACTATAATAAATCAAGATATAACCAAGTATATGAATGTTATGAACACCAATCAACATATATGTAAGTAACTATCAAAGGTATAAAGAGTGTGCTCAACCAAACCTAGAGACGCTCTTGCATTTGCAAAGGGTAAAAGTCAAACCCATTAAGGATATAGAGAGCAAGAAGAAGACCGAAACAACCACGCTCTCACAGAAAAGCTAGAAAGGTATAAAACCGGTAAAACTATGAGCGTAAGGATCCTCAAGGTATAGACAAACGTCTTTCCACAAACCATATTCAATCTAGAAATGTCCAATAGAATTAGCACATTCTCGCAGAAAACTGATCTATTTTTATTCTCAAGGTAAACAGTGTTTCTCAACATATGCTAACAAAGGGGTATGAATAAGCTCACTAAGGTAAAACACAAACAGCTGATTTTCGTTCAATAATATACATAATAATAAATCAATCCATTATAGGGTTCAACTAACCCTTAATGATAGATACAAATAAAAGACATAAATCCAAAATGAATAAAACGAAAGGAAAACTTGCATAAAACTATTCAATGTATCTAACAAGACAAACAAATCAATAATAAAAAATGAAGTTCAAGCAAAATCACCTCAAAAGTCTTGTCGATGAATCCGAGCAGAAAAAGGAAAACAAACGGATGTCTTAAATCACTTGAAATAATCTGTTTCGGAAACTGACTTTCCTTATGAAGTAGGTTTTGGAATTTTGACAAATATGGTCTTTAACCTTGCTTGGTTGGAATGACTAAAGTCGTTTCTCAAGTGTGGCCTTAATGATTGTTCTGGAAGATGTCGTAGTCATATGTTCTTGTTGATCGTGTTTGATCGTGGTGATGTTCGAGGTCTCCAAAGATCTTCCATCTAGGCGGGGGACGTTGTGGGATCCACATTTCCGCAGAAGGTATGCCTTCCCCATAAGAGGTTTCTATTATCCTGCTTCCGGACGGCGAGACGCTGCATAAGTCTAGTTGTCCGTGTTCTCTCCATGTTTTTGTCATTCTTAAGTGTTCCTTGCCTTCTCATGTAGTTTGTATGTTTCGGCTTTTTGTTCTTGTTGATCGACCTTTTAAGCCTTTTTCTTGTGGTGTTTATTGTGTTCTTTCATATTGGTCTGGTTATTTGCATGATGATTTGATTGTTTGTTGTTAATCGGCCTCTCGACACACCAATTATGTTTGGTATTGTTGAGCTTCTTACTTTATTGATAAAAAAAATATAATCACAAAAGAAAAAAAACACCAAAAAAAATATATCCAGTTAACAAAAATATAACTACACCTTTGGCACATTGGTGAAAAGTTACTACCTACCACTAATTAGCACCAATTTTATAAATCTCAACAAAATTGCCTCTTCCTTTGGTTAATATTTTTTTTCCAAATGTATTTGTAACTAGTCTTATTATCGTACCTTGTACGAGTTCTCTATTTTAAACAATTTATTATATTTAAAAAAAACAGAACTAAAGTTTATGTATTTTTATTTTATAAATACTCGGATATATATAAAAGTGTAAGATGTAATATGTAATTTGATTAAAAGTTTTATTACAACGAAATTAAAATCTAATCTAGTTTAATAGAATGGATTCTCAAGAGGGTGTGTCGGGTCTTATATGGTAATGTTGTGTCTCTTAGGTCTTCAGACGTAGTTTTTAGGAGGATTAATTTTGTTATCTAGAAAGGGTAGCGGCGCAATTTGTTGCCCGTCTACCTTCTAACTCGATGTAAATTTTTGCATCGAAAGTTAACTATTATGCTACTATTAACTGGATCAGCAAACATTGTAAGCTGTAATTAAATTTTAGATTTTCTTTAATATTTAATAGAAGTTGTTTAATTTATTTACTATAAATAAAATGAGATTATAATGGAAGTAAAATATAAATTAAAAATAAGTTGCTATTAAAATAAAAATAATATATTTCTTGAACAAAAGTTATATCTGATTTAAATAAAAATTATTTTATTCTAATAAAAATGAAAGTAAAATATAATCTAAATATATTTTTTTTTATTTGTTAAATTTATACTAATAAAACTTACTAGTTTATTGCTCCCGGCAAGAATCATAAAAATTATGTATAAGGCCTAAGAGCACGAAAAACAGTTAAACAACCATGTTTAATCTATTTACTAAAAATAAAATGAGATTACATGTCTAAGAAGCAATCACATTTGGTAAGTACACATTTGGCTTTACTCAAACATTTGCTATCCATATGATCGAAATACTATTTGATGATCTCAAAGGATAAATAGCGGTTTAAATCTGAAACACTAGAAGCAACATGCTACACATAAACTGCCTAAAAATTCAAGATAAGCGACTAAAATCTCATTGAAATAGACTCAGAACTTGTGATTAACTTGATTAAACGACCGATCTCACCCATCATTTTTTTCATATTCTGGTGGGAAGGTGTCAAGGCTTCATTCGTAACGATTAGAATATCCAATTTCGACATATTTACGGAAAAGCGAACACGAGAACACATTTTCTCGCTTTTTTAGTAAGTCGCTTCATATGCTTTTATTTTACTTTCAGGTTACCATGTTTTTAAGGATCCGCTTAGAAATTATTTTTTTGCTTAAAATCTTGGCCCAATCAAAATCTTGGCCCAAATCCAATCAAAACCCCGTCTTTCCTTAAAACCCTCTTTTCGGATTTTCCCGGACGAATCCTTCACCGTCGCCGCGCAGCCACCGCCGATTACCGGCTTAAAAAAGAGAAGCAGAACAGAGGGTCGAAAAGATGAACAAGAAGAAGATATTTAAGCTCGCAAAAGGTTTCAGAGGGAGGGCGAAGAACTGTATAAGGATTGCAAGAGAGAGAGTGGAGAAGGCTTTGCAATATTCTTACAGAGATCGCCGCACCAAGAAGCGTGACATGCGCGGACTCTGGATTGAGCGCATCAACGCCGGCACTCGCCAACACGGCGTAATTCTCCTATCTTCTCTTTCTCGCATTTTGTTTCAATCATTTTCTCCCTTGCTCCATTTCGATTGATTGAGTTCTGTGATTTACTAGAAATTTCAATTATTTCATTTCGGTGCTTTATTTGCAGTGAGTAAATGTGTTTCCTGTTACCAGTGTTTGATCTGCTCTTTCCTGGTTATCGAAGTTAGGTTTTGTTTGCAATCGGTGGAGCTAGGAATTCGAATGACAACCATTGCTCGTTATAGATCCTCACAAGTTATCCAGCTATGCTCATCTTTTATCAATTGCCTTCCATTCGTTCTTTCCTATTTGACAAGGTCAATACTGTATTGGAGTGTTAGAGCGATCTAATTTCTGATCATGGATATATTGTTCACAGCCACTTTGGCATTGGCAAACTCCAGTAGTCGAGACAACACTCTCTGTGCGATGAGTAAAACTTGCATCCCTTAGATCATCTAATAAAAAAACTCCTGTACAGTAAGGAATTAAGCAATTTGCAGCAATTGACTTCAATTCGTCCTTTCCTTTTTGACAAGATCAATACTGTATTGCAGTGTTAAAGTGATCTAATTTCTGATCATGGACATATAGTTCACAGTCACTTTGGTGTACTCTAGACAAGAGACAGAACTCTCTGTGGTAGTAGAACTTGCAGCCCTTAGATCATCTAACAAAAAAACTCCTCTACAGTGAGAAATGAAGCAATTTGCAGCAATCGACTTCAGTTCGTCCTTTCCTTTTTTGACAAGGTCAATACTGTATTGCAGTGATAAAGTGATCTGATTTCTGATCATGGATATATAGTTCAGTCACTTTGGCATTGGCATATTCAGCAGTCAAGACAGCACTCTAATAGTAGGACTTGCAGTCCTTAGATCATCTAACTAAACCCTGCTGTACAGTGAGAAATGAAGTAATTTGCAGCATGATTAATACTCTCAGTTTCATGTAAATTAGGGCATCCCTCTGAGCATGCAGTGATTTGGAGGGAATCATGTTTCTCATCTTGAGGCACATCTGGTTAGGCTAAAACCCTAGTTGAGTTGAACTTGTAAAAACAATTCATAAATATGAGCTCGGTGGTGTTTATTTGCACTTGTTTTGATCTTGTGTTATATGTAAATCGTGCTCAGGTGAATTATAGTACCTTCATACACGGTTTGATGAAGGAGAACGTGCAGCTGAACAGGAAGGTTCTGTCGGAGATATCTATGCATGAACCCTACAGCTTCAAGGCTCTTGTGGACGTATCACGCACGTCATTCCCAGGAAACAGGAACGTAGATGCTGCTTCCAAGAAGGTTGGCCTTGCAGTGGTGTTGTAGCTGTCATATGCTGCCCAAGTTCATCTTGCCATGTTAATGTCTGTGGTTTGATCCTGACTTCTGTAGTTTGTTGTCTAGATCACTGAATTTATGATCTTCAAATGTGAAGAATCAACTTCTATATTGCACTGCAACTAGTTTCTGCCCATCTATTTCTTTCTTCTTGTCTATGGTCGTGATTGCATGCCCATCATGTTGTTTTCCTTTTCTTTCTTTATTTTTAATTTTTCTTTTTTTTTCTTTTTGCCGTGCAAAAACTGCCTCAAACTCAATAGTAAATCTGTAATGGCTCGTCAGGTTTTTAATCATGGAATCGGAAATGGAACCAAGCATGAACACTTTTTCTTGAAGATTTCGCTGCTTCCGAATCTACTTGTTGTACTTTTGTGTTTACTTTGATGTTTCTTTTCTTCTCTCATCATAACGGTTTGTCCATCTTTCGACCTTTCGATTCATTAGACGGTGTATTGTCTAGTGCATCGAATTGCTTTCCTCTATAAAAAAAATGTATCAAACGATGTGATTTTGAAACACAAAGTCCAAGCAAAGAGAAATGTGGGATGAAACTAGACAACCAAAGAGAGGAGAAGGGCACAAGAAAGCTCATAGGGAAGCTCATAGGACCACCGGTGAAAACAAAAAGTCCAAGCAAAGAGAAATGTGGGATCAAAAACCCGTTCACCAAGACGCGTAAAGTGTATCCACCCAAACGAATACAAAGAGCGAAACAAAATCCCAATTACATGGTAATTTAAAAGATACCAAAGATTAAGAGCGAAACAAAATTCCAATTACATGGTAATTTAAAAGATACCAAAGATTAAGGGTGGAAAATTATTGAATTGGTTTTGGATCCAAAAAATGATCCTCTACTTTTAAGTATCATGCAATGGCAATGGGTATTAGAGAAATCCTTTTTATTTTTTACTTATAAATCTTCCTCCTACATATCAAAAAATATATGGTTTTTTTTTAACATTATGTCATTATGTGTAGGAAAACACCTACTATCTTTTCTTATGAGCAACAAGGATTTGGTCCCTACATTGAGCAACTGAATTCATAAACAATTAACAAACACACGGCGGATCCGAAAACTGACACGGTTTTAGAACCGTAATTGTGGTTGAAAACTCACGGTCATGGTTTCCGGAACCGTAACGGTCACGGAATCCGTAACCGTGACAATTTTCTTTATAAATTCTACCAAAACAGAGGGATAAAAAAACGACGGTCGTCGTGATTGTGTCAAGAATTTCTTTTGTTTGCCTTAATTCAGTACACGCCTGTCACAAATTCCGAATCTGTTGTGCGTTTAGTAATTCTATCGTCATTTAAAATCGCTCTTGAGAAACAATGGAGAAGAGATAAACCAAATTTGACAAAGTTCCATTTAGATGTCTACGATGATTTGGAATTCTAAACGAAAACATATGGGTTTCGGAATTTGTTTAACTTAAGAGTTATTGTTATAATAATAATAATAATAATAATAATAATAATAATAAAAAAAAAAAAAATATTATTATTATTATTATTTAGTTTTCCAATCTATAGGTGCTAGTAAAATTACATTGACGATGTCAGATTTGCTGTTTTAGAACCGAAACGGTTTCCCCAGATCTGTGACGGACTTCATCGCAACTTGATTAATCAACCATGATGATATTGGAAGGTTATCCTTTTTTTTTTGTTACTAAATAACAGGAGGAACTTCCGGCTAATGCTAAACAAAAACATCAACCATCATATTGAAAAGAATGGGGTACTAGTGCCTGTTCTGTATCGCTTATACAAGCTAAGCCTCTCTATTTTTCTAATTAATTTTGATTCTAAAAAGGCATAATGAAAGGGGTATAAGAGGAATTTCAAATAAAAACCTATAAAACCACCCTTAATCGCAGTTAGGGTTTACTCGCAGCCAAAATCGCAGTTAGGGTTTCTTCATCTTTTTCGTCTCGCCTACGAACTCGCAACCACTAGAAACCCTCGTTGGATTTGGAGAAGAAGGCCATTGGGAAGAAACCCTTATCAGATATGGAGAAGAAGGCCACTAGGAACTCGCAACCGCAATAATTCCTTCGTCCGCCGAGTCATCGCCGGAGGCCATGAAGTATGCAGGTTTGGATCTTGAATCTTCTTTCGCTATCTTATTGCTTGTTGTTGTGTTCGATTTGATGTTTCCGGGTTCATTTTCACCGGTTGACGAAGCGCAAAAACTACAAATACGGAGGTGGAGGTAGCGGTAGCAGTGGCGTAGCTGGGAGGAGGATGGAGGGGGGCACTGCCCCTGCTGAATGTATATAATTTTAGTAGGTGGAGTATAAGACACAAAGTCACACTGGCTCAATTGGTTATATTACAGGGAAAGGTAACCTGTATATCCAGAGGTTGGGGGTTCGACTCCCTCTAGTAGCATTCACCTCTCTATTTTCATTTATTTTTTCAAATGATGCACTAAGTAGGCTTTTCCAGCTTTACTATTAGCTTAAGGAAAATATTTTACGCAAAAAAAACTTATAACATAAAATTGTTTTATCATTTTTTTCAATTTATCATAATTTTTTTAATACATATCAGTTTTACTCGTTGATTTTAATATAATATTTGAGATAAAATATAAAAAAACCTTAAATATTTGCCCCCCCTTAACAAAACGCTCTGGCTCCGCCACTGAGCGGTAGTCCAGGCGGCGGCGAGTTAGACACTACTCCCTTCTTTGAATGGACACGAGTTTGCGCTTGCTTTATCTAGTAGAATAAGAGTAGATACATTCGGGATTTTCGAGGTTGAGGTGCATACTCATCAAGGTGCCATATTTGTGAAGGGTTTGAAGAATGTGTTAACCTCATTGTGTCTCGATCCACAAGCCCCACCGGCCTCCATCACATTAGTATTCTATTCATCTGGGGTCGGCATTGGTGGTTGAAAAGTCAATCAACCATATTTGTCTTTGGTTGATCGACTTAGTTCAAGATCATGGGAGGATAGAGTCTTATGCATGGGATACCGGCATATTGGATTACCTATACATGTTGATGTCTATAAACTCTCAGTTTGTTTTTTTACATTTCAGTAAGAATTACACTTATGAACTCTAGTTTACTTGTACAAGATGCTCATATACACTTCACGACATAACGTGAAGATTATTAGTAGTTGCACAACTTTTTTATTGGGTGTTGTGAATAAACTCTAAGTTTGATCTTTCTATTAACAACTAACATCCTGCATGTGTTTTGTAATTATAGTATTGAATCTACGCACATTTCTCATCACTAGGGTGTGCAGTGACGGAGGATCCCGGTTTACACGGATCTCTTCTTTGGGTTGTGACACTGTTTGTCCCGAAGACGCCGACATAGAGTATGTAGAGGTTGAGGCTCCTCGGTGCGCATATCGATGAGATGAGAGACAAGGACGTCAAGTTCATGTCGTATAAGGACCAACAATTGAATTTTAAGGGTGAGTTTAGAGTGTCCATATATAGAGGCAAGATCTAGATCCGATATGGTCGAGCCCTATATGTTAGATAGGGTTCTTTGACAATTTGGGTTCGTACAACCTATCCATCAGTCACGAATTACCCCTTATTTAGAGACACATCCATTTAGTGGCCTGCCAGCCAGGGTTCGAAACCCACTATCTACAATATTTATATTTTTGACCTTGTGTAAATGATTGACCTTGGGTAACTCGTTTGGGATTGGGCGTGTGTAACTCGTTTGAGATGGGGTTTGTGTAACTCGTTTGAGATTGGACTTGGGTAAATCGATTGAGCTTGGACCGTGTAAATCGAGATTTACCAAATAAATCTTTATGTTCTTCACATCAGTGAAGCAAACAATGAAATTGAACAGGCAACTTGATCAAATGATCAATCTTTTCCCTCTACGCTCTTCCTCTGCTTAGCAATCGAACAGGCAACTCCCATCTTTCCTCCTCCTTCGGTTGAAATCCACAATCTAATTGCAATTTGATCGAAAAAAATTTCAATCGCCGAGAGATTGAGCAAGACTAGTTGTGATCTTGGCAAATCTCTTCGAAATCTTTTTATTTGAAACAAAAGATATGAAATTTTGACGACCACCCAAAAACGCAGCATGAAGAAGACTGAGCTCCAATCTCCTCCAGGAGAACAACACGCCCGAAAGAAATCGATTTTGTAACTCCACTGCTACTGTAATAATCATCATTACACTTGATTTTGCTTTGATTGTTAATCTGCGAAGACAAGGTGTTCGACGAAATGCCTGAGTGAGAATTCAACGAGCTGGCTATTGTTGGGTCGTGTTCTTGCACGAGTAGCAGCTTTCTAGCTCGTGAATTCATTGAAATTTTGATTTAGATCGAGAATTCAGGAGTTTGGAAGAAGAATTTGAAGGAAAATAGGGGGTTTGAGTTTGTGGGTTTCAGATGAGATTATTAATGAGCATCCATGGAAGAAGGGGACATAAGTCGGCATGTGGACCCTGATGCCATATCACTCTGGAGCTTACGTGAATGGAGATGAAGAGACGCCAAATTTGACCGGAATGTGCTGAAACAGAGACGCTAAATTTGGTTAGCTTTGAACAGCGTGAAGTTATTGAAGTAGATTAGCTCTGGACAGCATGAAGTTACTGAAGTAAGGAGGAGGAGAGTGCTCACTTTTGTTGCGTGTTACTACGATCAAATTGAAGGTCTTGGATAGAATTTGAGGTAGTGCCCGCCAAGTGTTTGTTACAATGCTACAATGAATAAGTTTTGTTGTTATATGAAGGTGAGGTGAGGTTTCAAATGTCGATGGAGGGCAATGGTTTTCTTCATTGTCCGCTTAGATCTTTTCACGGGTGTGGAGATGGTAGGGAGGAAAGTATAGGTTTCTCTTGTTTGATTAGTCATCTGAAAGACAACACCTCGGTGTAGTTGAATGCAAGAATGAGGTTCGAGGCATTCTTGAGTGTGACTTGGATGTCTTTGTGGCTTTTATGGAGGTGTTGACGGTTCTCAGGATGTGGTTGTGTGGCCGATGTATGTCTCTTCATGCTCTGAGTCGTGAATGTCGTCACCCTGATGGTTCTGTTCTTGCTTTTGGTGAAGATGGTGGATACATTGTTGGTATCTCGAGGCCGGTTATGGGAATCTCAGAGCCGATTGTTGGAGATCTGGTTGTGGATGATGGCAGGGGTATGGTGTTTGACGCAGATCTTTTGGAGAGGGTTATGCGTGTTCCTATTTCTACGGTGAAAAGCATTCCTCATAGTTGCCGTCTTAGTTTCTCTCAAGCGTTGTTGGGCGCTCTTCTGAAGGTTGTTGCTGAGCCGGGATGTGTAGCTGCTTGGGTTATGTTGTTTTTGCTCCCTCGGTGTACGTTGCAGGTGTTCAGGCCTATGAACAGGCGAGATAAAAGATCGGGAAGGATACAACATCAACGGATTTTACAGACCTTGTCTACTTGGGGAGAGGCTGAGGGTGCTTCGAGTCTTGTGCAGGCGTTGTTAGACGGTTCTGATCATATGCCTTTTGTGAGGGTGGTTTGTGACTCGGGTGATGGAGCTGATCTAGCCAAGAACCCTAATATCAAGCAATGCCTACGTAAGGTTTCAGATGGACATTTTACAGCTGTTGTTAAGGTTTTGTGTTCTTCTGGAGTTGCTCCTTATAGCGATGAGACTTTGAGGGTGTTAGAGGCTAAGCACCCATACAAACTTCCTCCTTCTAAGCCTTGCACTACCTTTCTTGAACCACCCTCTTGTTGTTGATGTCGATTTGACTTTTAAATGCATTAAGTCCTTTCCCAAGGGTACTTCATGTGGTAGAGACGGCTTGAGGGCACAACACATCTTAGATGCCATGTGTGGGGAGGGTTCTGCGGTGGCCACGAGTCTTTTGAGAGCGATTACCTCAGTGGTTAATTTGTGGTTGGGAGGTAGGTGTCCGTTGAGTTTAGCTGAGTTTGTGGCTTCAGCTCCTCTTACACCATTGCTGAAGCCTGACAATGGGGTCCGACCCATTGCAGTGAGTACTGTATGGAGACGGTTGGTGTCTAAAGTAGCCATGAAGGGAGTGTGTAAAGATATGAGAGAATATCTTGGAGATTTTCAGTTTGGAGTCGGTGTTTCAGGTGGTGCAGAGGCTATTTTGCACAGTGTTAATAGGCTTTTGAGCGAGTGCTATGACGACGGTTCCTTGGCTATGCTGACAGTGGATTTTTCTAATGCCTTCAACCTAGTTGACAAGTCTGTTTTGCTTAGGGAGGTTAGAGAGAGATCTCCATCTATCTCTTTATGAGTTGAGTTCTTATATGGTCATGCTGCTCGGTTATACCTTGGAGATGGATGCATATGGTCGGCTACTGGTGTGCAACAAGGGGACCCTCTGGGGACACTCATTTTTTCTCTTGTCATGCACCCGCTTCTGCATAGGATCAGGGATAGTTGTAAGCCTCTCCTTCAAGCTTGGTATCTAGATGATGGTACGATTATTGGTCGGTCTGCGGAGGTGGCTAGAGCTCTTGACATCATTCGACAGTTTGGTCCGGGTTTAGGGCTCGAGTTGAATGTTCGCAAAACTGAGCTCTTTTGGCCTTCGTGTGATGGGTCAAAACTTATAGATGGACTATTCCCACAAGACATTGCAAGGCCGGCGATGGGAGTTAAGTTGTTGGGAGGGGCAGTGAGTAGAGACGTGGGGTTTATTAGAGAGCTTGTCATGAAGAGAGCGGTCAAGGCAGTTGAGTTGATGCATCTTCTTCCACAGTTGAGGGACCCGCAGAGTGAGCTTCTCCTACTTCGTTCTTGTATGGGTGTTTCTAAGATGTATTTTGGCTTGAGGACATGTCATCAAGAGCATTGGGAGAGTGCAACAACTTATTTTGATGATGGACTTCGTGGAGCGGTAGAGGATATTGTGGTGTGTGGGAGCCCTGTCTTTGGGGATCTTCAGTGGAGGCTTGCTTCTTTGCCCCTTCGGTTTGGGGGTCTTGGGATTTACTCGGCTATGGAGGCTTCCTCTTTTGCTTTTGTGGCCTCCAGGGCCCAATCTTGGGACCTTCAGGACCACATTTTGTGGGACAGTGGAGTTGTGGATATAGGCTTTGAGTTTTGTGGAGCCTTGGGCAATCTTCAGGATTCTATTCCTGAATTCGATCTTTCGGTTTTTACTGTCAAGAACACCGTCCCCCGTAAAGCCCAACAAGTTTTGGCGGGTGCTCTTTTCTGTAAGATTGTTCAAGAGATGGAAGTTGCCTTCAATTTGACCTCGAGACAGAAAGCGGTTTTTAAGTGCCTTCAATCAGCGCATAACCAAGATTTTCTTCTTGCCATTCCCATTGATGGGCTTGGACAGTGTATGTCCCCGGTTGAGTATCGCTCGGTCCTTAAGTATCGTCTGATGATTCAACTTTATCCGGTTGATGGGACTTGTCCTATGCCCAACTGTCGTAAGCCTTTAGATATTTTTGGGGAGCATGTTGTTCATTGTAAAGAGCTTCCTGGTTTCAAATATAGACATGATCTTGTCCGTGATGTTTTATGCGATGTGTTTAGGAGAGCGGGGGTTTCGGTTAAGAAGGAGACATCTGTGACCTTCTTGACTGATCCACGTGAGGAAAGATCTACGTTGAGGCCGGCGGACGTCTTAGTGTTTGGATGGATGAGTGGAAAACATGCTTGTATTGATGTGACGGGGGTTTCCCTACTGGTTGGTTTAGGCAATGGGCCTTTTGTGGTGGGTAAGGCGGCGCTTAATGCAGCTTATGCTAAGGTGGCTAAACATGAGAGGGCTTGTGTCGAAAATCAACACGTGTTTCTTCCGTTTGCTTTTGACACTTTTGGTTTTCTTGCGCCCGATGCTGTTGAGGTTCTTAAGAGGGCGCAACGGGTCTTACACGGTAACGTTATGTCTCCTAGGTCATCAAATGTTGTTTTTAGGAGAATCGGTTTTGCAATTCAGAAAGGGTTGGCGGCGCAGCTGGTTGCCCGTCTGCCCTCTAACTCGATGTAATTAATTTTTAAATCCGGAGAGTTGAAAGACACAAAAAAATACGTATAATTAAATTAAAATATGTTATGTATAATTAAATTAAAACACAAATACGTATAATTAACTTAAAATATAACATTTTTACATTACCTATTATTAAATTTAGATGTAACATTTTTATGTTATGTAGTTAAATTAAAAATTGAACCAAAGTAAATGACGCATATCTAATACGCAGTCGCACCATGCGTCATCAGATCTTATACTTACGTGTAGTGCGATGTTATATGATGCGTGCAATCTCAATGCATGTCATAAATCCACCTTTTAGTATTTAGCAACACCTATTTTTAAAAGGATTTTAAATAATTAACCTTTTTAAAAACTAACCCTTTATTTTCTTAAGTTCCCTTAATTTTCAAGAAAAAGGAAATTTTGATTGAAAAACAGTCAAAGACTTTTACTTTCTAGTAAGGCCCTGTTTAGTTGCTACAGATTTTAGGTTTTTTTTAGATTTTTAGTGGTCCTTACAATTTAGTAACTTTGTTTAGTTGTAGGTTTTAAAATTATATTAGAGTTTTGAAATAGATATGAGGAGGCTTTTTAAAGCTGATTTTGAAACCTAAAAATTGAAATTTTATGAGAGTTTAGAATTTGGATCAACATCTCAGACTTTTATGCCCTTATTTCTATCCTTCTTCTTTCATCGATTCATAGTTTCGTCTTCTTCCTCCTCCTCTCCTCTTCCCCATGCCTGTGTTCTTTCTCCTTCTACCAGTCAACAAAACCCAGTTTTTTAAGAAATTGTTACAAAAAGTTGAGAGATTTGTTAGTCTCGTGAAATTCTCCTTTCGATTTGGCCGAAAATTAGAAGCGGAGGCTAGTGAAGAAGAAGCGGCTTGAATAAACAGAAAATAGAAGCTCTCATCGATGATGCAAATATCATAAGAAAAGAAGAAGCATCCACATCTAAACCCAAAGTTCGGATTCCGATCGGTTGTTTGTGTTCTTCGGGTTCACGGCGCAAATGGTGGGGTTCTGCAGCTTTTATATTAGGAAGAATGAGCAAAGAAGAAGCATCCAACTATAAACCCTAACTTCAGATCTCGACCGGCTATTCGTGTTACCAACCCAAATGGATTCAGCTCTTTTGTATCAAGGATGCACAAAGAAGAAGCATCCTTCAATATCTCATTCTCGATTCTTTTCGAACTCTCCTTATTGCCTAATGTCCCTAATCTGAACGGTTTCGAAAACCTAAATCAAAAGAAATTATTTTTGATCTAGCTTAGAAACACCTAAATCGTAAGGAGGAGAAGTGATGAATGATTATGAGGTGGAAGAGATGAAGTCAAATTGATGATTGAATGACTGTGAGATGGAAGAGATGAACCCAGTTGATGAATGTAAGATGTGTATTGAGATGCACTGAGATGGAAGAATGGCGATATTTTAATCTTATTTTTGTTTTTGTTTTGATTTTATTGTTGTAGGGGTATTTAAGTAATTTATTATTTTGGAATCCTATAAATCTCATTATACTAAACATATTATAAGTTTAACTACAGTGTTTTTCTACGAAACTCGAATACGAAAAAATCTGCTCATAAATCACAACCATAAACCACGACTACGACCACTAACCACAAATCTTATTTTACTAAACAGGACCTTAGTAGTAACCTTTTCAGTCTCCACCCAGTCCATCGTAGTTCATAGTTCCTGGCTGTCTCTCTCTGCCGCCGCCGGGCTACGAAAGCTCATCGTTAAACATTAAACATCAAACATCAAACATATCTTGACCATAAAGCAGTGCCGTCAAGCTTATACAACAGTTCGACTAATAGTAGTTGATACATGAAGATAAATCATGTAGGAGTATCCGAATATGTAAGCATCGGCAGCCAATCGCAGGTGCTGGTCTGAGAATTTCCAGGTAAATATGCTTTCACTTAACCGTTTCAAGTCGTTGCGTTGGAGGAATTTCAACTGTTGTTACCTATCAAACCAGGGTATTGATAGATCAGATAATTTATGCGATAACCAATGGAATTGCAATGGCGATAACCAGTTGTTTGATAATGGAATTGAAGATTTAAGGCCTAATTCCCGTGTCCAGCGGCTACCTAGGACAGGAATCTCTAACATTGGAATTGGGTTTGATCGGAAAAAGCAGATAGGTTATGATGAGAATTGTGATTCTGGTAGTGAAGAGGATTCCGATGTCGAGGAAGCTAGTGAAGATGACGATTTTAGGGTTCTTGATTCATGTAATAGAGGAACTGAAAGAATTGAATTTGCTAATAGCTATGAAATAGATGAGAGTGAATTTATGCATCCTTTGGTGAGGGAAGCTTGCAGATTGATTGACCTTAGATGGAGATGGGACCCAAAGCTTGAAGGGGAATTGAAAAATACACTAAGAAGGCTTAAGCCTCGTCAAGTCTGTGCAGTATTGCATTTACAAGCAGACGAAAGGGTTGCCTTGGACTTCTTTATATGGGCCCATAGGCAATGGAGGTATTGCCACGACCCTATTGTGTATTATGCAATGCTTCAGGTTCTTAGTAAGACTAAGTTATGCCAGGGTGCCAGGAGGATCCTCCGGATGATGCGCAAGAGGGGTATTCCTCGTAGTCCTGATGCTTTTGGGTATCTTATGATCTCTTATAGTAGAGCTGGTCACCTAAGGAATGCAATGCGGGTTCTTAACATGATGCAAAGATCTGGGGTTCCCCCAAACTTGTCTATATGTAATACAATGATTTATGTTTTGGTAAAGGGTAATAAATTGGACAAGGCATTGAAGTTCTTAGAAAGGATGCAAATTGTTGGCATTTCACCCACTGTTGTAACATATAACTGTTTGATAAAAGGCTATTGTGATGTACATCGTGTTGAAGATGCTATCGGATTGATTGAAGACATGCCAGCAAAAGGCTGTCCGCCTGATAAAGTAAGTTATTATACTGTATTAGCTTTTTTTTGCAAGGAGAAGAGAATAGAAGATGTGCGAAAGTTGTTGGAGAAAATGGTGAGTGAGAGTAGCTTGGTCCCGGATATGGTTACTTACAGCACTATCATTCATATGCTTTCCAAGCATGGGTATGGTGATGAAGCTTCTGAGTTTTTAAGAGAAGCGGAACAAAAAGGGTTTCGAGTTGACAAAGTTGGGTACAGTGCTGTAATTACTGCATTCTGCCATGATGGGAGAATGGAAAAGGCAAAGGAATTGGTTAGTGAAATGTTTGAAAAGGGATGCAACCCTGATGTGGTAACATATACTACGATAATAGATGGATTTTGTCGGATAGGTAAGATTGATCAAGCCAAGAAGATGCTGCAGCAAATGTATAAGCATGGTTGTAAACCAAACACTGTCTCCTATACAGCTCTGCTAAACGGTCTTTGTCAAAGCGGAAACACATCTGAAGCAAAGGAAATGATGAGCATGAGCGAGGAGGAATGGTGGACCCCGAATGCCATCACGTACAGTGTTTTAATGCACGGGTTTCGTAAGGAAGGAAAACTTCTTGACGCGTGTAATATTGTTAGAGAGATGCTAGCTAAGGGTTTTTTCCCAACACCGGTTGAAATTAATATGCTAATTCATTCTCTCTGTAAAGAAGGGAAAACAGATGAGGCAAGGAGGTTCATGCAAGAGTGTCTGAGCAAAGGATGTGCTGTTAATGTGGTGAATTTTACCACTGTCATTCATGGTTTTTGTCAAAAGGATGATATAAAGGCTGCTCTTTCACTGCTAGACGACATGTATTTAGTAGACAAGCACCCTGATGTTTTCACATATACAATGTTGGTTGATGCATTGGCAAGAAATGATAATATTGAAGAGGCAAGCGAACTTACTATGAAGATGCTTAAGAAAGGTATACTTCCAACTCCTGTTACTTATCGAACTGTTATCCATAGATATTGTCAGAAAGGTAGGACAGAAGATCTGTTGAAGTTGTTAGACAAGATGCTTTCAAGACAACCTTATAAGAATGCTTATAATCAGGCTATTGAAAAGCTGTGTAAATTTGGGTATATTGATGATGCGTATAAACTTTTGGGAGAAGTCTTGAAGACTGCTTCAACAACTGATGCCCGTACATGTTATGTGTTAATGGAAAGTTCTCTGAAGAAAGAGAATCATGTTTTGTCATATAAGGTAGCATGCCGAATGTTTAGACGAAATCTGGCTCCTGATTGGAAGCTATGTGAAAAGTTATGCGAGAGATTAATGTCAGAAGGGAAAGTGAAGGAGGCTGATAATCTTATGTTGCGGTTTGTGGAGCGTGGACATATTTCACCTTCCATTTCTGCAATACCTTGAATGTTAACTGTAAATTTATTTTACAGAAACAACATAGTCTTCATCAAAAGGTCAGTTTTTTTTTGATAGAATTGCATGTCAAATGTCATGTTCATATTGTGAGTTTTCTAGCTATCTTTTGTATGCACTTTCAATTTTTTTGTGATCTCAGTTAACTTTGCTCATCTTCTCTGACTAACTAAGTATTAGTGTTACCATATTTGGAGATTTGCTCATCTTCTCTGCATTAAAATATGTATTATATTTTTCAAATTATACATGAATTTGATCCAGAAAATTTTGTCAGAATATTCTGAATTCCACATACAGTGACTTTTTATATCTGAATATTTTGCCAAAGTTGTCTTCTATGCTCATTACTTGAATTTTTGCCCCTGCGTTGTAATTTGTTGTTGAAAACCATGGAGAGATTCATGGGAAGGAAATAGTTGACAGCAATAATAAAAATGTGCATTCAGAAGACAAATATAGATGAAGTTAGAAACTCGTGAAAGAAGTTATTTAATTTGAAAATTCATTCTATCCTGAATCATCAGTTATTGTTGGTGATAATGATACAACCGTAATGAGATTAAAGTCTGTTTGACATATCTTTTCCTTTACACAAGTGTTGATAAACTCAGATTCAGGGGATTTATATGCCTTGCTGTTGTCTAAATCTTGTCTCCTGATGTCTGTTCTGAAAAGTCAGTGTTGTTAATAATATAGTTTATTCTCTGTTAATGATTTAAAACAGCTCAGAAGGAGATGTTAATTCGAGAAGCAAATCAAACAAGTGACTTTTTTAGCTGCTAGAGATATTAATAAGAAGCAGATTAGTCTTATCCCAGATATATAAAATAATCTATTCAGGTGTTCCAAAAAAGTAATAAACTGAATCTCCATGATATGATTCAACCCATTCGTGTAGAGTTGATATGCAACTAAAGAAATAGCTGAAAAGCATAGATTAATGGTATGGACGATGAGGCTTGATTAAAGAAGAGTTAAATGAACATCCTTACTGCTGTGTTGATACAGTGACATTGTGGTACTTGCTGCCATTTTGTCAATCATATGCCGTTTTGTGTAATATATGGATTTTCGTGTTCTTTTTTGAAAACATCCTCTATTAGGCATATATTTTATGAATTTATTTGTATTGTAACGTAGGGTTATATATATATATATATATATATATATATATATATATATATATATATATTTATATATATATATATATTACCGTAGTACCCGTGCTGTAACACCCCAAATCCGCGGGACTCGGGATGCTACGGGCGAGACCTCACAATGGGTCCCGACCCTTAGCTTGACAACAATTTCACCGGACCTTCCAACAAGGCACAAATAAAGGCGAAAACTTAAAACGTTTTTAGTGCATGCAAAAGCCTGAAAGTAAAGACTACAAAGTGGAAACTTAGTCGAGTCCTCAAAACAACATAACTCCGAAACGGAAAACAACGTACATCAACATCCACAACTAACGATATGAAACATAACCCAAAACATCCCCGTCGTATAATGTACGGAGACCCCGACTGTCCACTTCTCCACCTCACTCGGCGGCGTCCCTAGCCTGCAAGTCATCTAACAACACGGTTTAAAACCGTTAGCTCATATTCGAAGCATTAGAAAAGCGGTAAAGGCACAAACACATACATAAAACAAAACATGAATCACACAAGTCCGGTTTATTATCTTTTTATTATTAAGTCATATCCCGTTCTAATTCAACTTCGGTTGTGACACGAGACCACCGTGGTCTTGCCTCGGTCCCCCCTAGCGGAAAAGAATGGTACGGATGCACCCGCCCATATCACCCGTCGGCCCAGTCGCCGAGAACCTCCTAGACCTCCCGCAGGGCTAGGCAGATGATGTCACCGCCCGTTATCATACACTTGGGCCACAATATATATATAAGGTCGGTGGTCCTAATTACCGGTCTAATTGTTATACAAGAACATAAACACACACCACCAAACACACATCAATGCTAATACATAAAATACGAGCTAAGTAAGTCCGGAGACTTACCTCGTCGCCAAACCCAAGTCACCACACTCTTGCTTCCTTAAGGCGGAAGCCCACAACCTGCTCACAAGATATATGCATATCAATACATACTCACACTCAAGAAGTCTTAGACTTCACTCTAGTGATCTATGCAAGATCACCTAACCATCAAACTAGGAATGCATCCTAGGTCCCAAGTGCTCATCACACTCTCAACACATGCAACAACCCACAACAGTTTATATCATCACAAGATATTACTCCTCAACCAAAGAGGCACAAGCTAGCCTAGAAGATCCATCATGCTCACATGCTCATACCATCAAATATATCGAGACTTAAGGGCTCTTAGGTCCACAACCACTACATGTCATCTCACACTATTCTCGATCCATCCTAGGCATGCTACTACATGAATCAACAACAAATCTAAAGAATGTACGAGGAGTGAAGGAGAGGAGAAGCCTATTGTTGCAGAAACCGCAGGCGCGGAGTCAAGCTGGCGCCCCCGCGGACACAGGAGCCGCCCCCACGGAACCAGGAGCCGCACCCGCGGTGGACCGCGTCGAGTGCCAGAAGCCGCCCCTGCGGCCGTGCCTAGCTGCACCTGCGGCTGTGCCGTGCCGGCCCTGCGGCTGGCCGCTCCCGCGGCTGTGCTGAGCCGCCCCGCGGGTTCTGTGCAGAACGTCGTCTTCTTCGTCTTCGATCGTGGATCCTTGGCTCCAAAGTCCTTCTTCTCTTGCTGGATCTTCTCCAAACACCCACCACCGGTCTTAGGCACCTCTCCTTGACCTAAACGAGCTAAGAACCTATGCATGCAAAGAGTTGAGCAAAACTTCTCAAGATCTTCCTCCATAGCCATGGATGAAGGAGGGAGGAAGAAGAAGGGAAAGAACAGCAAGGAAGAGAGGAAAGGGAGAGGAAGGAGCTTACCAACAACCTGTGATCTTCTTCTGCAGTCAACAGCTTGGATCCTCAAGCAACAAGGAAGAAGAGAGGAGAAGAGATGAGTGTGGAAGAGTGAAAGAGTGAAAGAGAGAGTAACATGAGAAGTGAGCTAAGGGAGGAGAGAGAGAGACAAGGACTGAAAAGAAGGTGTGGGGATCAAGGGGTCAGCTGACCTCTTGTCCCTCACACGGACCGAGGGGTCGGAAATGACCCCTTGGCATTTTTAATCTGGAACGAAGGGTCGGAACGCGGAAAAAGAGGAAAAACGACGAGTCGGCTCGGGATTTTCTTAGGAATAAATCCCGGCTCTCGGCATCTCGAGATTACGGGTAACTACAAAGTGCTCCAAGTCCGGAATAAATTCCGGGCGTTACACGTGCATTGCACGGGGTTGGTAAAAATGCAAACAACATAGTTATTAATATAACAAAAAATCAATATCATAATAAAATAAATATAAATCTTAGGTAAAATTATATAATAATCAACGACAACTTAAAAAATTTTCAACAATTTCAAATAGATTTATAATTATATTATTAACTATGTTAACCATGTATTTTGTGTGATATATTAATAATAGTATAACATATGAAATATGATAATAGGTAAAACTTCTCCTATAATTACAAAAAATCATATATAAAATAAAGATATTGATATATTCTCACCAAAAGAGTACAATTGGTACATAAATCTTAAATATGAAATATGATAATAGGTTAAAATTTTTCTATAATTACAAAAAAATCATTAAGCAAACAAAATCAAATAAATGATATAATCTTCATATTTAGATGATGATGATATCATTTTGTATCTTAATTTGGAGAGAAAAAAGAGTCATGTACACATATGTGGCGCAACTTAAGAACGACATGTGACAAAATCCACTGTGGCGTAGTTTAAGGATGACACGTGGCATAATCTGAGGTGGCGCGATGTTAGGATAACAAGTGGCCAAAATCACTTCTGCTTTAGTATTATAATAATAGTAGATTGAATCATGGCTAGTTGAAAACATGAATGGTTGGGGGTAAAAGCAAAGTGGAGGGATACAAGATCCGTTTATTCAGCTGATTCTCCTCTATACAAAGTAGACATTCCCAATAATGAGAAATTAACAATCCGTTTATTCAGCTGATTCAATTAACTTTTTTTAATTAGATTTTTCATATTTTATAAATCTCTAAAAAAAATAATCGAACAACTATCCAATAAGCTAAAACCATTAAACAAATTTAACTAAAAAATCTCATTTGTTGAACACGTCCTAAAAAATGTTGTTTATATTTCCCAAGTTTTAATTTAAAAGTGTATATTTCTCAAGTTTAATGCATAAGTTTCGTGCTTTCATTCTAAAACTCAGTTAATATAATTGAAACTCACATACAAATGGCTTTGACTTCAACAAATTAACAATTTAAATTTAATAAATAGGAATTGTGGATCAATTGGCAACCCCAATACTCATTTTATAATTATTTACCACTATTTCTAAAGAAAGTAATAATTTTGTAGTAGATGCTGTTAGAGTTTATTTTATTATCACAGAATATTACGATTAATAGTGTATAATATTGTAATTATGGTTGTCGATTTGTGAAGGTTACAAGTTCCAACTGTAGCAACCACAAAGGTAGACAAAAAGAAATAAGTTGGATAAATAATAATCAACAGCCATCTTTATATTAAATAACAACGCTTATATATAATACAGTTAAGCTGTGAACCCTTTCCTCGACCAGCCGTCTGCTTGCAAGTCTACAACTCTAGACAGGAAAATCTTTTTTTCCTTTATGCACAAACTTCATACAATTTATACTATGTATTATATGGATTATCTTTTTAATTTATTTTGGTTTTAGTATTAAAAAAATAATCATCATCCAACACAACAAAATCCCTAAATCTATGTACTTTTGGTGTCACAAAATCCCTTTTACAGTTAAGCACTATTATATCACGCATTTGCCCATTCTGCCCCTCTTTCTTGCGTTTAACCAGGCAAACCATCAAGGGTATTATCGTAAGTCAAATCAGTATCTCGAAAAGGCGCCTTTCTCCCTGTGTTATTTGCTAGCAGGTGTATAAAATCCCTCCCCGACAACACCAGAAAGACCATCAGCGCCTAATCCCGCCGGCAATATCCCATACAGCAAAGGCATGGATGAATCGTGGAGGATGAGAATCGGAATGCCGATCCTAACTAGTAGGCGTCGCCGTGCGTCGAAGGTTAGGACTTCTTGGACGTCCGCGGAGGCTGGACGGAGCACTGGCATGTTCGGAGGATGCGAAGCTGGAGCTGTGGATGCAGAGGACTTCAACGATGTCTTCGGAGGACCTCCAAGGAGCGTTCTCAACAGGAAGTTATCGTGCGATTTCTCCGGTTACGATTACTTCTACAACGACATTTTTCGGCGCCCGGAGGAAGAGGCGGAGAGAAGCAGAGTCAGAAGGACCGGAAGGAGGCTTCCAGAATTCAGGATTCCTTCGGGCCTTACGACTGAGGAGAAGTCTGAATTACACAGCGACACTTTTGGATCGCCGAGTAACTGGAAAGGCGCTGATAATGATCGTAGAGAGACGAAATCGTCTTCGTCGTCGAAGCTGTGGCGATCGATGTCGATGTCGAGGTGGAATTTGAAATCAAAGTCCAAGTCTAAGTCAAATTCGTCCTCTGTGTTGAGTTATGAGGAGATTAGCCATCCGATCAGGTCAGGAGCTGGGGAGGATGATGTTGCACTCGCGTCTTATGCAGCAAAGCTCAGGTAAGATCAGAAATAGTTTTGATGATGTTATGATTACATACAACCCAACTATATAATGCTCGTACAGTTCATTAACTTGCTGCTTTAGACTGATTTGAACTGCAAGTCTGCAACTACAATCCTAATCTGGCCAAGTTATAGATTTATACTTGTAAACTAACTTGGTTATGATGTTTTCTTGATGTTGAATGTGTAGGCCTATAAATGTCCCGTGTAGATGGAACTCATCAAGTGCGATGGGAGGATATCAGATCATCTCAGAAAATCAATATCCTCACACTTGCTACACATTTGACAATTACTATCAAAACACCGAGTACAATGATGAAAATTACACGAGGAATTCAAATTCCGGTTTCTCCCAGCAATTTCCTTCCCCGGAAACAGAAACAGACATTCCATATTCAACCACTGTGGGGATACCAGTAGATGATTTTGGTGAACTTGAATCCCCATCCTCGGCCAATTCAACGTTCTACCATGATCCAGAGGCCTACAAAGCGGAAGAAGTTGAATATCTGAGCTCTTATGTTATTGAGCTTGATTCAAGAGAAAGGGGAATGAGTAATGAGGCAGCTGATATAGATGAAGCTATTGCATGGGCAAAGGGTAAGTACCAAGGATGCTGCTCCTCAAGCAGAGAGTCAAATGTGAGGCAAAGTGAAAGCACATATCAGTTTTGAGAATTTGAAGGTTAGTATTTTATCATCCAAGTTGTAGATTGGAAGAAGGAAAATGTCAAAATCTGGACCTGGTTTCTCTTTGAAAATGTACAAAAATTCATTTAGTTCATGTTTTGTCGGTCTCTTGGAAGTTGGAAACAACTTGTATATTGCTTCTTAGTTCTTTGCTATCTTATTACCATTGGTATGCGGATTCATGGCCAATCCTGAATCCCATTAACCCCTAAGAGGAGCTCAAAGACAGGAAGAAGAGCTGAGATTGTGTGATTGCATCAGCAAACA